>OX030948.1:114234004-114624823 GCA_943735915.1 Pherbina coryleti | reverse complement strand
AATAATAATAATAATAATAATAATAATAATAATAATAATAATAATAATAATAATAATAATAATAATAATAATAATAATAATAATAATAATAATAATAATAATAATAATAATAATAATAATAATAATAATAATAATAATAATAATAATAATAACAATAATAATAATAATAATAATAATAATAATAATAATAATAATAATAATAATAATAATAATAATAATAATAATAATACTAATAACAATAATAATAATAATAATAATAATAATAATAATAATAATAATAATAATAATAATAATAAAAATAATAATAATAATAATAATAATAATAATAATGATAATAATAAGAAAAATAATAATACTTATAATAATAATAATAATAATAATAATAATAATAATAATAATAATAATAATAATAATAATAATAATAATTATGATAATAATAATAATAATAATAATAATAATAATAATAATAATAATAATAATAATAAAAAATAATAATAATAATAATAATAATAATAATAAAAATAATAATAATAATAATAATAATAATAATAATAATAATAATAATAATAAAAATAATAATAATAATAATAATAATAATAATAATAATAATAATAATAATAATAATAATAATAATAATAATGATGATGATGATGATGATGATGATGATGATGATGATGATGATGATGATGATGATGATGATGATGATGATGATGATTATGATGATGGTGATGATGATGGTGATGATGATGATGATGATGATGATGATGATGATGATGATGATGATGATGATGATGATGATGATGATGATGATGATGATGATGATGATGATGATGATGATGATGATGATGATGATGATGATGATGATGATGATGATGATGATGATGATGATGATGATGATGATGATGATGATGATGATGATGATGATGATGATGATGATGATGATGATGATGATGATGATGATGATGATGATGATGATGATGATGATGATGATGATGATGATGATGATGATGATGATGATGATGATGATGATGATGATGATGATGATGATGATGATGATGATGATGATGATGATGATGATGATGATGATGATGATGATGATGATGATGATGATGATGATGATGATGATGATGATGATGATGATGATGATGATGATGATGATGATGATGATAATAATAATAACACTGAGTTACAAAATGACACTTTATAAAAGGTGCAGATTTCTCGATAGTCAATCCCAAATGCATTTTGGCTGCTGATTTCAAATATGGACTCCGTTTTTCTCCATCAGCTCGAGTTTTTGAGTTATTGGCAAAAACATGAAAATCAGTTTTTTTTTTGTTCATTTTGCTATATCTATTACACTGATTTACCGATTTGTATTACGATGACGAATTTCAATGAAGAAATATTAGACCTTTAAATTTTACAACATAAAATTACAATATCTTTGACAGTTTTGAAGATATCGACGTTCAAAGTGGAAAAAATGTCACAATTTTACGTAGGCTGCGCTTTTGAAACCCGGTATCTTTAATATTTTTCAACGGATTTGGAAAAAAATTTTTTTTAGTTGATAGAAAATCCCTCGAATTTTAACAAACATTTTAGTTTTCTTTTATTATCTACATTTTTTCAAAGAAATTAAGAAAAGAAAAATTTTTTAAAATTAAGTTTATTAAAATTTAAGTACAGTTGATAAGGTTTTTTGATAAGCAATTGATAAAGAAGAACCATGTTTTGTTTACATAAGTAGAAAAATGCCGGAAATAAGTTTAGAAATGCTTAAAGCTGGTGTAATGGATGGTTCGCAGATAAAGCAGCTAATGAAAGACCCTAATTTTAAAACCTCGATGACTAACCTTGAGCATCATTTACGACTTGAAAAACTTCTCTTCAGTGACTTTCTGGAACGAAAGGCATCAGGACCATCTCGCTTAAGACGCCAACAATAGTCTGCCATCATATGTTTGTCCCATTTTCCTTGGTAGCGGTCTTCCATTATTTTCATGTCCTGATGGAAACGCTCACCTTGTTAATCACTAGTGTTTCCTAAATTCTCAGGAAAGTGGGATAAATGGCTGTGTAGATAGTGAATCTTGATGCTCATATTACATCCAAGATCCTTAAAACTGTCTAGCATGTTGGTCACTAGTTGCTCAAAATTACTTGCTTTGCAATTGCCTAAAAAGTTTTTGACAATTTATTCAAATGACACCCATGCCTTTCGCTCAAGGTTAGTCATCGAGGTTTTAAAATTAGGGTCTTTCATTAGCTGCCTGCCTTATCTGCGGACCATCCATTACACCAGCTTTAAGCATTTCTAAACTTATTTCCGGCATTTTTCTACTTATGTAAACAAAACATGGTTCTTCTTTATCAATTGCTTATCAAAAAACCTTATCAACTGTACTTGAATTTTAATAAACTTAATTTTAAAAAATTTTTCTTTTCTTAATTTCTTTGAAAAAAAGTTTTTGCAAATCCGTTGAAAAATATTAAAGATACCGGGTTTCAAAAGCGCAGCCCACGTAAAATTGTGACATTTTTTCCACTTTGAACGTCGATATCTTCAAAACCGTCAAAGATATTCGGGCATGTTCTGAAATTCGATTCACGTCGGAATCGGATTTACTTCCGATGTTATTTGAATGAAAGGTGTTCTGCAATCCGATTCCGTTCTTCGAATCCGATATTTGTTTTTTTTGGCGGATTGTAGGTGTTCTGTAATCCGATTTAACGGAATTAAACTGAAATCCAATCCGATCAAATTTTTGTTGACGGATTGTAAATGTTTCAATAATTTTTCATTAAAAAAGTAGTGAAAGTGTTAATTTCTTCAAATGCTGCAATGTTTTAGTTATGGCATTTACTTGGCATTACTTTTTAAATGTGATTTTTTCATTTGGCTGCTTTTTAACTATCTTTAAAAATGTGAGTATTTTATTAATGATAAAAAAATGTGATACATTTTATTCAAATATGTTGCGATTACAAAACTATTTTTGTATCTATATTTGATTACCTTTTCAAGAAATAATGCAGCAATCACTATAATACCCATATTCATACAATATTCATTTTACTTCAATTGAACTTTTTATTTTTCTTATGAGCAAGTGTCAGATTTGCTGTAATTTAGTTGATGCGTTCAGAAAGAAGCATGTTCGAATGAATGTTCGAATCCGATTACATTGATTGCTTTCCGCTCGGAATGAAGAACACTTTTTTAAATCGGAATCGGAAATGAAATCCGATTCCGATCCAATTCCGAGGTGGATTTCAGAACATGCCTGATTGTAATTTTATGTGCAAAAATTTAAAAGTCTAATATATCTTCATTGAAATTCGTCATTGTAATACAAATCGGTAGATCAATGAAATAGATATAGCAGAATTATCAGAAAAAGAACTGATTTTCATGTTTTTGCCTATAACTCAAAAACTCGAGCTGATGGAGAAAAACGGAGTCCATATTTGAAATCAAGAAACCAAACTAGTCTATAATCAGCTGAAAAATCTCCGGCACCAAAACGTTTGTCGGGCTGTGTAAACCTTGCACACAATTGATGGAGAAATGCACCTACTAGTTTTTATGCCGACTCCGAACGGCTAATGTGCATGTTCTGAAGAAGCTTTACATGGCAGAAGCACTCTCTGAGGTTTGACATTGTCTGCAGAGAGGTGACGGCCGAACAGAAAAATTAATTACATTGAAACAACTTTCCGTGACAGATGGAAATTGAACCAGGGTTCTCTGGCGTATGGGTCAAGCACTCCATCCACTGCGTCACGGCCGCCATGTGCACTTTTATTGATTTTTCTTTTTGGTAAACTGGTTTATGTGGCATGTAATAATTTTTTTTAAAAGTGCCCTTCAAACTATGGAGACGACCTAGTGCCCTGTAGTGTGCATATAGGCAACATGTGATTCATAGCGTACCAATAACCCACTCAACAGCAGCTATCATATGCTGACTTACTAGACCGTCGCTTATTGTTATGACACACTAGCAGCGTCAACTTAAAGTGTGACAAACTGCAATTTGAGCGACATGCAGAGCAGAATTGGTGTGTGTCGCAATTACTGACTTTTTGTTTCTTTTTGTGCTATGTTTTGTTTGCATTGCATCTACTTGTATATATCGGTCAAAGATGATCGATTTACACATGTTACCAATATGTCACATATTCCCGTAATTTTATATTAGTAGATATATATGTTAAGAATTGTAATTAGAATATTATCGAATAAGAACAAGAATACCAAAAATCTTGGTATAAATACCAGTAAATTGTAATAAATAGACAGCGGAATTATATGCAAAATTTATTTGAAGTCTGATTGGAGTCAAATTTTGGATTTGCACTAATTTTGAATTCTTGAATGCATTTTTTACTCCATATCTATGATATGCAAATTTTATGCAAAAAATATGCAAAAGCATATGCAAGAAATATGCAGCATATTTTCTACATATGCAAGAAATATGCTGCATATTTTTGCTTATAGAGTCACTAAAATTTTCTGATATTATAAAATTTCCAAATTTATTTATATATTGAAAATGTTTCTTGAAAAAGAGAATGTTAAAAATTAAAAAAAAATTATTTTATTAACGTTCTATTAGGGCATGTCCCTACTTGGCGCACTGGGTATTCGAGTGAAAATTTAAAAAATTTTTACAGGAAAACGGTAAGAGATAATAAAAAATTTTTTGGGGTGAATACATACACTAAAAAATTATTTACAAAAAAAATTTTTTTTTTAATTTTTAACATTTTTTGTGTATAATATTTTATATATTTTATACCTGGTTACCATCGTTACTCAAAATTACCTTGTCCGATTGTCTTCAAATTTTAACCGCAGACTTTCCACATGTAAAGTTTCCGTGTGAACTAAAATATTACAAACATTTGTATTATTTTTTTGCACAAAATCCAGACAAAAACTTGAGTTTTTTACGATTTTTTTTTTAATCTTCATAAATTTTTTGTTTTTGACCAAACTTAGAAATTTTAGTTCACTCATATTATTTATGAATTCTTTTCTATTTTTTTCTAGTTCAAAGAAAACTTAAAGTTAAAACTTAAGTTATTATGGTAATCAGCTCTTTCCGATATCGACACGTCAATTCAACTTAAAGTTTCGTACATAAAAAATGTTAAAAATGAATAAAAAAAATTTTTTGTAAATAAGTTTTTAGTGTATTTATTCAATCCAAAAAATGTTCAATTATCTCTTACCGTTTTCCAGTAAAACAATTTTAAATTTCCACTCGAATACCGAGCGTGTCAAGTTGGAACATGCCTTAAAGGTAACATATATATATTAAAAAAAAAAAAATAAATAACTGGCCATTTCAGCCCTTGAAAGGACTTTGACCTAGCTTCTTAGGATCAATTGTGTTGTGCGTGTTATTAAGTTTGTACACAATTGATCGAGAACCGGACCTACATGCTTAACGCCGACTCCGAACGGCGATGAACACAATATTCTCGTTCTCAAGAAGCTTTACATGGCATTTTGATTACTCTCTGAGGTTTGCCATTGTCTGCAGAGAGATGGCGGCCGTACAGAAAAATTATTTTAATTCAAAGAATTTTCGTCGCTATGTCAACGAACCTGGGTCTCCAAAGTTCGTTGACATAGCGGCCACGCACTTTAACCAACTACACCACGGACGCCACAAAATATAAATTATTAAAACTTTCCAAGTTGTCGTCGGCAAAATTTTGTCGCTTTTTAGAAAAAATAATTTTATATTACTCCAGGTAATCCACCGAAGTTTTATTTAAAATTTCGTTTGTTTTTAAAACAGATATAAATCTGGGTTTTTTTCCATAACGAACTTTAATGTAAGGCGAAGGTTCCTGAAAAGTTGAAACTTATTTATAATTCGTTGAGCTTTCTCAAATATTTTGTAAGATTTCTATAAGCTCATACCGTTTCCTTCCAAACTGGTAATAACTTAAAAAAATGTCCGAAATAGGTTTTGATAAAAATGAAACTCCTATATAAAAGTGAATTTTGCAATAACTCTTCTGCGGTTTTTACTAACACTGCTTCATTCAAATTTAATGATTGTACAACCTGAAACACATATAATGAATTTATACACATGTGGTATAATACATACTATTTATATGTGTTGGTAATAAAGAGCTGCACAGAACATTCTATGCACAGTACTTGAATAGTATACACTATGTTGGTGTAGTTTCAGTGTAGCCATGACATCGAACAAAAATGTGTAGTATGAAGCAAAGCCAACAAAACAAGAATTGCATATTTTAAAAGCTTTTCATTAGTGTCGTTGTATTTTGAAGGTTTTAATATGAAATAAAATATCAAACCGTAGAACGACACTGAAGTAAAAGTAACGGGAAATCATAGCGAGCACACCTAGTGCACCATCAAACCGCATCGAACCATTTTCAGCAGTCGTTTTCAGTTTTCTGAGGGGCTCACAAGTAAAGAGAGTCGATAATTTAATATAAACTTAAATAATTTGAAAAAGCATAACTCGAAAACGAAGCAAGATAGACCAAAAATGACAGTGATTTTGGGTTATCTAAAGGGAGTATCGAAATCGAGATGCACAGGTAGAGGGATCGGTCAAAATAATAACCTTAAAAAATTAGAAAGAACGCCATATCTTGAAAAAGAAGCAAAATGGGCCAAAAATAACACCGGATTTCAGTTTTCTAAAAGGGGCCTTGAACTCTTGTTATCGCTTTGATCATCGGTCGATTTTATTTCTGAAGAACTCAACTTCGGTTGACTCAATTTACCTATGATCATCGGTGTCCGCAGGATTTCTTTGCACCACCTGCATACGCCCATTCCTATGACAGAAGTTGTTGTTGGTTCACAAACACATACAGACATGCAGTTGCGGTTAAATGGACTTGCATACATTTTGCATATGCATATTATATGCAAATATGCAATTTTTTATTTGCATATGCACTAAAAATGTGCATATGCATTTTTTATGCAATATGCAAAATATGCAAATTTTATGTTATGTTTTTCAAGATAGAATTTGACGGGACGCATATCTGTGTCATCGAAATTGTTCTACGGTCATTCAATACAAATATGCAATTTCATATTTTCCGCTGTCTAGTAATAAAGAATTCAGACTTGAATTATATCAAAAACAGTGCGCTAGTCGCTCTTTTATTTTCAAGTTCTCAAGTGGGGCATTTTAATGCTTTGAAAGTCGGCAAAGCCTTGCTGCAAGTTAACACAAAAAGGCAAAAATAGGGAATTAAACTAAAAATTATAAAAATCCTTTACCGTCGTAAAATACACCACATGGCGATCCTGCTACCATCGATCCTGCCAAAATCGTTCCGAAAATTCATTTTGGTTTTCTACTGAAATGTCCAAGTACTCTAGAGAAGAGCTGTAAAAACTTTTTGAGGAATTAAACAACCACTGACGATAGAGCAGTACAGAGAGAACCCTAGCGAAATTAGCAACAGGCGAAAATAAAAAAATCATTGATGTTGGAGATAGCGACAACAAAAACGCAATAAACAATAAGTCGTAGAAACATGGGCTGGTGGTCAGGCGAAAAGACAACCAACAACAACAACAACAATAACAGCAGTAGCAGCACCAGTGTCAACATAAACATATTTAATAGTATAGTGGAAATAATTTCTATAGTTTTCATGATAGTTGTAGTTTTGTATTTAATAAATATTTTATAAGAATTATGTTAGAAGGCAATTACGCCAAACTATAGCAGCAAATGTCTAATAAAATAAAAATAAAAATATAATCTTAGCTAATAATTTGAAATAATAATGGAAGTAGCTACAGGCTGTTTTTACCAAGGATATTTTGGGATGTAACAAAAAAATAATAAATATAGGAAAAATAAGATATCTTAGTTACAAAAATATGAGTTTTCATTATAATTGTTTCAGGTATAGCTTATGTAAATCATTAATTGGCAAAAACAATTTTGCAACAAGTAAAGATAATTTTATATGCAAAAAAAATGTTTGTAATAGGAAATCAATTAATATTAGCCTAAAAGCACATGAATGTAACTAATGTTTAATAAATAAAATATAAGAAAAATTACGAAAAAGACAAAAACAAAATATGTAAGCATGAGTAAAGAGTTCAACACATTAAAAGACATTTTAACAATACTAAAAAAAAGTCCAAATAGAACATACACGCAAGAATATATTAACAAAATAAAATTTACATAAGAAGACATTTTTAAAACTTTAACAAAGGAGTCAATCACCCAAGACTTGAAAAATAACATAGATCTATTTCATAAAATAGAAACAGAGATAATAAAATTTTTGAAGCCTAAAGATATAATCATGGCGAGTTTTGAGTTATTAACTGCGGTGAAGTTGATACCAGAATACGACGGAGATCAGAAGACTCTGTCAAATTTTTTAAATTTAATAGAATTTTATGGAGATACGCTCAAAGATGAAAATGAAAAAAAAAATTAGTTAAATTCGTCCTGTCAACAAAATTAACAGACAAAGTCAAGAATAAACTACTAACAGAAACCAAACCAGAAACAATAACAGATCTAAAATCAACATTGAGTAAGAATTACAAGTCTAATAAAAATTCACTAAATATTCACATTGAGTTGTCAAGATTGTATCAGGGGAGCACAAGTGTCAAGGTTTTTGTTGAGAGAATAGAATCTCTAATAGCTACACTAAATCAGATACAGATAGAAGAGCAAGGAGAAGCAAATAGGGAGCTTATAGTAGTTCTAAATGACCAACTTGCTTTGAGTGCATTCAAAAACGGACCCAATGAATATATTAAATCGGTCGTCATAGCTTCAAGAGCCACAAAATTCAATGAAGCAGTTCAGATTGCTGCAGAAGCAGAAACAAGACCAGGACAGAAAAACATACATTTAGCCACAGGATTTAGGTCAAACTATACTAGAAACTATGATTGTAACAGATTTAATAGTAATAATAATTTCAGAAACAACAATAATTATCAACGACAAAACTCAAATAACAGGAATAATAATAACAACAAATAGATTCCAACAAACTAAGAGAAATGATTCCAAAATATGATGTTAATGTTATAACGCGCGCAATGAAGAAAAATATAGAAGAAAATGTTAAATTAAATAATGAAAATAACTGTGCAAATGCCTTAGACTCAAATGTGGGGATTGATCACCTTCATATCTGGGACTGTGTATCAATATCAGACACTAGGCGGATAAAGAAATTAGAATTTACAAAAAGTATTAAAGAAAATAAGGGTACCCAAAGAAATAAAATAAATGTAGCAGCAAACACTGTAGTTGTAGAATTTAACGATAATTCTCTATCAGAGGTAAAATTGATTTTGAAGAAGTTAATATTCATGATGAGCAATGCAGATGTTAAAACGGTAGCGCTTCCGAGGAATAGTAAAATTTTTGAAAAAGTGAACGTAAATGAGTTCAATGATATATTTAATAAGCTGCAAAAGAATAGAAGAAATGAAGAATGTTTGAATATTATTTTATATGAACCTCCAAGACAGGTTAGAAACGAACAGGAAATGCACAGGTTAATAGAAGAACATCATAATTCAAAATTAGGAGGACATTGCGGAATCAGGAAATGTATAGGAAAATTAAAACAGAAGTTTGTCTGGAAAAATATGAATAAAATGGTAAAGAAATTCATTAACAATTGTGAAATCTGCAATAAAGTAAAACTAACTAAATACACTACAGAAAATTTTGAAGTACCGGATACTCGTCACGTCATTTGAAACAATCACGATTGACACTGTAGGCCCTCTAAGACCATCCAAAGGTTACATATATATTTTGACATTTCAATGCGAATTAACAAAATTTGTTGAAGCATTTCCATTGGAAAGTGAAGATGCTATAACAGTAGCAAAAGCAATAGTAGAAAAATTCATTCTTAAATATGGATGTTTCAGAAAACTGTTGACAGACAAAGGAACTGAATTTACTAACGAGTTGTTAAAGAATATATGTAAATTATTGAATATAGACAAATTTGTTTCGACACCTTTCCATCATGAAACATTAGGCTCAATAGAAAGAAATCATAGAGTACTAAACGATTATTTAATGACAGCAGGTGATAAAGATAATTGGGATGATTGGCTCCCATATTACACATATTGTTATAATTCAATGCCAATTGTAGCACAAATTACTCACCATTTGAACTAGTTTTTGGTAAATGAAGCTCACTACCATGCGAAATAATGACGAATAAAGAACAAATATATGACTTAGATAATTATCTAAATGAATTCAAATTGAAATTAAGATATTCACATGAACAAGCTAAGAACAACCTGTTAAGAAACTAAAAGTATAAGATATCAAAATCAAAAAACTATAAATAAGTCAAATTTTAAAGTAGGTGATTATGTTTTTTTTAAAAGTACAAAATAAGAAAAAATTTGATAAGCCATTTAAAGGCCCGTATAAAATAATTTCCCAAAATAAATGTAATAGCGTTATAAAACTAGATGTTAATTATATGAAATACACAATAATAATTTAGTAAAGTCTAGACAAATATATTAAGTTATTTTAAGATACATAGTTATAAACAGCGCTATAGATTATAAATACATAAAAAATTACATTTATTTAAATTTTAAGATATATAAACAAATATCATTATTTTTTTGGGGGAAGGATGCAGTGTGCATATAGGCAACATGTGATTCATAGCGTACCAATTACCCACTCAACAGCAGCTATCATATGCTGACTAACTAGACCGTCGCTTATTGTTATGACACACTAGCAGCGTCAACTTAAAGTGTGACAAACTGCAATTTTGAGCGACATGCAGAGCAGAATTGGTGTGTGTCGCAATGACTGACTTTTTGTTTCTTTTTGTGCTATGTTTTGTTTGCATTGCATCTACTTGTAAATATCGGTCAAAGATGATCGACTTACACATGTTACCAATATGTCACATATTCCCGTAATTTTATATTAGTAGATATATATGTTAAGAATTGTAATTAGAATATTATCTAGAATAAGAACAAGAATACCAAAAATCTTGGTATAAATACCAGTAAATTGTAATAAAGAATTCAGACTTGAATTATATCAAAAACAGTGCGCTAGTCGCTCTTTTATTTTCAAGTTCTCAAGTGGGGCATTTTAATGCTTTGAAAGTCGGCAAAGCCTTGCTGCAAGTTAACACAAAAAGGCAAAAATAGGGAATTAAACTAAAAATTATAAAAATCCTTTACCGTCGTAAAATACACCACAGCCCTTTTTTTTATTGTCGTCTAGCCGATCGAAACCAACACGCCACACAGTGGACCATCCCATACAAGTTAGACGGAAAAAATTATTTTATGCTATGTGGGGGTCTATTTGACTCTCTCGGGAGTTATGGGCTAATTTTGTGTTTTCCGGAAGTTGTTTCAAGAAAAATGCTATTCCAACGAAACTTTTTAAAGTTAAGCTTTGTGCAAAGACGTTTTAGAAAGATTATTTCATGGCCTTTCCAACGATATGCAACACTAGTAGATATTTGTGTTACAATTAGAAGTATTTGGTGGTGAAACCAGAATATTTTGGAAAAAAATACATTATTTTTAAGTTTAAAGTGAATTTAAAATAAAAACACTTTGTGTATCTGCATTTTTTATTGAAAACTATGATCCTTAGCTAAATTTACTTTAAAAATCATGTTATTTTTGTTTACTTTACTGGAATTCGTCACTTTAACATAAGCAATTTCAACTTAATTTTCATTTTCATTTTCACTTATAAATACTTATCTAACTTTGTTAATTTCGATGTCAGTTTCCTATTTTTCTATTAAAGCAATATAAAATAAAAACTCAATTCATGAAATACTTTAATACAAATTCAATTTTATACTTTCCATTTCACTTAAAAAAGAACACTTTACTCATTAACTCCAACAGAAGAAATATTCATACACACCAAAAAATTTGTACAGAATTTTTACACCGATCGGTGTTCTAGGGAGTTTTACACCGTTTGGTGTTAAAAAAACACCGTGTCAAAGTGCTATAAATTTATATCCGAAGGGGCATATTTTTTTTTACACCGATAGGTGTTACTTTAACAACTTTAAGCTTAATTTTTAATAAATTTGTTACATCTTTCCTAACTTCATCAATTGATTTAACAACATTTACTACTGTATTAGTTCTACTGATTAATTCGTTGATTTTTTTCTCCATTTATCTATTTATAACAACTTGTTTATTGTTGTTTTCCAGAACATCATTCATTTTGTCTGAAACAATTTTGAAATCGTCATGATCTGGGGTACCAGTAATCCATTTAAATACGGTTCCCAATGTGTTAATTGATCTTTTACTTCTTACCGGATTTAATCTATATAGGATGCTTTCTATTTGTTGAATTTCATGGATCAGGAATGGATAGCTGTCGTATTTTTTTGTAACGTCTTCTGTTAAGGTTCTTTTTTTCGTCCAGTATCGGTTCATATTGTTTTAAATTGATTACGTGAATTATTTTGAAGGTTGAGTTCTGCAGTTTAGCTATTCCAGTTTCAACGGTGACTATCTGAGCATTAGTGTAATCCAATATCTGTACTTCGCCATGACAAAGGGAGGCAAAAATTCTGAAAAGGGATGTTTTAAGATTTTATATGGTTTTTATGAACTATTCTTTTAATTTGGGTTAGTACTGTATTTCCCTGATCCTCTTTGACTCTCTCTTTCTTATATCGGGGAGATAACTTGTTTCCAAGTTTTTTGTTTATTCTTACGTAAACAGTGTCTCCTTCTTGAAATTTTTTAAAATCCTTTCTGTTTTGATTATGAAATTTTAAGTCATTTACTTGTTTTTCTTTTATATTTTTTAAAGTTTCCAATCTATCGCGATCCAATTGCACTAGATCAGTAGTTACTGTTCTACCAAAAAAGACTTCTACATGTTTCCTTTTTATTGTTGAGTGAATCGAATAATTGTACTTAAAAATAGATCTAAAATTTTTTCCACTTTAACGTAACGAATGATTTCCGATAATGTCGAGTGGAAACGTTCCACTTGTCCGTTTACCGTACTCATGTATGGTGGAGCTCTAAACACTTCTATATTGTATAGGTTTTACAACATGTGGGTTAAGAGGGTGGAATTAAGAGATTTTTCGTTATCTAGCACTATTTTTTCAGGAATATCAAAACACATGAGCATTCTCGTAGTGGATCTTTAATGTCCTGTGTTGCTCTTGACTTAACAATCCTTGCTAATGCGTATTTTGAGAACTTGTCAATTGCAGTTAAAATCACCTTTTTATTTGTGTGGTAAATATCGATATGAACGATATGGCCTGGATACATTGGAATAGGTGTAGGTTTTAATACAGTTCTGTTTGGGTGTCTTTCATATTTATTGATTTTACATGTCTTACATTGTTTTACTATTTTGGTAATTTTTGCAGTCATCTGAAGAAAATAAAATTTATCCAATAATTGGGCTTTATTCTCTCGTGCGTTTCTATGAGCACGATTGTGTTCGTTTAGAATCTCGTTTTCTTGATCGATTTCATTCGTAAGATATTTTACCATTTTGCGCATGTAACGCACTTTATATTGAGAGAAATGGAGGGAGTATAATTCCTGAATTTTGCCAAGTATGCTATCCTCGGTTTGTAAAGCATTTATAACTGAAGGATTTAGGTATTTTTTTAGAATGCTTACTAGTTATTATTATTATTATTATTGTACTCAGTTTCTATTATTTGGTGACGATGATATGTGGGAAATGGTATACTGAATTCATAGGAGGTAAATTCTCCTTTTGTTATGATTAATTGATTTTTAAAGACATTAATGGGAGCATCCGTAAAGGCTATCAAGTTTTGGAATGAACTTTTATTGCTATGTTGTGTGGCGGTCATAGAGTTAACTTGGATGTCTTGTACTGGTCTAGATAAAGCGTCCGCAACTACGTTCGAGCTTCCTGGTTTGTACTTTATCTCATGATTATACTCTTCGAGTACGGCTTTCCATCTCTTGAGTTTGCTATTCGTGTTCTTATTGCTCAGTGCGTATGTAAGCGTCTGATGATCTGTGTAAATTTTAATGGATGCTGATCCATAGAGATAATTTCTCAATGACTTTAAAGCCCATACAATAGCGAGCATTTCTTTGTCGTTCGTAGCATAATTAGTTAGTAGCTCTTCTGCTTTATTTAAAGTCCTTGAGATGAAGATTATTGGTTTTTTGTCCTGTTCTAAAACGGCACCTAAGGCGTAGTTAGACGCATCAGTTGTAAGGTAAAAATCTTTTTTGTAATCTGGGTATTGCAACATGACTTCATTTGATGTGAGTGAATTTTTTATTTTATCAAAGGCTTCGGTAGCTTCAGAACTAAGGGTAATTTGGGTTTTCGCAGACAAGTATTTGGACATTCGTCCCCCTTCCCCTCTTAAAATAGATGTGAGTGGTTTTGCCAATTTTGCATAATCCCTTATAAATCTTCTATAAAACCCGGACATACCTAGAAATGACCTTAAATCCTTAAGAGTTTTTGGATAAGGAAATTTCTGAATTACTTCTACTTTCTTCGGATTTGTTTTAATTCCTTTTGAGGACACAATAAATCCTAAGTATTCAACTTCATGTTTGAGAAAGTCGCACTTATCCAGTTGGACTTTCATATTAGCCTTTTCTAATGTCTCAAAACACTTTTTCAATATTTTGCAAATGAGTTTCCTCATCTTCCCCGAAGATAATTATGTCGTCTATGTAAACATAGCAACATTTCCCTATAAAGTCCCTTAGAATATTATCAAAAGTTCTCTGGAAGATTGCTGGAGCGTTTTTCAATCCGAACGGGAGTCGAGGTTACTCATACTTGCCGTTGTTTACAGAGAATGCGGTTTTAGGGATATCTTTTTCATTGAGTGGGATTTGATGAAATCCACTCTTAAGGTCTAGAATTGTAAAAAATGTTTGACTTCGCATTTGTGCTAAAACTTCGTTTATCTCTGGAATCGGGTATTTATCTGCTGTGGTCACTGAATTTAGTTTCCTTTAGTCCGCTACCATACGAAATTTCTTTTCGTTGGAAGCATCAATTTTTTTGGGACAACCCATATTGGTGAGTTGTATGGCGATTCTGAATGTCTGATGATTTCTTGGTTAAGTAGGTCTTTTATCTGTTTCTCCACTTCGTCCCTCATTGCCATGGGGTATGGGTAACATCTTGAATAAATTGGGTTATCTGTTGTTGTTTTTATATCTGCTTTAATTGTGGTTGTATAAGTGAGTTTCTCATCTGGTTCTATAAATAAATTTGAATATTTTGTGCACAATGTCTGAAGTTTTCCAGCCTGTGAACCTGATAAATGGCTTGTTCGTATTTCTAATTGGTTTACAGATTGAGAGGTTTGTTTTCGAATATTTACTTTGATGGAATATTTTATAATCATGAAATCTTTTGCAGTATGAATAATAGCGTCTAATGTTTTTAGGCTATCGTTGCCAAGTATACCGTGGAAAGATCTTAAAGGTGGCAGAAGAAAAAATTTAAGTTTTGTATTTATTCCGAAGAGGTTAAGGTTCGTGTGTTGCGTTATCGGAATCTTTCCTCCTACTGAGTCTGCGTTAAACATTTTTTCGTTAGGTAAAGGGTTTTTGACCAAGGATGGTTGAATGTAGTTCTTGTTTGAACCAGTATCTATTAAGAAATTCAAGATTTTTCCTTCCTTTGTCTTACATTGAAAATAAGGCAAGGAGGACTGTGTTAGTCTAAAAATGAATGTCTAAAAAATTTGTTTCATTATATTCCTCTGTATCGGACTTAGAATATTTGTCCAAATTTTCTAGAACTGGATCTTGTGTGTTCATTTGGGAGTAATATTTCTCAGTTTCCTGTTGATCTTTATTAGGGTTTAGGCTAGCAAGTTGGTTTATTCTCTGAAGTTTTTGTGGTGGAAGGTGACTTTGGTTTGATATTGGAGATGGTCTTCTAAATATGTGTCTGTTGTCTTGAGGTCTGTTTGCATAATTAATCGCTCTTGTTTGTAGCGAACTATCTATTTCCACGGGGACAGGTGGCTTGTTTTGAAAAGGTCTGGGTGGTGGAGTGGAATATTGTGGGTTTGTTGGGATAAGTCTATTATTGTTATATGATGGCCTAACCGTTTGTTGATTTGCTGGAGTTAAATTATTAAAATAATATTGTCTAGGGGGCAGTGTAGGCTGCTGTTGGTTACCATAATAAAAACGTGTTGGTTGGAAATAGGATCCTTGGGTGTTGTGTGAAAAATGGGCTAAATGTGGATAAAATGATGTTTGTTGGACGTGATTATTAGTATTTCTTTTTGGATGGTACTGTAAATTTGTTGGAATTAAATGCTTGTTGTGTACGAAAATTTTGATTTTCCATTTTCAGACACAAGTAAAGAGCTTGCGGAAGATCAGTTGGTTCACGCATTCCTAAGAGTCTTGCTAAGTCGCCTCTAAGGCCTCTGACGAAGGTATCTAATGCCTTGTCACGGTAAGTTTTAGTTAGAAGTTGAAGAGCTTCTGTGCCTACGTTCATACAAGCGATTTTATTCAATATGAGTGTTAAATGTGAATAAACTTCCTGATAGAACTGTTGAATTGAATTGTTACCCTGGATTAGGTTAGACATTTGATATTCTAGCGTTCCTATGTCTCTTTTGTAGGCATAGTGAGTAGTAAGACATGCTGAGATGACTTCCCAATTAATAGGAGTATTGTAGGACTCAAATGCGGTGTCTGCATTTCCTATAATTTTATTTCGCATGACATTCAGAATTCCAAAATATTTTGCGGTTCCTTTATGAGCATCATATATGTTCAAGATGCGATCGACGCTTTTTTTCCAAGATGAAAATTCTTTGGGGTCTCCTGAAAATTCTCTAATGCATCTGACTACGTCAGGAATCTTTTCGAGTTCTGTTAAATTGTCTCTATGAGCTTGATCTATTACCTGATCTGTCGGAATAATTGTTCTTGGATTTACTAATGTTGGTATTATTGAAGCACATTCTCTAATGCAGAGCCTATGCACAGCTTGACTAATAGCGGCTTCCATTTCTGGATTAATTGCTTCATTATGTATTTCTAACGAAGACTTCAACGAACGATGACTATGCGAACGATGTTGGATTGAAGTTGAGATATGTATTTCGAACACAGCTTATCGTTAGCTCATTTGACAAGTTATGTTTGCTACTTACACTCAAACTGTTATACACAAGCAGTATCAAACGTGGCACTGCCATATCAAACATTAGGGAAGTTTTCTGTATTTTCTTTTAAGATTTCATGCATTTTTTGTACTTTTCGTGTTGTTGGCAATGCTTTAGTTCTTGTCTGTGTTGTATGTAAATTGTAGGTTGTGGTGTAAACTGTGTTTGCAGGTTGTTGTATTGGCTA
This sequence comes from Pherbina coryleti, assembly GCA_943735915.1. Taxonomy (NCBI): domain Eukaryota; kingdom Metazoa; phylum Arthropoda; class Insecta; order Diptera; family Sciomyzidae; genus Pherbina; species Pherbina coryleti. The sequence continues at coordinate 114,607,380 of OX030948.1, read as the reverse complement.
CAATTGTGCTGCCTACGACATAAGCAGAATGATATCATGGCCTGCTCCTTTATATATTACTTGTAGTTAACCAAAAAAAAAAATCATCGCCTTTTGCTTGGATGTTGCTCTTCATTTCTGCAATTTTTTTTTCTGTTTAGATCTGCCCAAATTTGAATTGGAAGAAAAATAAAAAAAAAGTTTGAATTGGCCTCTAGCTGCCTCACAAACGCTGAAAAATATTGCTTGTTTTTTAATATTGCAATTTAAGTAATAACTATTGTATTCAATTTTGAATTAATTAATTTTAAGTACTTAAATTGCACTTATGGGTGAATAATCTTAAATGACTCCTTTTCTTTGCGAAAAAGGGGACAGTCTTTATAATCAAATAAAAAAATAAAAAAACATTGGGATTTATTATGTTAACCACTCAGATGCTATTGGTGAATGTTCATTGAATTTTAGCAGTTTTTAAGAGTTTTGTTCTCCACGGGACTGATCTAATTACTACGGGACTGAGAAAAGCATAGCACGGGACTGAAACTTTAAGCACGGGAATGAAACAGTACGTTATAGATGCGCTACCTTTACAAAATATAACTAAAAGTTATACATATATGGTTGAATATATATTGTATAATAATTCAAAATAAATACATTTCAGTTTGTGAATACATATCTTTTCCATGGTATTCCACTAAATTAAAATAAAATAAACATATTCGTGTATACACATTGTATACCACTATTTAACTCAAAAATTCGTAGTTGGTTAGACCGAATCATCATCATCAGAGCTATACACATTGTGATATGTAAGACGCTCTTTTTGTTGTAGACTCCGTAAGCACATGTTATCTTCTGAATCGTCTTCGCTTGAGACATTAATTTCATCTGATAAAGCAGTTTTATTATAATGAAGACTACCTAGCTCATAATGTGCGCAGGCTTGTGGGCAGTCAAAGCAGCTTAAATACCTTACGGATAACACTTTAAAATTTGGGTGAGAGGATATCTAAATAAAATTATTAAAATTATAATATAGAATAAATTTATAGTCATATCAATCATACCTGATGAACTTTCATCGTACCAGCGAAAATCTTGGTTTGAGTTACATCAATTTTCTTAGAAAAGGTCAGGATTTGTTCTTCTGTAACGGTGAAAATATTAACCCCAGGACAATTATCGACCAGTACTTGAACAAGTGTTTTAAAATCACTGATGTCAATGCCTTGTGCTACCATTCGGTCGGCTGTTCTTTTTAATACTGCTCCAACGCCGTCTGCAGCTCCTTAACCATGCCCTGCTTCTAAATAATTCCATGTAAACTTTTTAATTTTGGGATACAATATTTTAACATGAATTCCTAATATGTAAAACATTGTTTTATTTCGATATTGGGTACTGGGACCGTCGCTCAAGAAATGGAATGTATCAATATTGTTGTTTTGTGATATTAGCTCGATAATTGGCTGCAGATGACACCAGATAGCTGCTGGATTGTGCAGCAACGACTCCGAAAGCGAACAAAAGGATTTTGGTGTCACGATATCTGCAATTTTCGAATAGGCTACTGATGTGTGCAGTGTTATCTGTTGCCTTGACCCTCCGAAGTGAAATGATTGCGTCTCTTCTGCATATTTTAAGCAATAATTTTCACTAAAATCCATGTGTATCAATGTTTCATTATGCTTTAGCTTTTTTTTGAGTCCATCAATTTGAGCGTACTGGTGCCAGATTCTACCTTCATGTTGCATTAATAAAATAATGTTCAATTTAAATTCGGCAATAATGTCGTCTATGGGCTTTGTTATTTTTTTTTTTGACATTTTGTTTGTAATTTTATACTCATTCGACTTTTTGTCCAGGTACTTTTCCTTGGTACCTCCCCATTGAAAATACTCTGCATTCATTGGAGTGTGATCATTATATACTATGCTTGAGTTTATGCAATTTGGGCAAGTCCTTTCCATGCAGCTCTCGGTTTTGATGGTGCAACAAAACTTGTTGGTAATATTATTAATTGAATTGTGGTTGATAATATTGTATTTGTGCAGACAATTAATTAATAATTCCATGTTTGCGTGTCGCATGCATTTGCATGTCTCCCTGTCAGTTACTTTCATTTGTTTAATCCAGAAAGGTCGATTCAGGCAAAAGAAGTTGTAACTAATGTTGCAATTATATTTTTTGACAAACTCTTCGTGCAAATTCTTTAAAGAATTGGACAGAAATCGTTTTTGTTTAGTTATTTTCAGTCGCGTTACGAAGTCTTTCTTTCCTGAACACATGCGGCTGTTGATGTCCTCCTCCAAAAAGTTTTGTATTAGTGCTTTTATTCCTGAGTCTTCCTTTTTCTTTCTATTCAACGATATTATTCTGTTACGCATAATTACTTTCCGGCTTATATTTTGAAACTTATATTTTTTTAAGATTTTTCCACTAACAAGTTTTTGGAAAAATAATTTAGAATTTTGATTCGTTAAACTTCCATAGGTAAATTTAAGTTGCTGTTTAATTACTTCGCTAAATAAGAGTCGTTTTACAATGTGAGGACTTGACGTGAGCGGATTTTCGCGACAAATATTTTGAACTATTTTATTTGGACTTATAATATCAGAAGGATTAGTCTCACGTTTTTCTTTCTGGAAATTGGTCTTTGCACGAGATAGTTGTTTCCTTTGCTTGTCAATTTTCTTTTTTAAACCAATTATGGTTACACGATCATTGTTGATTCTTCTACGTAATTTCCTGTTGTCGACAATTAAATTATTCCTCTTGATTTCGATATTATTTGGTTCGCGAATTGGTTCTACGGGGACAGTTTCGTCATCAGATCCTGGTGGTGTATTTGATTCGATGAATTCATTTTCGTTACTCAAAAGTTTTTCAACCTCTTTCTTTTTGTTGTTGTACGTTCTTGCATAGCCTTTCCACAATTTTCTTTGTTTTCGTTTTTCACGTGGAGTCATATCGTTAATGCTTTTTCGTAAATTGTTTGCTTTCTTCTTTGCGTAGCGAATCCTCTCCTTTTCTCTTTGAGCCTCTTTTTTTATTGGGTCCTCGCGAATATTTTGTCGACGTATCCTTTCCTTCTCTGCCTTAACTTTTTGTTTTTCAGCTGCAGATTTTGTTGGAGCCATTTAATAGCTTAAATTAAAGTTATCATTATATTTAAAATATGTATAAAAATCTGTTAAATTTATATATATATATACCTTTTGTATGAAAATATCAGTCCCGTGGTTTCTCATTCAGTCCCGTGGCTAATAACTTAACCACGGGACTGAAGCCACGGGACTGATAAAAATTACGTATTTTTGGGTTAAAATTGTTAAAAATACATATATAGTTCTAAAATAATAGCAAACCTAAATGCTGCAAAAAACTACGGTAGCTTACTTGTATATTAATAATAATTTAATTTATTTAAAAGAAAAATAACACTTACCACGGGACTTATAACTTTACGGAACAAACACTGACTGCGACCACTCCGACGAAAATATTTCGCAAACTAAAATAGAAATAGAGTTTTTCCGAGAACCTTCGAAGAGAACAATACTGCAGCGCAACAGAAACACTACAAATTGCTCGTAACGGCCGTTACTTTTTTGTTTAAGCAAAAAACCACATCGGGCACGGGACTGAGAGAAATTGTTCCGGACAAAACTCAATGATTTTTATAATTTCTTAAAATTAATTTAATTAACTCAAAAAAAGAGTATATGTGACTTGAAGGGATAGTCCATAAATTAATTTTAATGCAATTACAGATTTTTAATATTTTCATACATAATAATTACGGATTCTATTGCTTCCTCGGTATTGGACACGCCACGGGACTGAGACTAGGTGTACTGTTTTATTTTTTTCGATATTATGAAATAAAAAATTTTAAAAACTAATACGTGGGTTATTTTAACAAACATAATAAGCTGCTTTGAACATATTTATAAAAAAAAATAGTTAATATATCATAATTGTAAACGGCCGGACACAGAAAGGAGTCATTTAAGATTATTCACCCTTATATGTTAATATATAAATAAGTTTTATCATATATACGTATTTTTTTGTTAAAATATCGATTTTAAAATAAAATTTTCTCAACGAATACATCACAACGATAACATGAAAGCATTTGTTTGATTTTGACGTTTGAATTCGGTGTTTCAGTGATCGTTAGAAATACATATTGCAAATATGTAACTGTTCAACGGCATCGTTCGCTAGCTGATCAGCTGTTTTCGTTGTTTGCTTATGTTCGATTTACAAATTCCAAAACATGAACGAACACTGTTGTGAATGAAACGATTGATCGGATAGAAATACAAAATGAAGCCATAAGTGTTCTTGGGTTATCGGTTGGATTAGGGGGTTGGTTAATCATCGGTGGTCTTATTAAATTATTTGGATTCATGATTACCGAAGATTTGCGGATTCCTAACCAAAAATTCAACTTAAATTTTTATATGAACAATTTAAACAGCTTGAATGATGTTTTTAAAAGCGGTTTTGATCTTAAATTTTACTTTTATTGATTTGTTTGTTATATTGCTTATTTTTGAAAACAGAAGAGCAGAGAAAAAAATGCAATTACATCCAATTCTATGTTAATTTCTATTCAAAATCTTTAATGTTATTTCATCATCTATGCTATTTTTTCAATTAATTATATTTACTAGCAATTTTGCAAAACTGAAAAAAATAAAAATTCTATAGTTTTTTTGTTCAATTTTTTTCAACTTAAATTTAATTCAATTTTTACTTATCTCATAATCTTTGATATTTTTCAGTAATTTATATTTTCAGTTAGTCAAATTTAAATGAATTTCAATTAGTTCAGTTTTTTTTTTTTTTTTTTTTTAATTTTGAATTCAAATAAATTTCGATTAGTTTAGTTTAAAATTTTTCACTTTTATTTTTTAAAGAGCTCGATTTTCCCTTCATCAATTTATCAATTAAATTAGTATTTAATTAGATTTTCACTTTTAACTCATATTTTTTTATAATTAATTAGAAATAATTTTTTTCATATCGTTTTATAATATTTTTATAAAAAGATAAGATATCAAAGTTAAGCGTTGCTACATATTTTGATAGCTATTCAATAATTTTAAAATTTTTCTTTCAATAAATTTTCAGACTTATGTAGTGGTTCTTATTATTTTAATTTAGTTATTTTCACGGGACTTACAATAAAATGATGAAATGTAACAGCATGGTGAGATTTTTCCTTTTTGTTCGTTTTCCTTTAAATCGATGACTCAGGCCTACACTGAATGCTTTTCCGCTACGTCGCGGTTATCTTCAATCTGATGATTATTATCATCAGATCATCAATTATCAGATCATCAATTATCTGATGATGCAGATCGGTTCGAATGCAATTCTTTAGTGCTTGTTTGTTTGTTTTTTGCACTTCCTAAGGGCGTTAACGTTTTCGTTAAGTTTACTGATTTTAATGCATAACTTTTTTTATTTTAAAGCACTTCTTGAGGACGTAAATGTTTTTTGAATAAAGTTTTACTTCTTAAGTAAATCATTTTGTTATTCTAAAGCACTACTTGAGGGCGTTATTTTACGTTGGGCGCCAGTTATATTAAAACACTTTATTCATTTTTTATAACTTTATTTTACTTGAGCTTCTGCTTGGTTTTATGGTTATTCGATAACTAAAAACTAAAATTGACATTTTTTGAACATAAATAAAGTTAGGATTTTTAGATTAGATTTTAGAATTAGTAGAGGAGAACCGAAACCAAGCTTAGCATATTGAGTCATCGCGACATACAATTATTGCTGCGATCGCAATTGCACAATTTTATTTTATTATGTATGAATATGTGTCAACAGGTTGTTGACACTTTCTGGATGGCTATTATGAAATTTAGTAGCGCGAATTGGGAAAGTGTTATGCGCTGCGGAAAATATTAATATTTTCCGATGAAATTTGTGAGTCGTTAACTTACATAACTTGTCGAACGTTTGTAATCATTGCATAGTTGCTTTTCTACAGATTACATTGCGGTCTGTTCAAAATACATCGAGTGCACCTATTGCTCGTAATGCATTCATTCTCTCATTATTCATTATTTTATTGAATGTACTTTAGTTTAACAGTATGGCTATTTTCAATAATATATGTTTTATTTTTTTTATTGCTGCATGAATAATCACACAGCTTCACATTTTTTATTTAATTCAATTTATATAAATTAATAAAAATAATTTATAAACACTCAATTAACACCCTATTCAATATATAAGTACATTTTTTGTCTTCGTTCTTTGAAAACTTATAACAACATCAACATGTCATCAGCACGCAAGAGCACATTAACACGTTGTCAACAACACATAATCTTCTGCTTATATATGATGTCTATCTGTTCAGATCGTTATACTTGGTGTACATCAAATCATTCAAAGAATAACACAAGTACGCGACCAAAAATCATATCGAATGCTCGTCTGATTTGGGTACTGTTACATGAATGTTTTGTTTTTATTTTCTACTTTGCACATTCGTACTTGGTAGCTGAGAATGAAAGAGAGTAAGTATTTATATTTTAAGCAAATTTTTTGAAGTGGCGTTCCGGTGTATTCGTGCAGATGTTTAGTGTGTACATTAATTGTGTTATTAAGCAAGAGAAATTGCTTAACTCTTTCAGTCACATTGTCCAATATATTGGACAAGAGAATTCAGCATGTTCAAGGAATTATTGTTTTACGGAGATTAGATTGTTTGATTTTTCTGCGCTGCTATTAGTTGGAGTGCTCATTTAGATCTCTGAGAAAAATATAAATATTTATATTTTTTACCGTTTTGATTTTCTAAATGAATGTTTTAATTTAGAATTTAGAACGAATTTAGAAAACACACAAATCTTACAACAAGAAACAAATTATAAAAAACGATTGCTTTTCCTGAAAAAATGTAGTTTTTTGAGTTGTAACGTTATTGTAGAAAACGAGATTTATGTAGGTAAAAAAGTCAAAAATTTATTTAATTTGCAAACCGGTTAAACCGTTTTTTTCTGGTTGAATAATTCGAAAACCGGTTTTGTATAAATTGTACTATTCGAGACTGGTTTTTTTATAATGTCGAATAGTTGCATACCCTACTAGTGGTCTATGGTCTGTGATTAGGGTTGTCAATTCGATTACAGTTAACCGGTGAACCGTTTAATATGACTAACCGTATTCGACGGTTAATAAAAAGTGACGAATAATAATTATATCCGATAACCGGTTATTTTTGGTAGGTTAACCGGAATTTCGGTTAATAAGCTCTAATACACAATAAAATTTTTTAAACAAAATTAATTTTTGACATTAACAATTTTTTCTTTCACAGACTCCAATGTTGTGTGAAAGTTGCTTAAGAACACATCAAACCATGATGTCTGATGTTAACATATATCATGCAACCCTGTTTTGTTATCGATATCATTCTGCTATTTACTCATCTCAGTTGACAGCTGTTCAAATAAATGTCGTTGTTCTAGCTACAAATTTAGTAAGACAAATATTTTCATTGATTTTGCTTAAAAATTAAAGAGTTTTAATTGTGCACGTTTTTTTCTTAGCAGTGTTATGAGCTTTGTGTGGAATTATTTCAAGAAAAATTAAAAGGATTTTTCCCAAGAACACTGAAATACAAGGAGTTCTCTACGTCTGCAATTATCAACCATCTCAAATTAGTCCATAAAATCAACGTTGACAAGAAATCTTTTTCTTCCAATGTACCTGCTGAAGACGGCGCTTCTATATAAAAAAAATACTAACATCCCTCGGTTGTTAAATATGTTGAAGCAAAACAAAATCTTGCCAAACAAAATTTGTGTTTGTTTTTAATTTATACATAACCGGTTAACCGGTTAATTTTTGGGTACCGTAACCGATAACCGGTTAGTTAATTTTTTCGGTTAATACTGTTAACTGATAACCGGTTACTAAAATATTTCGGTTAATTGACAACCCTAGTCTGTGATAAGTGTAAATTTTCTTCCATACAGATATTTATTTATTTATTTATTTATTTATTTATTTGTTTGCTAAGCCTTTTAGGCTTTATAGCATTTTAAAATTACAATTCATAATCCAATTAAACTAATACTAATAATACTTATAATAATACTAATATATAGAGTTCAAGTTCGTTTTATATGAAGATACAAAACCAAAGTAAAATAAGTTCAGTTGTAATGTAATTTAAACTAAAACATGAACGTTTCAAAGTATACAGACTTATAGATAACATGAGTAAAGGTATTATAAAGCAAAAAATACATTAATAATAAATCTTCATGAGGGTCCAAGGCGGTGGTATCGAGAATGAAAATATGTATAAAATAAATATATCGTTCTGTCCTTGAAGCCAATAAAGTCTTGGCTTAGCAAGTTGGTAATCCGACGAATTGAGTCGTATTTACCACACCAATTTCCTTGTGGAAAAGAAAATGGTTGCGAACGCAGGCACTAAGACAAACTAGGTCTCATTGGCCACTCATATTAATATACATATAACACCTCTATAAATATGGCACAAAGTATCAGAGTGTGAGATCTAGAAAAGTGGTAGGTATCAAGGCAAACAAGGAATGGTACGCCATACTGATAGTACAAGGTGGCGCAAAAGTAATCCTCCTATCAGAAAATGCTATAAATTTTGCGATTGGCCCCTAATGTCAGTTCTGTTTTGACATTTGTGTAGTAAAAACATGCAAAATATACGTTAATAAACAATGTTACGCTACACTGCTCCAGAACGCGGAATTAATCACCACCAAGAGGAAGATGATTTTTCATCAAAAATAATCATGAGTGATGAGGCCCATTTCCATCTTAGCGGGTACGTAAATAACCAAAATTTACGCTTCTGGGGCACTGAAAATCCGCGTGTAACCCACGAAGAGTCATTACACCCGCTCAAAGTCACTGTATGGTGTGCTGTTTTCGCTGGAGGAGTCATCGGACCTTTTTTCTTCGAAGACGGTTACTGTGAATGGTGAGTGCTACAGAGCAATGATCAACGAGTTCTTTTTGCCGCAACTTGATGAATTGGGATTGGAAAACATGTGGTTCCAACAGGACGGTGCAACGGCCACACACTGCACGTGCCACAACCGATATGCTGAAGGATGCATTTCCCGGGCGCCTAATCTCCCGATTTGGCGATTTGCACTGGCCAGCAAGATCGCCTGATTTGACCGCTCCAGACTTCTTTTTATGGGGCTTTTTGAAGTCGCGGGTTTATGTCAACAAGCCTCAGACTCTTGCAGCTCTTAAAGACAATATCCGTCAAGAATGTGAGGACCTATCGCCGGAAGTTTTGGCCGAAGTGATGGAAAATGCCATAAAAAGGGCTCAAATGACAATCAACTGTGGCGGCGGCCATTTACATGACATCATATTCTCGACTTGATGTAAAAAAAATTAAAAGACCAAATAAAAATAATCCACGAGAAGAATCAAAGTTTTTCATTTTTTTTTTATATTACAGCCAAAAAACTTGGGAAGGTTATTTTTGCGCCACCTTTTATATATACAATATTATTCATTCTGTGATTCTAAAGCCGATGAAGTCTTGATTCATCTTTTATTTATCACACCGAGTTCCTAGTAAGCTAAGACAAAGGTAACGAACGCAGGCACATAGACAAACTTGGTCTAATAAGCCACTTATATTAATATATATACTATGCAGATCGTTCTCTCATTCATCCAACAGTAAAAATGTCGTATCCTTGGAAGAGTATGTTGAGAATCAGTGGCGGTGCATCCAACAGTAAAAGTGCCGTATCCTTGGAAGAGAATATTGAGAATCAGTGGCGGTGCTGCAGATAATCTATTATTTTAAGTTTAATTGAGTATAGGGTTTCATTAAAAAATATAACATCTGAAACGGAATTGAAGTCTCCGCAAGCGCTTCTTAGTGGTTCATTTTGCAAGTAATTAGTTCTACAAAAGTTCATAAAAAGTAGCTCAAAAGATCTTCTTGGTCGAAGAGGAAGATTAAAGTAAATTTTACTCAGTAAGTATGGACCGTCAACAAATCCATATATAAGTTGATAAATCCAGCAAACATTAAGCATGATTCTACGATTTCTTAGAGAAGGTAGGTTAACAAGCTTTAATCTATATTCATAGGGTGGTATGTGAATAAGTGAATAAGTGGTATAAGTGAATGTAAGTATGACAATATATATTGCGTAAACAAAACAAAAGAAATTGTTTCTGAACTGATTCTATATCGTCAATATAACACCCATATCTAGGACACCAGACAATTGACGCATACTCAAGTATGGGCCTTACAAGCGAAGTGAATAATGTTTTAGTAATGAAAGGATCATTAAACTCTTTTGACCATCGTTTAATAAACCCTAAAGTACTGTTTGCTCTGCTTATAGCTTTATTAATATGAATGTGAAAGCGAAGTTTTGGGTCCATAGTTACTCCAAGATCGTCGAAAACTTCTAAGAACTCAAGTGTATAGTCACTTATTTTGTAATAACTTCGAGAAGGTTGTCTACGAGAAAAAGTCATGTGTTTGCACTTTTTCAAGTTAAGCTTCATGCAATTGATTTCACACCAGTCACAAAGATGGTCAAGATCAGTTTGTAAGAAAAAAGAGTCTTGCTCATTTTTATATGACAGGAAAAGTTTAACATCATCAGTGTATAGTAAAATATTACTATGAATTACAACAGATGGTAAATCATTAATAAAAAGTAGAAACAACAGAGGCCCAAGGTGGCTTCCTCGAGGTACACCGGAAGTAACAGGGAACTCCTCTGACTTAACAAGGTTAAAGATAACACTTTGTGTTCTATTTAATAAATAAGATTCAATCCAAAGCACTAATGGTGTTGGAAAACCGAGAAGGGTTAGTTTTAAAATTAAGAGCTTATGATTTACAACATCAAAAGCTTTACTGAAGTCAGTATAGATAACATCTGTTTGTAGACCTTTTTCAAAATTCTCAATAGTCTTTGATGTGAATTCTAGAAGGTTAGTAACAGTAGATTTTCTAGATAAGAATCCATGTTGGAATGGGAACATTAAAGATTTTACGCTATGTGATAATTGTGAGGTTACAATAGCCTCAAAAAGTTTAGGTAGGGCGCTAAGCTTTGCAATTCCGCGATAGTTATCTATTAAAGATCTATTGCCGGATTTATGCAGCGGAATAATAAAAGATGATTTCCAAGCCAGTGGAAAATACCAAGATTGCAAAGACGCTGTAAAAAGCAAAGTAATGGGAATTACAAGTTCTTCACTGCAATATTTCAAAACACATGAAGGTATGTTATCAGGACCGCTTTTATAAGATGTTTTGAGGTTTTTTAAGTAGGTTAAAACTGTATCAACATTAATTATTGGGGAGCAAATGTCACCAGGCTGCACATTATAAGGGTAACTAAAATTATCGTAAGAAGCAGATGAATAAGTGGTCTTAAAGAAATCTGCAAAAAGACTACAGATAGTAGAATCAACATCTGATTCAAATGTTTTATATTTCATAAAAGATGGATATGAATTTATCTTACGTTTTGTATTTACAAAGTTCCAATCAGATTTTATGTTTAATTTAACTTTTGGTAAATATATATTATAGGATTGCCTGCATAATTGCCGGTAGTTATATTTAGTTGAGATATAAGAAGCAAAATCACAAAATGATATGAGTTTTTTTATACTTTTTATAATATTTCGATTTTAAGTTTCTCAACTTTCTCAGTTCTTTGGTATACCAAACAGGACCAGATATTAAAGAGGATTTTCTCTGAGGCACTGAAGTTAAAAAACAATTATTAAGAGTACTGTTAAAGGCAAATACAGCAGAGTCAAGCGTTTGTGGTAATATTCTTGTGTTATTAATATTAAGTACAGATGACCAGTTGATAATTGACAAATTATTTCTCAAAATTACATAATTCGTTCTTTTAAAGTTAAACTCTAAGGCAGGATTTTGAATACGGTTTGATATAGATTGTTTAGGAAAATTCAGTGTGATTTCGATAGTTGGATGGTGTGCGTCTTCAGGATACACAAGTGGATCAGACCTATTAACTGAAATAATATTACTATCATCAAAATAAATAAGGTCTAACAAGCGGTTGTTTCTATTATAGTGGCAGTTAATTTGAAAAAGCCCCTGGCTCGAAAGCTCATTTAAAAATGAGTTATCGGATGAACACTCTGAAGATGGCAAGAGCACTGCAGAATTTTCAGTGCAGCAGTTCCAGGAAACATTCGGAAGGTTGAAGTCACCCGTTATTAAAATATGATCGTAAGGCTGAAGTTGTGAGCAAATTTTATAAATCGACGCCAAATGTTTCAACTTCAACACTAGAAAGTGGAGGTATATATGAACATGTGACATAAATTCTCAAAGTACCAAACTTTACAAGAACACAGCAAAATTCAATATCTAAAGACTCAGATATTAATATTTCTTGTGAAAAGTGAGAAGATTTAACGGCAGTTAACACGCCACCACCATTGCAAAAATTACCAGCAATAGAGTTTCTATCTTTGCGGTATATATTAAAATTGTTAGACAGAATTTCAGTATTTAAAGTACTAGGTTTAAGCCAAGTCTCACTGAAAGCAATAATGTCAAAATGAAGATTATGGCTTAAAATGTGTAAGTCTGTAAGTTTAGTATTTAAACCACGAACGTTCTAATATAGGGCTAGGAACTGAAGGCAACAATCTAGTTTTTTGGGTTCACGCTGTGAACAGGTAAGATAGCCAGTGAAGTTTGAGGCGGTGATTTTTGAATAAATTCATGCACCAAAGTATTTTCCGGCCAAAAACCTTGGTCCAGAACATTATTGAAGATATCACTAGGCAAAGTAATTTTAATAGAAGAAATAGTGCGCTGATAAGAGAATCTCAGTTTGTGAACCGAAATCTTCTTATTAAGAAGGTTTAACTTAGAGTTTAAATAATATAAGATATCACCTTCTGATGTATCAACTGCAAAGCGAGAAACAAATATACATTTTGCTGGCGGAATAACTACAAGTTCCTTATGATCAGGTAATTTATTGCTGCTATTTGATATTTGCTTCGGTATAGCTCCAGTAGAAACCGAACTAGGAGAGAAAGAAATAATATTAGTACTCGTAGCAATACTAGGAGAAACATTAGTAGCACAAGTCTGAGCATATGTTTTTTTTTGCAACAGAAGGAGAACTATCTTTTACAGGAGCTGCTGAAAAAGGTATAGTTAAAGTTAAATCAACTGAGACTGCAGCGTTAGTAGGCGTTAGCTGATCAGTACTCTGATTTGTAATAATAGACTTTTTCTGAGGTCCTTCAGGTGGCTAAACTGAGGCAGGTGGAATAGGTTCAATATTTGAGGACAAAGACAAGGCTATTGCAGTAGATTTTGCTGAGCTTCGAAGATTTTTGTTACTTCGCTTTCGTTTTGGAGACGCAGAAGCTTCATCCAAGACCTTGAACTTTTTGAACAAACTTTCAAATTCGGCTAATCTGGCCTGAGCCGCCTCTAAATCTTTTGACACTTCTAAGAAGCCTCTTCTAGATTGTCTAATAAGCTTAAGGATATCAACATCCGTAGACCTGCAATCAACACATGACCAACGAAGTCCTTTGCCTTCGTTGATTGCGTCATAAATTCTTGCATTCAACGATGCGCACTTGAAGTGGAAAAACGAATCACACAACCAGCAATTTACCACGCGGTCGGATTCGTCTTTTATAGAACAATTACGGAAACTGCAGAACATTTTAAATGTAAAAAAATAATAAAATGCAAGAAACCACAAAAAAGAAGATACTTGGTTTTTCAATAAAACAGTTTAATAAACACTGTAAAGTTATTAAGTGCAGCCCTGGTTATTGAAATAATAACAAAACAAAACAGGCCAAAAACAGATGAGCAAGTGTAATAAAAAAACAATCACTCTCACTCACTTGCACACAGAAAACCTGTTTGTAGTTAAAAGAAGAAAAAAAAGAAACAATGAAATTAAGCGATAACTTCGAAGAATATGTGCAAGAAGAATATAATAATTCGCTCTCGCACAAATAATAAAATAATGTTTATATTAAATTTTTTGTAAAAAGGATTTATATGAATGCTGGCACGCTACAAGAAGACCCAGCAAAAATTATGAACCAAATATAGTTTTAATTTTATTTATTAATTGACTTAAAGAAAACTTTGAAATTTATAAGATTAAAAGACGTCAAATCGACAAGAAAGCAACGAGCGAACTCGTTGGTCTTGTCGATTTGACGGTCTATGGTCTGATAAAATTAACGCTCCAGTGGATTGCGAGTAATTCTTTTTCAATTACTGGTTTGTTTAAGTCATGTTTTTGTAATGCTTTGCAAGCATATGAAATTGGTAAGTCAATGCTTATATCTCTTTGAGATAGAACTGCTCCTAATGCGTAATTTGACGCATCAGTTGTTAAAATAAATGGTTTTTCAAAGTTAGGATACTGTAGTATTGGTGGGTTAGTTAGTTTATTTTTTAATTATTCAAAAGCAATTTGACAGTTTGTCGTCCAAGAAAATTGTGTATTTTTTTTAAGTAATGCATTTAAGTCTTTTGCAATGTCTGCAAAATTTGATATAAAACGTCTATAGTAATTGCAGAATGCAATGAATCTTCGTACTGCGTCCGCATTTTTGGGTATTGGATATTCTTTTATTGTTTTAAATTTGGATGGATCTGTTTTTACTCCGCCTTCTGTAATTAAATGGCCTAAGTATACTACTACTGTATATTACATAAATTGTATTTATGTAGTCTACCTAATACTTTTAACAAATTTGTATTATGGTGGTTTATGCTGCAACCGTAAATGATAATATCATCTACGTATAAAAATGTTTCTGATTCCAGACCTGAAAGTGTGATTGTTAACAATCTTTTAAATTGATAATGTCCATTTGTAGTTGAAAAGGCTGTTAAAGGTCTTTAATTTCTATCTAAGCTTATTTGATGAAATGAACTGGTCATATCAAGAGTAGAAAAATATTTCACTCTTCCAAGCTTATCTAATAGAGCCCTGCATGAGTATAATCGCAAAGCGAATACACTCTGCTTCACTGCTAAAGAGTACACTGTAATTGAATAAAAGTTAAACAACAGGTCATGGCATAATAATACAAGGTAGCATTGACAGTTGCTTGGGAAATCATATACTGTCAAAAAATATACTCAAAAAGAGAGCGCTCACAATCCGCCATTAAAAACACAAGCAATGTTGAAAACGTTGAAGTAAAAAAAAACAACAACCACAGCAGCTGCAGATGTACATATTTCCACAAAAAGCTGTTTTTGACAGTTTATGTTTTCCTGTTGAAGAGAAAATAAGCAGTTGTCAATGCTACCATGTATTATTATACCATGCAACAGGTCGTGTAGTGAAGAGCAAATCTGCGTACGAGCTTCACTGCTTATACCTTATCTGTTCTCTCACAAACACTGTAAGCACTGATCTGAACTTTGAGACGTTTGCGTTATTTTTGTTTCTATTCAGTGTACTCGCATAACATACTCTCACATACACTGATCTGAACTATGAAAGCTTTGCGTTATTTTTGTTTCTGTTCTGTTGTTCATTGATGCTTAGCGTTCAACCAAACCGGTTTTGTTAGTAGGACAGTCGACTTTTTTTTTTTTAAATGAACTTGCTTTTTCATTTTTTTTTCAGTACTATACTTTTTTTTTCATAACATTAATCATAACTTTGTTCATTAAATTTAGACTTGAACAATAATTTAATATTGTCATTAAAATATATTTTTAAGTTTCCTGCTGTGAATTTATAATAATAATTTTTGGAAAACGAATCGCAAACTCTAATAAAAACAATTAATTCTTAAAAAACTGTTCAAAAAATTTTATTTCTATAATACTTCACTTCAATAGAAAACAATGAAAAAAAGGATGTCTACAAATATATTGTTTGCATCTCATTGAAAGTCACTCGCAAAACAAAAGATTCTTGCTCATAACAAAATAATGCGCAAAATATTCAGTGTATGTGAATTCATATTCAGTGTATCTAGTGTTTGCGTTACTTTTTATTGCAAGAAGCTGGTCTTGCTGTTATAAGTTCAGCAGTGTATTGTTACTCTCGCATAAAATAGAGTGAGAGTATGTTTACATACGAGAGCTTTGGAAAAAAAGGTCAGTGCAAGCTTTTTATCCGACAGCAAACGATTGTATCTAAGTAGGAAAAAAGCATACTCATGCAGGGCTCTATTATCTAAAATATCTTCTAAACGTGTAAGAGGGAATTTGTCATTAACTATTTTGTCATTTAATTTTCGGAAATCAACTACTACTCTCCACTTCTTTTTGTCATCAGTATTTTTCTTGGGTACTTAAGGTACTGGTGCATTATATGGACTGATTGATGGTTCTATTATGTCGTTTTTAAGCATATTGTTTACTTGATCATTTATTACTTCCATGTTTGCATGGGGAAGCCTATAATTTTTAATGCATACAGGAGTGTTGTCTGAAGTTGATATTGTAAATACCTAATTGTATTTGTGTGTAAAAATTATTTACAGTTAATGGGTCGTTTTCTAAATGGAAAATTTGTTGGTATTGTTTTAAAATTTTAAGAAATGAATTTGTTTCTTGGTCGTCTGTACAGTCAATGTTTAGTTTGTCTACAATTTTACTGAAACAATTTTCGTCATTAAATGTTTGTTTATTGTATGTTAATATGTCATAGTCATCAAGTAATTCAGTTTCAAATTCTAGATTTTCGATTATTGCCTCTATTGTTTGTTGCATTTAAAATTTTAATATGCGTCATGCCTGTTTTTGGTGCAATAGAATTGCTAAGGAATATTCCTTGTGCAATTTCTTTGTTTATTATGGCTTTGTCTTCATTTAATTTTAATTTTATCGGTTGAATAATTTCTGTTTTGGGTGGAATTTTTATTTTGAGCGATTGAAATGATTTTGTGTTCATTGGTAAAATAAAATTTGTTTCGTTTATAAAAATTGAAATAGTAAACGTTTCATAGTCTATTTTACATAAAAATCGTGTTAGAAAATCTGTACCTACCATGCCATCTGTTTCTATTGGAAAATTTTGTTCTACTAATTGAAAATTGTGGTTAATGTTTGTGTCACCTATTTCTAAATTTAGTTCAATATTATAGTTAAATTTAGTTAAATATTATACCAAGAGAATACGTTTCTTCATTAGTAATTGCTGTTAGTTTGTATTTTTCGTCTGGGTAATAATTTTCGTTTTCAAAATGATTTGATATTTTACAGATTGAAATATCTGCGCCTGTACCGATAAGAAATGTCATTTGTTTGTTTTTGTTTCTTATAGTACAGTTATTTGTCGTGTTGTGCTCGCGACGGTTGGTATTGGTGTTTCGTTTGGAATCGTAAATAAGCGGGAATAAGATAAGCGGGATGCTATCGGTGTCTTTGCTTATATCAAACTACTGTGGCTCATCAAGAAATATGAAAAAAAGAATTTAACTATTCCGGATATCTTCCAAATCAATGTTGCTAAATATCCTGATAAAGTTGCTATTATCAGCGAAACACAGTCATGGACCTTCCGTCAACTGAACGAGTTCTCGAATCGTATTGCGAATGTCTTCCACAGTCATGGCTATAAGAAGGGCGACATTGTCGGACTTTTACTGGAGAATCGACCGGAATTTGTTGGCACTTGGCTGGGTCTATCGAAAATTGGTGTAATCACTCCATTGATTAATACTAACTTTGCGGTCCCTCACTCTTGCACAGCATAACGGTAGCCCATTGTTCGGCTTTGATCTATGGTGAAGGATTTGTCGAACCAATTGAAAGTATTTCAAATGAACTACCCACAAAAGTGGCACTCTATCAATTCAACAACGCTATTAATCAGCCTGTCAGTGGCGCATCCAAAGATTTGAGCACTTTGCTAGAACAAGCGGCTAAAGATAAAATTCCGGCTTCAGCTGAAACCGCCAATCATCATGATAGATTGGTTTATATCTATACATCCCGTACCACTGGTCTACCGACAGCCGCTGTAATTTCTCACTCAAGATATCTCTTCATTGCGGCCGGCATTCATTATACATTGGGTTTCCAGCACAAGGATAACTTTTACACACCTTTGCCTCTCTATCATACCGCAGGCGGTGTAATGAGCATGGGTCAGGCTTTAATATTCGGTTCCACGGTTGCAATTCGCAAGAAGTTTTCGGCCTCTGGATTCTTTTCGGATTGCAACAAGTTCAACGCCACGATTGGTCAATATATTGGCGAGATGGCTCGCTACATCCTGGCTACTCCGCCATCTGACAAGGATCGTAAGCATAATGTTCGTCTTATATTCGGCAACGGCTTACGTCCTCAAATCTGGCCACAGTTTGTAGAACGTTTCAGTATTGCAAAGGTTGGTGAATTCTACGGTGCCACCGAAGGAAATGCCAACATTATGAACAATGATAATACAGTTGGTGCTATTGGCTTTGTGTCTCGTATTCTGCCCAGCATATATCCCATTTCAATCATACGCGCTGATCCTGATACTGGTGAGCCCATTCGTGGTCCAAACGGTCTCTGTCAGCTGCGTGAACCAAATGAGCCCGGCGTATTTATTGGCAAGATAATAAAAGGTAACCCATCGCGAGAATTCCTGGGCTATGTAGACACAAAGGCTTCCGCAAAGAAAGTGGTGCACGACGTCTTCAAGAAAGGCGATATGGCATTTCTATCCGGCGATATCTTGGTGGCTGATGAAAAGGTTTATTTATTCTTTAAGGATCGCACAGGAGATACTTTCCGCTGGAAAGGTGAGAATGTCTCCACAAGCGAGGTTGAGGCTCAGGTCAGTTATGTCGCCGGTTACAAGGACACAATCGTCTATGGCGTCCCAATACCAAATACTGAAGGACGCGCTGGCATGGCTGCTATTTATGATCCAGAACATCAAGTTAATTTGGATGAGTTTATACAGAATTTAGCAAAGGTTTTGCCTGCTTATGCTCGACCACAATTTCTACGTTTTCTGACTAAAATCGATTTGACTGGCACATTTAAGCTACGCAAGGTAGATCTACAGAAGGATGGCTTTGATCCCACAAACATTCAAGATGCGTTATACTATCAGACACCGAAAGGAAAATACGAACCGCTGACTGAGGAGATCTACAGAAAAATAAAGCTACATGAGATTAGATTCTAAACGATATTTTTTCGTGAATTTTTAGCACTGTTTGAAATGAAAAAAGCACTATGTTTGGCAAAAGTTGAAGTTAAGGGGACAGCTGTAGATTTAATTGCTGTCACTGTGTTCTTCTTGTTGTTAATTTGTTTGTTAATAACTTATAAGTAGGTATAATTTCAAGAGAAGCTCAAATATTCTTGGGTATTATTTGAGTAGCAGAAATCAACTGGTGGGTTGATTTTCGATAGAGCAATCAACGATTTGTTGTAAGGGCAAACCATTCAATTTGTTTTTAATTCAGCCTATTTAATATGTAAATGTTTTTAATTAGGGACTCCTGTAAATTTCCTGCTCAATGTTTTTCAACATTAAATTTAAATTTAAGTTCCAGGTATAGGTGACTGTATAGAAACGATAAATTAAGGTGATATTTAATGCTTTTGATCATTCTGGATCGATTTTATTTTATTAAATGAACGTAAGACTTATCTGTTAAATAGTTAATAAATAGTACCTTATAAAAACAAATAAAAATACAAAACAAGACATATGAACAAACAAGTTTAGATAAAGGATAAGGACGAGTGTTCAACACTCGCGCATTTATCGATTGAGCGAAAGTAAACGACTACAACTTCCGCCGATATTGCATCGCACATCTTACAACATATACCAATTTATACTCCAATATTATTCTAGTTAAAGATTTTTATTTGAAAATACTGAATTCTGCAAAATGATTAATTATTAAATTATTTCATTTATATTTGAAGACACAATAAATTTTAAAACTTTTACATGATGCCTAAATGTTAACTCATAAATGCAGTTAAACTGCAATTAAACTGCTGTAGCTGTGTACCCCGAGCCTTGCTAGTTTCCCTGGTGCGGTGTCGTAGTTTGTGAATAAAAATATTCTATATGAAAAAAAAATTCTCGTTCTCAAGAAGCTTTACATGGCATTTTGATTACTCTCTGAGGTTTACCATTGTCTGCAGAGAGGTGGCGGCCGTACAGAAAAATTATTTTAATTCAAATAATTTTCTGTCGCTGCTGGGGTTCGAACATGGGTCTCCAAAGTTCTTTGACATAGCGGCCACGCACTTTAACCAACTACGCCACGGACGCCACCGTAGTTTGTGAATGGTCAGCGTAATTATTGTCATTGTAAATTGTTCTTACGTTACGATTTGGGGTTTTGGAGTTTCTGTTTGTTATTATTAGAGTAATAATGTTGGTTGTTGTAGTTTTGGCGATTTCGATTTTGTGAAGTATTAAAATTACTTCGGTCGTTGACTCCGTTTCTGTTGTTGTTGTAAGAATTGTTTGTGTTGTTGTTGTTGTTAAAATTGGGTCGGTTGTTGCTGGTATTGAAATTGGGTCGGCTAAAATTGTTGTGGTAGGTTAAGTTTGTTGGTTCGTTATTGTTTCTGTTGAAGTTTAGATTTCTATTTCTGTTGTAATTTGTATTAAAATGCATTATTGTGTTTGTTTGGTCTTTTTCAATTTCTAAAGCAAGATTTGTTGCTTCAGTTAATGTCTTAGGTTGTTCTGCAAAGAAAGTTGTTTTAAGATTGTCTTTTAAGCCATTTTTGAAAATGTTTAATGCATAATTGTCATCAATTTTCACAATAACATTTTTCTCTGATTCTATTGCAGTAGTACCTAGTGGTCAATTTGTAATTTGTTTAGTTCTGATATCGTATTAATAAATTTGTCTTTGAACAAGATCACAGATGAATTTCTTTGTGAAAAATTTGCCAAAGTTGATTGAATTTGTGCTATTGTCTTATTAGATTTGTATCTGTCTTTTAGTTGTGTTGATAGTGTTGCGAAACTATCTGGCTGTGTTATTATTCCTATTGCTGTCCTAACATTTAAGTGAAGTTTTATGTGAAAAACAAATTCTATTAATTGTTTTTTTCCGCTAACTGTTAGTGTTCTATCTATTTTTTCTATTACTTTCAAGAAACTATCTAATTCTTTATAATCTCCATTAAAATTTGGTATGGCTTTCATAGCCATGTCTATATTGAATTCTGTCATGTTTATTTCTATGGCTTTTGACTTTTCTTCACCCGTTATACTTTCGGTTAGTAATGCTTTTGCTTTATTGTATCTTTCTTTAAAAATAATTGAAATCGTATTGAGATCTTTTTGTTCTTCTAGTCCTATATTTTTTGCTAGGTTGTTGTATCTATTTTTGTATTCTTCTAGTTCTTCTAGTTTGAGCTCGATTGTTTCTTTTTTGTATTTTCTCTTTGGTGTTTTCTTTATGTTTATTATAATCCTATCTATTAGCTCTACTAATTCTTTGCATCTCTCCATGTGGTTAATGGTTTTTTTCTTTTTTTTTTATTAGTTTTTATGGCAATGTATGCAATTTTTTATGTTTGTTATAGATGCATTTGTTATTTCTCAAGTTTTTGTTGCATTGTGTGCATCTAAAACAATTCATATGCCAACTGGCGGTTTCAATAATAATGAAATAAACTTTTCCTATGTCTATGATTTTCTCTTTACAACCTATGCATCTTTTCGAAAATAAAGGACCCCATGTCCCTTGATACTTCATAACTGTTCCATACCCTATTTGGTCCATTATGAAGAAAAAATATTTTATTAAATTTTTATATATCACGAATTCCACGAAAAAGTCAACCTCATAGGTCAAAAATCAAAATGTAAAGAGAGAAGAGAAACTATATAGAATATATTCTACCGAATTCGGACAACACATTTTAAGTTGAATTTTTCAACATAACGGTAGTTTTTCTGTGTTTTTTTTTACTTTCGCGTGGTGAATAAGTTGAGCGAAAATTTCAGTTTTATTTTGATATTTGCCGTGAGGGCGTGCGCTGTTTATTACAACAATTAAAAAAAAAATATTTGCTTCAAATTTTTTAATATTTTCCTAATAATCATACATATATATGAATAAATAATTATCAACGACATACCGTGGTAAGAGCAGTTAAATAAATTAAGAAAATATGTAGCATGTGCGTGACAATATTGATATAAGTTTCAATGCAGACTCTAATATAAGAAATTTTTTGCGGAAAATGCTGTTATGTGTGGATATTGAGATGGCAAACCAGATTGAAAAACATTTTTTTTACTATTTCCATTGAAAAAAACTCCACGCGTTTCGCACATGTTACACTTTTTTCTATACAACAATGTAGTTTTTACACACTACGGGGTTGTTCATAAATTACGTTACCAATTTAGAGGGAAGGAGGGGCTTTAAAATGTATTACGATTAGTAATGATATGAGGGGTCTCATATATAGCAAAGTGACCAAAAATAAAACAACTCGAAAAAATTGAAATTAATACACCCTTCATTTAAAAAAATGTCCATCCTTACATCTTAACTAAACGGTCAAACGTCTAAATTGACAATTAACTATTGACAAGTGTCAATATGAATTCTCATAAGTGAGTTTTATTTAATTTAACCCTTAAATGCCAAATGTATCTTTTTGGATACAACCGAGAAAATAAGCTATTTATTTTGAAATATTGCAAAAATTAAAATGCTGGATATGTAGTTTCACTCTGAAAATTTCAAATAAAAAACAAAAATTTAATTATTGGCATAACTTTGTTGGTTTGGGAAATATTGATCGTCAAATTAAAAAGTTTTTTAATTTTTACGGAAAGTTCGGTTTTTGACATGAAATACCTTTTAAACTATTAACAATTCAATTTTAGAGTATCAATTAATAAAAAAACTTAGAGTTATCATAAAAAGAATCGTTTTCCACGTTTTTGCCTTGAACTCCTACAACCAAGCTGATTGATGGTATTCGTCAGAATGCCCACTGTATCTTTTTGGATACAACCATGTTTTCTTTAAACAAAACTTTTTTCAAAAAAAAATAAAAACGGGGTCGTGTTCAGGGGATTATTTAGCACAACATAATTTTAATGATATCGGTGTTGTTGGGCATTTAACGGTAAAAATAAATCGGAATATAAATTATTATTCAAATAAATCTATTTTAAGGAATCATATTCACAAAAACACTGAACTTGGTGATGTACGGGTGCAGCCTTTACGGGTACTCTCTCAAAGGCCAGGCGAATTTCTTTGCATAAGAAATGAGAATACACCTGAATAGGTCTACATGGAATCTGTTGAAGAATTTGAAGAGTCCCCAAAGTTCCAGCTCCTTCAATTCCAGTGATTGAGAGCATCGACTTTTGGATCGAATAGAATAGAATTGTTTTTATCGATTAAAATAATTGATTTTCAAATTTTTTTCTTAAATGTATCTAGTCATGACATAATAGAGATTAAAAAAAAGAAAATGAGAAATTTTTAATCCTTTTGTTTTGTATTTCAGTTTTTAGTTAATATTGTCGAAGGTAACAGTAATATGAACGTACGGTGTAATTGTGCGTGACGAATGTAACATGTGCGTGACGGTGTTTATAGTTGAAAAAATTGTTTTATAATTTTTTTTTCTCAAATAACTTAACTACTAATATAATCTAGGATAACCTCTTATTGTTGTAAAAAAATATGAAAATTCTATCTGAAGTCAATTCGCAGAAATTTCAGATAGAAGCTGACATCAAATTTTTAAAGGGAAAATTTTGTAGCACGTGCGTACGCTACATTTTGCTTAATAACACCGATATTCATAAGTGGATTCATAAAACCTTTACACATTTTAAATAGACCGTAAAATTAATTAATAAAAATTGCAAACCAGTTTTCGCAAAAATTTCTTCTTAAGTAAATCAGTTGCAATTATTCGCAAGCTGTAACAGTGCGTGACATGGAATTCATGATATGTATTTTTATTTTGTTCTTATTTATTAATTTAAACATCGCTTATGAATTTAATATTATTTGTTCTTTTGTGAACATAATTTTTAAAATACACATTAATCCTATACGCTATATATAAAATAAGTCCTATTATTACGATGGTTATAGTTGATCCATTTATGATCTTGTAGTTCGACAATCCATTTTTGGTAATGTTTATGTTTACAGACTTACTGTTAGGTTGTCCCATCACTTTTTGTTCTTTCGTTTTTTTTAATGTTTCCTTTATTTCGTAAATCTCGTGGACAATAGCGATTCCAAATGAGGACTGCGAGAAAACTTCGACAAACCGCAGGAAAAGAACCAGAAATTTCAAACTCTACATCCCTTCAAAATTTGCCTGGTTATTTTCTCACACATCTGGTCTGGATGATGGTAAAGCTGAAGTTTCAAAATGGATTGATAGACCTAGGAGGCTGCCTAAAAGTTCTTACTCTAAGTCTAATTCCTACAACAAATCTACTTCTATTTCTTATAATTCTAATTTTAATTCTAGTTCTAACTCTAAGCCTAATTCTCATAATCATAAACCTACTGCTAGAAATAATTATAGTAATAATTCTTACAATAACTCTAGCTCTTTATCTACTAATTCTTATTCTAACTTAAGTTTTAATTCTAAGTCGCATTCTAGTAAAACTCTACATAAAGAAAATCGTACTTCGCCTGATCCAAACTACACAATCTCTGACAAAAAATTACCTAATTCACATTCTAGCTCTGATCCCAATTGGAAACTTAAAACTAATATCTTTCCAATTTGCACTCCGCAGTTCAACCAGAGCATAAAAACAAAATCTTCTAACTCGAATAAAGTGAATGCCACACTTCTGCCCTCTCACCCAAAACAAGTCTCATTTAATCTCAATCCTAATTTGGACACACCAGCTAATAAAAATGAGAGTAATATACTCCAGACACTCTATCCTAGCTTTGTTCATTCGCATACCTTAAACCAAAGAATATACAATATATAGAGTGCGCATCTCATATAACAAGAAATTTTGTTTGCGGGTCGTAATATTACGACCCGCTTTCCAACATTACAACCCGTTCAAACCAAACATGACAACCCGCTCTCATATTCCATACCACAACGTGTTGTGCGCATTGTTGGGTTTGCACCATTGATGGTGCACTGTTTTTGTTATTAAACCTGCCTAATGTGTTCGTTTGCTAAAGTGATGGTATGAAAGAAGGGAATCGGAATTTGTATACTTTTGCAACTTCTAGGGTACAGCAATTTCTATCAAGTAATTTTCTGATTTTTCGGTTTTCGATCAAATTAATTGCAATTATGCTTTTTTGTAATAAAAAACTTATCACTAATCACTATTACTAATAAATAAAAAAAAAAATAACGATATAAAAAACATTATATAGAGAGAGAATAAGAATAAGAATAATATGAACAAGAATAAGAATAAGAATAAGAATAAGAATAAGAATAAGAATAATAAGAATAAGAATAAGAATAAGAATAAGAATAAGAATAAGAATAAGAATAAGAATAAGAATAAGAATAAGAATAAGAATAAGAATAAGAATAAGAATAAGAATAAGAATAAGAATAAGAATAAGAATAAGAATAAGAATAAGAATAAGAATAAGAATAAGAATAAGAATAAGAATAAGAATAAGAATAAGAATAAGAATAAGAATAAGAATAAGAATAAGAATAAGAATAAGAATAAGAATAAGAATAAGAATAAGAATAAGAATAAGAATAAGAATAAGAATAAGAATAAGAATAAGAATAAGAATAAGAATAAGAATACGAATAAGAATAAACATTTAATTATTAACATTTAAAGAATACAAAAAAAAATTTCAGAATTTTTGAAGCGGTTTTGTACGTTATTTGATTTAAAAAAAATGCCAAAAATTGGCGGTGTACCGGATTTCACCAGTCTGGAACATCTGAGGAAAAAAAACGAAATGAATTCTTGTTTAATTGTCTATCGCCTAAACTAGGATATATTTTCGGAAACGCCGAAAAAACAAAATGGCGGCCACTTGAAAAAATTCGATTTACGAGGTTACAAAAGTGGTCGCCATTTTGTTTTTTGTCGGCGAAAAAAATTATCCTTGTTCAGGCGATAGTCAGTGAACCACCAAATGTTTTTTTTTTTTTATTCTTTAAATGTCAATAAATACATGTGCAAGATTTGAAAACGATCTCTGTTTTCCTTCTATTTATGAAAAAAATTCCTGAACAACTTTTTTAAAAACTTTTAACCTAACTTATATGTCCCCTTAACGTCTTGAACTTACTAATAATTTGCAAAAAATTATCTCTTTTTCTAGACTCTTTACTAACACTTTCAAAGCCTTCAATATCTTTTCTTATTTCTTGAACCGACCTTTTTTATTAAGTTATAATTTAAATGATTTGGTAAGTCTATTTAACTTTCCCTCTTTTTGCAATTTTTTATATTTTCTAAGTATTTTATTATATTACTTATAGAAATCAAAGTAATATAATAAAAAATCTCTTTCGCCTTTTAGATGGAGATTCGAAGTAAGAAAACTCTTCCGAGCTCTATTCTATCACTTCATTTAAATTAATTGCTTCATTATGTATTTCTAACGAAGACTTCAACGAACGATGACTATGCGAACGATGTTGGATTGAAGTTGAGATATGTATTTCGAACACAGCTTATCGTTAGCTCATTTGACAAGTTATGTTTGCTACTTACACTAAAACTGTTATACACAAGCAGTATCAAACGTGGCACTGCCATATCAAACATTAGGGAAATTTTCTGTATTTTCTTTTAAGATTTCATGCATTTTTTGTACTTTTCGTGTTGTTGGCAATGCTTTGGTTCTTGTCTGTGTTGTAGGTAAATTGTAGGTTGTGGTGTAAACTGTGTTTGCAGGTTGTTCTATTGGCTACAATTGTGCTGCCTTCGACATAAGCAGAATGATATCATGGCCTGCTCCTTTATATATTACTTGTAGTTAACCAAAAAAAAATCATCGCCTTTTGCTTGGATGTTACTCTTCATTTCTGCAATTTTTTTTTTTTCTGTTTAGATCTGCCCAAATTTGAATTGGAAGAAAAATAAAAAAAAAGTTTGAATTGGCCTCTAGCTGCCTCACAAGCGCTGAAAAATATTGCTTGTTTTTTAATATTGCAATTTAAGTAATAACTATTGTATTCAATTTTGAATTAATTAATTTAAAGTACTTAAATTGCACTTATATGTTAATATATCGACTCATAACCGCCAAAATATATTAAGCGACATAATATCCGATTTATGTTTTTTGATGAAAATCGATAATTTGCGATGGTTTACATCGTCTGTCAAAATTTCATAGGTGTACGAAATTAGATTATGAATTTAAACCAAAAGCAATTTTAGCTTAAGTACACACTACATGTTTGTTTACATTTTTCATGACAGCAAAGTGTCGCTTAAGATAAAATTCTCTAAAAGAAATTAATCAATTTAAGAGATAAAATTATTAAAATAAAATTAATAGCAAAGAGATAAGAGATAAAAGATAAAATTAATAGCAAAGATAATTAAAAAAAAACCTTCTCCTGTAAAATTTTCTTTTTGGCGCTTAAGATATTTTGGCGGTTATGAGTCGATATAAATAAGTTTTATCATATATACGTATTTTTTTGTTAAAATATCGATTTTAAAATAAAATTTTCTTAACGAATACATCACAACGATAACATGAAAGCATTTGTTTGATTTTGACGTTTGAATTCGGTGTTTCAGTGATCGTTAGAAATACATATTGCAAATATGTAACTGTTCAACGGCATCGTTCGCTAGCTGATCAGCTGTTTTCGTTGTTTGCTTATGTTCGATTTACAAATCCCAAAACATGAACGAACACTGTTGTGAACGAAACGATTGATCGGATAGAAATACAAAATGAAGCCATAAGTGTTGGAATAGCACCAGATTTGTTTTTGTTTCCTATATATGAGCTAAAAAAATGGCTGTCGCAAATTTAAACCGTAGCACAGAGTGTCTTTTTCAATATTAGCGTACCATAAGTCCCTCAAAAAAAATGTAGAATTTGTACAAAAAGAATTATTTTCTCAGTAGAAATATATTATGTAAATATATATAAATATATATAAATATATGTATAAATATATATATTAATATATATATAAATATATATATTAATATATATATAAATATATGTATAGATATATATGTAAATATATATATATATTAATATATATGTAAAAATATATATAAATATATATGTAAATATATATATAAATATATATGTAAATATATATATAAATATATATGTAAATATATATATAAATATATATGTAAATATATATATAAATATATATGTAAATATGTATATAAATATATATGTAAATATATATATAAATATATATGTAAATATATATATAAATATATATGTAAATATATATATAAATATATATGTAAATATATAGCTAAAGTCTGATATGATTTAATCAAAACAAGTTTATAAAAAAATGAAAAAATATATATAAAAATGTTTAGAAAATAATGATTTTTTTTATCATCAAATTATACTAAGTCATTTTCAGTAAGAAAAATCTAAAATGTTCCACTGTAAATATGATGGAAAGTGTAACTAAAAATATATTAAGTATTTTTTCTTCAAGTTTTAAAAAAAAACCATTGCACAAATTGACTCGAATAAAAGCAATCTTCATATATGCAACTACACCTTTTAATTCCATTGTTTAGTACATTTTGGATAATTTCGCAAGATAATTTGTGTAAACAAAACTGGATACAGTCAATAAAATAAAATTAATTTTCAACATTATTAATTTTCAGGAACCAGATTTATATCAATTTTTTGGTTTTAAACTTCTTGTGCCTCGCAAGTGCAAACTACTAAGCCAAAATCAATAATTTTATGCAGGCTTAATAATGATAGTTTCGTGGGTAACAACAAAACGTACACATATTTAAAAACAATGCATTGTAAACAAACAAGCTAGTACAAATACCTACAGTTGTTTCTATCTGACATTGAGATCCCAAAGTATGACCAAATAAAATAGAACTTTAAGCTGCTGGTGATGTTAAATATATATATATTAATGTATTGGAATAAGGCAAAAGTATGTCCCTTACTATAATATACATTTTCAATTCGAAATGAAAAAATGTTTCTATTTCTCTTTATACAACAAACTATTTTTTAAATAATAAAAACATTATATTTTACCACAAACATAAATAAAAATCTTTTTTATGAATAATATTTATGTTAAACATATGTTTTGTTAAAAATGTATTATTTATTTTTTTGTGTTGAATTAAATGTCAGCAACTTAATTTCAATAATTATGCTGTAGGGTGCAAACAGTTGTTCATCAGGGTGTCCCAATATGTTAGCCGCAACATCACTTTTAAACGCTTTTTAGATTTTATTCTAAAAGGATTATATCATTGTTATAAAAAAGGATGTTATTTAATAATTATGTTACAATTATTTGTTAATTTGGAATAATTGAATTAATCATGTTTGTGTCAAAAATGTCCGATAAACTTGGATATATGAAAGTAAAGTGGAAAAAATGAGAAAGGAAAATGTTGGGAAATGCATCTTAAGTTTAAACTGTAACTAAGTGAATTTAATTTAAAAGAGTTACAGAATAATTCCGTGAAGTTAATTTAAAATTTGGCAGCAATCATAACTACAACTTTAATATATATTTACTTGTCCTTTGGAAGTTATTGTGTTTAATTAATTTTAAAAATATTGTTTACTAAAAAGTGGATTTGTGTATGTAGTAGAGGTAGGCGTGGCAGTTGACCGATCACGCCCACTTTTCGCCAAAAGGTTCCAAGTTACAAGATAAACTAAGATACCAAATTTTAACATTATAGCATACATACATCCAAAATTATATCAATAATACTTTTTCAGTTGTATGGGTAGGTGTGGCAGTTGAAAAATGGACCACATCCATTTTTTGTGACAGTTATTATTTTGGTCTTGAAAACAAACTACTAGGGAAATTTCTTTTTAATTTTTTGCAAGTCTGCACACAGCATTTAATGCCAGAGTCCAGATTGTTTTTCTTTATTATATTTCTTGACATCATAAAGACTAGTCGCATCAACAATTCATATAATAAAAAAATTTCAAAAAGGC
Organism: Pherbina coryleti; assembly: GCA_943735915.1. NCBI lineage: Eukaryota > Metazoa > Arthropoda > Insecta > Diptera > Sciomyzidae > Pherbina > Pherbina coryleti. The sequence goes on along the minus strand of OX030948.1, from coordinate 114,577,191 downwards.
CAGCAAAGCTACGAATGCCGATCATGCTAACAACATGATCGAGCTCACAAAAACATTGTGTGCTTTGTCAAACAACACCATTCCTGTTGCAACCGTTGGTTGGTTCGCTCAAAATGTTCGATGTTGCTTGATGCTGCTCACATCGTATCTTCGTCTTGTTTCTACCCCCCGCATCCATGAGTAAGAAAGTAAAATGTTTGCGTTTTGTACCAAGATGCGCATTCTATATATTGTATATTCTTTGCTTAAACCCATCTACAAGTGGAGCCCTTAACCAACCTAATAGTCCCACTTATTTTATCGACCCCCTTCAACCACCAACGGTTAAACTTACTTTGAACTCTTGTGCAGACACTGAAAGCAGATATGCCCTTTCTCGTCTTAGAGAGAACAGTGTCTACAACAACGTCCGTCTGTATCTCGCCTATATGCATAAAGCTCCTGATTCTACATGCATAGCAGGGAAGACCAAAACAAATTTAAAAGTTTTAATTCAACAAGAAGGTCAGCCGACCGATGTGAACGATTTACGTCGAATTTTTAATTGCTTTCACGAGCAACTTGGAATGTCAATTAATCAAGTCAACGCGGCTATCATGTCAGGTCTAAACATGTCTCCTTTCTGCAAAAGTCACGTAAGAAGCACTAACAGTATTATTGCTCCTAACTTTCACCCTAACACAACCACTATCTCTCAAAACCAGCCAAAGTCACCTAAAAGCATCCCTCAAGTAGTGTCCAAGCATCCATGCCAACCGGATTCTCTCAAAATATTTTATCACAACTGTGCTGCCGTCATAAGGAAGAGTGCGTCATCTACATATTTCAATATTCTGAGATAAACGACTTAAAGTAATTTATCAAAAATTCACTGACTAGGGTTTGGATGGTTATAAATATTTGGTTCTTCAGCATAGTAATATCCAGTTTTTTTCTCAATATTAATGATATTTTACGGGTTTTATTAAAAATCCAAAAACTGTGGAACTGACAGTGTAGATGCCGTTTTTTTGCTTGAATGATTGTTTTAATTTGAGAAGATATGACAGTTCAGGTTAAAATATTTAGCAATTGAGCAAAAAATTCGTAATTTTTATTTAATTTTCTTGAAGATGAAAGTAATATGTTTAAGAAAAAGCAATAAAACTGATTTTGATTTTCATGCTAGATGCCGCACTCTTCCTTATGACGGGAGTGTGGTGGTATGAGAGGTAAACTAAATAAACTTTTTATTGACGCTAAATCTTGTCACTTCAAGGCTCTAGTAGTTACGGAAACTTGGCTAAGGACACTTTTAAAAATGAGGAAATTCTGGACTGCAATTGGACTATCCACCGAAATGACCGCGACTATACCTCCACAGGCCTGTCACGAGGAGGTGGTGTACTGATTGCTATTCACATTTCTCTTTCAAGTGAGCTTATAGAAACACCTACTCACAAGCTCTTTGAACACCGTATAGTAAAAGTTTGTATAGGAAAAAGTGTATATATGTACATTGGTGTTATTGACATTCCCCCAAGTTCTAGTGAATCATCATACAATGAGTTATGTGAAATAATCACTACATTTATGGCGACTTTAAATGAAGACGATAAAGTTATTATTTTTGGTGACTTCAACCGTCCAAATATATCATTTGTCATTGACGAAAACGACAACTATCTTCTGCCTGTAAATCTCTCAAGTTCCAAAGACTTAACATTACTAAATACCTTTTATAGCAATGATTTTCAGCAAGTCTCTGCAACACAAAACCAAAATAGCAGGTGGTTAGACCTAATCTTAGCTCATACGATGAAGTGAGGGTTGGTCCAACCATCGAAGTAGAAAATTTGTTTGCTAACACTGTCCACCATACAGCCTTAACAGTTACTTTCTCTTACATTAATATTTCTTTTACCAAGTCCTTCAATAACTCCATTGTGTACGACTTTCTTAACGCCGATTACGAAAGCATAATATCTTTTCTAAATGGTATTAACAGGAGTTGTGTTCTATTGAACTTGGACTTAGATAGCGCTATTTCGAGTTTTTATCAGTACATTTCTACAGCTATCGAAAGGTATGTGCCTAAAATAAAGAAAAAAAACAAACTTTCAGAACCTTGGTTAAATGCAGATCTCAGATACTTGAGAAACCAGACAAACAAAATTTACAAACTTCTCAAAAGCACTGCGCATGTAAGCGAAGAAATGAGGCTCAAATATGATGAGCTATCGAAAGAATTTTCTTTCAAACCAGAAGTAGCTTACAAGTTTTATACAAACTCAATTGGAGAAAAAATTATCCAGGACCCCAAAACATTTTTTGACTTTGTCAATTTGAAGCGAAAATCAGCCGGTTACCCTTCATTCATGTATAAAGGTAATGTTAGCTCTTCTAACCCTCAGGAAATATGTAACCTCTTTGCGGATAATTTTAAGGAGGTATTTTGTCCACCAACTACTCAGTCTGACGTTTTTCACCCCACTCCGAATTCACAACACATGGTTGAAAACTTCAGTTTGACGAAAGAAGCGCAATAAAGGGTTTAGATGCAACCAAAGGACCTGGACCAAACCTAATTCCCCCCCACGTTATTGGTGCGATGCTTAGACCAACTACTTTTGCCCTTATATATAAAATTTAACAAATCACTCTCTATTGGAGTGTTTCCCTCTTATTGGAAAACTTCCCACCTAATACCAATATACAAAAATGGTGAAAAAAGTTCAGTTGAAAATTATAGAGGCATAGCAATTTTGTCAGCCATCCCAAAGCTATTCGAAAAAGTTATATGCGAAAAGCTAACACGCCTTGCCAACCCTCGACTAAACGAGCAGCAGCACGGGTTTCGAAAAGGTCGATCCACCACCACTAACCTCATGATCATGGTTTCGGACGTTTTAAGCAAAATGGAGAAAAGAGACCAAATAGATGCTATTTATACTGATTTCAGTAAGGCCTTCGATCGTGTTGATCATGGCATCTTAATGAATAAATTAGAAAAATTCGGTTTCTCTGGATCTTTACTTAGTTGGCTATCAACTTATCTTCATGGTAGATACTAATATGGCGTCCGTGGCGTAGTTGGTTAAAGTGCGTGGCCGCTATGTCAGGAGACCCAGGTTCGAACCCCAGCAGCGACAGAAAATTATTTGAATTAAAATAATTTTTCTGTATGGCCGCCACCTCTCTGCAGACAATGGCAAACCTCAGAGAGTAATCAAAATGCCATGTAAAGCTTCTTGAGAACGAGAACATTCCGTTCATCGCCGTTCGGAGTCGGCGTTAAGCATGTAGGTCCGGTTCTCGGTCAATTGTGTACAAACTTAATAACACGCACAACACAATTGATCATAAGAAGCTAGGTCAAAGTCCTTTCAAGGGCTGAAATGACCAGTTATTTATTTATTTTTTATTTTTTTAGATACTAATATGTTAAATTCCAAGGAATATTGTCAAAGAAAATCGAAGTCTCCTTTGGAGTACAGCAAGGTAGCCACCTTGGTCCTCTTCTCTTCAACATCTTCATATCCGACTTGTCCATACTGTTGAAGGATATTCCACATCTTATGTATGCGGACGACCTAAAAATGTACCACGTAATTAAATCGCAGGAAGATGTCAACTTTTTACAGGTAAACCTCTTAACTCTTGAGACCTGGTGTACCCAAAGCAAACTTTACCTCAATGTAATTAAGTGTAAAGTGATAAGTTTTTCCCGTAGAAACCAAGTTACGAATTACAACTATCGCCTCAACAACATCGAACTTAACAGGGTCGATTATATAGTTGATCTTGGAGTGGTCTTGGACAACAAACTGCGTTTTAATCTACACTATGATAAGATTGTATCCAGGGCCAGCAAACAGCTCGGCTTTATTAAAAGACGAGCACATGAATTCAAAAATATATTGGTCACTACATCCCTGTACTGTGCACTAGTGCGCCCTATACTCGAATATGGCTGCATTATTTAGAATCCAGCTTTTGAATCCCATAGTGATAGAATCGAATCCATACAATTTGTCCTATTCGCTCTGAGAGAGACTTATAACCCCCCTCCTCATTCAAGCGATCTCTATCCAAGTCTCTTTCTCCTCCTAATCAACCCAATCTTTGAGCTTTCTTTTTGAGCTTTCTTTCTATTTACTTTCCTTCTCTTCTTTCATTTTCTACTACTAAATATGTATAAAACATACTAGTATTTAAGTAAGTAGCTTTTAGTTTTATTTGTTCTTTTCTTCTTGCCTTTTCTTTTTGACGTGTTCGTAAAACCATGTCATTTAGGTGGGCGGATTACGCCCACATCGAATTGCATATCTTCGAACACCAAAACAAGGAAAGGGGAGAAAAAAAAATAAAAAAAAATAAAACCTGTTAGAATAAGTAAATTGCCTTGCTTGGCCAATAAATAAATAAATATTCGTGGCCTGTGTCCAAGTGAGATTATCCTTTTCCCTTTTTGAAATTTCTAGTAGATGTGCTAGTCTGTTTTTTTTCTTTGACCCATTTTCCTCCTCTTTTTGATTTCTTTATTGTGGTGTTGATATCTGGGATTTTTGTTAGTTTTGTCTCTTTAAGTTCTTCCTTTCTTCGGTTGTATTCTTCTATGGTCAACCTTTTCGGTCCTTGCTTGTTGATAGGAGTAGGTATATACACCGGCGAGTTATGGTCTGAGGGCCCGCTGTTGCTTGGCGTATACTCCTTTTGCATGTTCCGTGAAAAATTATCTGCAGGATCAATGGTCGGCAGTCGGTATTTAAGGATCGAGAAAAATCGACAGGGTTGTAGATGGCACGATACTTGGTTTTTCTTTTTTTTTAGATGTTTGGCAGGATCTTTGAATTCGGCAGGATGTTTGCATCAAATGTTCAACAAGTTGGCAGGATCGCCATGTTATGACACGTTACGAATACTTTGTTATGTTGTCAAAATGTTATTAACGCCTAATGCGTAACTTTTAAGATTGCTAGCCGGCAGAATTTGCTGTTGGCTTGCGCTACTACTCCTTGCTGGTTTTGTCGAAAGACAAAAGCAAGGTTGCTGCTAATTTCACACAAAGTGAAAGCAGGTTAAAAAAAAAACAAAGAGATTTTGAAGCTCGAAAGCTGTTTTAAGATCTGAATTTTTATTTGGAGTGCACTCTTTTTTACAAGGCGTAGCATGATCATTTTTGAGTTTTTTTACAAAATTGAGTTTCTTAAAAATATTGAGTATTATTCTAAAATATTAAGTCTTAAATTCTAATTGGTTGACAATATTTGTAACCCGAAAAATATGAAGTAAAAAAAGAAACTTAAAGCTATTACTATATGGGTCACTTTTCAGCAGTTAGAAATGTTTACATTGCGCTTCGCTATGACTCAAGTTTGGAATCATGTACACAAGCTCAACTTTTGTGTAAGCGAGCGTGCTATGCTGTGACTCAATCTTGTAATATAAACAAAATGTAGTTTATAACTTAAATACCCTATGATATGCATTGTATGCGCGATGAGGTACACTACAATTATTCCCATTGACGCTAAATCCCAACATTTTTCTATAGCAAATGAATCTTCGATTATTTCGGTTACATTTAATACGCACGATCCCTGAAATGCTTGAAAGCTTAAAGGCCTTGTATAGTCCATCCGAAAAAGTTTTTACTGGAACTAAGTTTTCAGAAAGCCGCTGATCTTCATTTGAATTAAATTGCCAATACTGATCTTAACCGATCAATGAGTTAATACTGTCAACTAATTTGATGTTACTTATAATGTTGTCAGCCAACTCATTTTGTAAGTGCATTAAGTTTTTGTATTGTATTTTTGGTACCGATATCAGATCAGTAGAAATTATCGTCACCATGGTCGCTATTATTACCAATGTTTGTCCGCTGTATTGGCTTTTTACATTTAGTTTTACGAGTCTGAATTCTGTCGTAAAAAATTTTGTAAGCCGACTGCGATGATTTTAATTACTCTTTTCTCTTTTCATTGCGGTACTTAATACTTCATTTTTATCGCATTCCATTTATCGCTTATACTTTGGAGTTATGCTTACCATAGCAACACTCGCATTTAATCAACTGCGCTTTGCAGAACTTTGAATTGTGGTTTTGTTGGCGCAACAAAAGTACCTCTTCTCAACCCGTAGCAACTGCTCAACACTCATAATAATTTTGCAGTTTATGTGGCATGATTATTTCACTTGCAAAAAGCGCTTGATTAGTAAACAGGCTGGTTGTGGTACCTATGTGTTTTCGAGCTTTTCTATTTTGATCTTGCTCATCGACTTTTAGATCTCGCTCTAACAATTGAGCCTTTTCTAAGGATTCCAAAAGGCCTTTTAAATTGTCATCTTCGCGGTAGTTGGGCCTTAACTTTTCAAATAGTTGCTAACCATATTACATAATTTTGAGACCAACGCCCGGCACGAGGAACGGTACACATTATCCATTTCAAATTTCGCTTTTAAAGTCGCGTATTATACCGAACCACCCCGTTTGCTTATTCTATGTACGCTAATTTGTATTAGTATATTATTAATATAATATGGGTTTCGGTACCATGTGCAAAATAGTTAAAATTTAAATAAGACCCGGTCTTGTGACAGTTTCAGCGATCAATTTAACACTACACTAAGGGAAATAACGCATATTAGCATTATCCACGCCTGAGTATAAATTTTATTTAAATATTTACGTGGATAAATCAAATGTTTTCCTTACAACTCGTTTTTTTCCCGTATTTGAATTTTATTTCCCAGCGGGAAAATAAAAAGCGCTCCTAGAAACACGGCATTTTATACGCAGTTTAGGTATGCTTTGAGGATGCGGTCTTCAGAGTTCAAATTTGTGGAGCTCATATTTTTATATACATTTTGTTCTCAATTTATCAAGCGAGGAGATAGCAGACCGTTAAGTCATTCGATTGTAATGCCAGCAGTCCGAGTTCAATCCTTCAATCCGAGTTCAATTTTTTTGCATCTTCATTTGTCGTTTACGAAGTTAACTGCATCCACAAAGCTTCCCAAAGATGCAGTAAAAATGCCCAGGATTTTGCGGACACGTAAAACAAAAAAAGAAATGAAGTTTCATCAAAACGGATGCGCGTCTTGCTTCAAAAACAGCGTCATCATTAGTATTTCAGCGCTATTGTTACCCGCTGGCCAAGATTCTTTGTGAGTGCGGTTGATGATCGCAAAATGAATTTTTGTAAGGTTAGAGTGACAACCGGACATTTGCTCACGAATGTCTTGCACCGGTTGTCATTTGCCTGCATATTTTTATGTTTATTTTATTTTTAATTTTTCTTTCTCTAATTTGAACTATTTTGACATTTGTTGCAATAATACTGCAACAACTGTCAAAAGTAGTATAAATTAGAGAACGAAAAAAGTAAAAAAGAAAATAAAATATGCTACCAAATGGCATTTGATGGACGCAGCTCGTGGGGAATATTCAAATATGTTGTTTTTTAATTCCAATATTTTTATATAAATTTTCTTTAAATGCGATAGTTTTATTTTCAAATAGTAAATACTTGAAAGGATATTTAAAAAAAAATCGTGCGTAGTTTTAATATATTTTTTTTAATAATTCTGTTTAAATATTTTAATATTTTATTTAATTGAAAAAGTATTGAAATAAATTTTAAATATTTACGTAGTCGATTTAAGCAAATGCGTTATTGGTGCAAAAATGACTCGCTTTTTGGATAAATTAAAAAAGTTTTTGGATAAATTAAATATTTTTTTCCCTTAGTGTACTTATTCAAAATACATAAATTCATGATTCAAGAAGTGGGAACATTATTTATATATATTAGATGGGTTTTGGGTTCCAAACATTTTCTTAACATATTCCAGAACCTGCAAGGCAAGATTCTGAATCCTGGATGTAATATAAGCATGTGAGGCGAAAAAAATACAAAAAATTCGCAACTGGATTGGCGCCGCTAAAAAACGTGAATTTGAAGAAGTATAAAATGGATGTTTCAAATCAAGTGTCCTTTTTAAATTTAAGTGCTACAAAAACCTTTGACTATAACATAATATCCTAATGTAAAATCGTCCGCTGAACCCAAATGTGCCATCAGATTCTTAAAAAACTTAGTCCTTGACCCAAAATTGGGCTACTTTATTAAGAATTTCCTAATTTTTTTCTTTCGATTTTGAAAAAGCTTTACCTTCGCCAAAGCCGCTGCAACTTTTCCAAATTTAAATGCTGCAAAAAAAATCAAAACGATCGGTTCACTGAGTTTCGAGAAATCTTGATCACCAACTTTCAAAACATGGTTTCGAGAAAAATGCGTTTGAAAGTAGGGACCAGCACTGCGCGCTCTAGAAGGCGGTTCACTTACTGGGCTATTACTTTGTAATTTTTGAGATATCGACTTGAAATTTTCACCACATGTTTTTGAGACTTAAAGCTTAAAGAAAAAGTTCTGGGTATATAACCCCTCTTAAGCCAACTTTTGTGCAAGAATGGAATAACCGTCATTTTGGCATGCAATGGTTTCACTACTTTGGAAATACGTTGTTAGAAACCCATCCGAAAACTGTCACACATTTTTGACTGTTAATCGAGAATTGTTTGAGTCCATTTATCTTTTGAGGTAATTTAGCAAGCACTTCAAGATACTTGTATCCAATAAAAAAATATCGAATATCTTATATTTAATTGGTGAGTTTTATTTTATGACGAATTTGGAGTCGTATTTAGTGAAATGAGTTTTCGCGTATTAATGTTTAGAGATAATACTTTGAGATTCTTTCAAAAAGTAACATTGCCAACATTCGAGCATGTGCTAAGCCGTTTGTTGCATCTAAAGGTACTGAAAAATTTGACGTTGAATCAAGCGTATGTCGGATAATTAATGAAAGTTTGGACAAATTATCCATCATAATGGGGAATCAACAATAAAAACTTTTGTTGAAAAGTTGCATTTGTAGCATAAAAATCTTCGTAAAAGCAGAAATCATCGAAATACTGCACAAAAGGAACTTAAAGAGTCAAAATTTATTGTAAAATACAAAACACTGTTTGCTATTGTTCCTATAGTGGGAACCTCCAACTAAAGAGATCCCATGAGCTTTCTAAACATCGATAAAAGTTGTTGGCTCATTGACGAAATATATTTACGTGCTGAGGAAATGGTCGCCAAAATCGTTGTCAGGAACGATTGTGCTGAAAGGGAATCCGAAAAACAGTTGACTTTGCAGGTGGTAGAGGAACACCAAAAACTTTATCCATATAACATTACAAAGAACATCATTTCAAATTTGCAGAAAAAAAGTAAATGAAATCTATTCAAAAATAATTATTTGCTTAAAAGTCGGCCCCATAAGAATATTATATTCCTCTACTTCAGATTCACTTCGTTTTGTTTTCTGCATATTTGCAATGATGTCCGATGAACAAATTTATGTTTTTTAAGTTATTGTAAATATGCAGAAAACAAAGGGATTAAAATTTTATAAAAATATAAATTTTTCCCAAAACATAGCTCAACAAAAAGCTCTTTTTTCTGCCATTAAAATAACCCAATTTGTATAATTTTCTTATTTTTCCTAAACTTTATAAAAAGGCCAACAATCCTGCAGCATTTTAATTTGATAAAGTTGCAGCGACCTTGGAGAAGGTAAAGCTTCTTTTTCAAAATCGAAAGAAAAAATTAGGAAATTCGTAATGAAGTAGGCCAATTTTGAGTCAAGGACTAATTTTTTTAAAAATCTATAATACCGAAATCATATTCGGGTTTAGAAGACGATTTTACATTAGGATATGTTATAGTCAAAAGTTTTTGTAGGACTTAAATATAAATAGGAAACTCGATTTAAAACATCCATTTTATACTTCTTCATATTCACGTTTTTTAGCGGCGCCAGTCCAGTTTGCGAATTTTTTGCGAATTTTTTTTCGCGTCACGTGCTTATATTACATCCAGGATTCAGAATCTGGCCTTGCAGGGAGGTTCTAGAATACTTTTGGAAAAAAAACCCATCTAATGTATATATTAGACTGGTCATAGTGAGCTTTTTTTCGAAATATCAACAAAGTCGGCTTTTAAAACTTGACATTTGGTGTAAAACTTAATGTGTATTTTGTTTAGCCCAATCCGGATATGCTTAGCACCGCCATGTTGACCATTAAGTTTTCTATATGTATACGAGCAATAAATATACATATTATTTTAGAATTTCTTTGTTTGTGGCCTCAAAACCCTATTGCTTTGAATTTAAAATTTTTTATTTAATACTTTATACAATTACCTTTCTAACGACCTTAAGAAGACCAAAATCGGTTGGAAATTACCGTCAGAGGAAAACATGGAAGTAGGAAAAACTACTTAAAACACTTAATTTTTTAAATTTGCCGATCCACTGTGTGTATGCGAGTTTTACAGAAATCGGTGAAATCGGTGAAATCGGCAGCGAACGCAAAAGGAATCATATAAGTTAAGAGAAAAGCATCGTGTCGCGCACTTGATCTATTGCGCTTGTCTGATCTGCTTTATTCTGTCTTGTTGCAATGATCGCCTCATGTAAAAGAACCCAGCGGTAGATAGCGAAAGCTAAATAGAATGACAAATTAGCGCAAAGAAAATATAGAAAGGAAAGTGGACGAAATAAACAAGAAAGAGTCGTTAAAATTCGAATTAGAATCACTTTAAAATTTAACGGCAGCAGAAAGACACACCAAAAGTACAAAATTGAAACAATTCGCAATTAGTTTCTTATTAGTCCTTGCACTGTGTTATTTTCTCTGTTACATTCTGTGTGTGGAAGGTATAAAAAAGGAAAATTATTCGATTTTGTGTCGTTTTTCAATTATATTACAAATCCAAATGGCTTCGACCTCTAGACAATCTAGACAATCATAAAAAAAACTTCGTTCTGATCATGGAAAAATATTTTTGGTTGGAAAATGTGAAAGTGAAATTTTGGGTGCGAAGTTGCCGTCAATGAAACAAGTGCTTCAATTGTTTTTTTATAAAAAGCGAGTGGGAAACATGTCTGTTAAAGACAGTATAAATTATGTGATTGGTGTTATACTTAAGTTTTGGAAAAAGGCTAACATTCCTACTCTCACTGAAAAAAACTGCAAGAATAAATTAGAAAAACTATATTGTAAGTGGAAAAACTTGCAGAAGACTTGCAAAACTCCATATGAAAAACATCGTAAAAAGTAAAACGAGTTTCGTGAAAATATCGAAAATTATATATTCGACATTGCTGCAATAGATGCTATAAAAACGATGAAGATCCAGCAGGATATAGATTTTCTTTTGCTTCAGAGACAAAGAGGTCGTCCAGGAAGTTTATTAACGGGCATCGATACCATATTGGCAAGAAAAGAAAAACTCAAAGAAAGGCGATTGGAAGCAGAAAAAAGGCGTGAAAAAAAGCATCGAGAAGAAGTTGCTGCATCAGGTATTTTTAGTTGATTGCACAGTGTGACGCGATAGAGTTACATTTTCAAGGAACTACTTACCTAGTTTGCGTTTATAGTTTTACCAAGTTTGGCAATTAAGAGAGTATTTTATTCTTAAAATTTCAGCATTTAGAAGGTTTAAAATTCATTTTGAAGAAAACAGAAACCAAAATCTCTAAGAAAAAAAAAATACTTAGTTTGAAAGCTGCAAATGGCTGCAATTATATTTTCCTGCATTTTAAATTGGTTTTAAACCCTTTAAATGCGTAATTGTCAGCAACTCTGAGGAATGCAATGTCACAATTGGTGTTATTTTTAATAATTTTTTATCAGCTGTATCGGAAATAAATGTATCAGTAGACAGCTAAATCAGTAATGAAGAAATGGCTCATTCGGTTGTCGATGCCGAAATTTCTTCCGACACAATTGAAGCCGCAAGCGCATACGCTCATGACGCCGATTTTCCTACCGAAGTTCAGAGACAACGATCTCGCGATAATTTATAATTTTATTATAATAATTTATTTATTATTTTTTTATAATTTATAATTTATATAAATAATTTAATAATAATTTATTATTTTTAAAGTTATGTTTTTGGAGTAATTTTGGGTGCTTTGATTCTAGATTCCTGAAACATTTGTCCTATATTGGGATAGCAAACTAGTTCCAGATATAGAAGGGAAGGAAAAGACGGAGAGACTTGCTCTGGTAGTGACAGGAAAGAATATGGAGAAAATGCTCGGTATTCCAAAAGTCGAAGACTCCCCTGGCGAAAATACAACTGAAGCGGTGCTTAACTTTTTGCGAAAATGGAAAATGGAGAATATGGTCGAAGTTTTGTGTTTTGATACGACAGCAAGCAACACTGGCATTAATAAAGGTGCTGCTTATTTGTTTGAAAGCAACTATAAATGTCTAATCGAATTTTTTATTAAAATTGAAACTTAATGTCACTAGTAGTTATAAAATAGAACAAAATTGACTGTTCGTGGGAAAATAAATGTCCATTAGTGCATTTTTTTTTATGTTATTCTCAAAGTAACTTATGCCGGTCATTATTGTTGTTGCAAGGGTAATATAGTCGCATGTTTGGCCAAGATTCTTTGTGAGTGCGGTTGATGATCGCAAAATGAATTTTTGTAAGGTTAGAGTGACAACCGGACATTTGCTCACGAATGTCTTGCACCGGTTGTCATTTGCCTGCATATTTTTATGTTTATTTTATTTTTAATTTTTCTTTCTCTAATTTGAACTATTTTGACATTTGTTGCAATAATACTGCAACAACTGTCAAAAGTAGTATAAATTAGAGAACGAAAAAAGTAAAAAAGAAAATAAAATATGCTACCAAATGGCATTTGATGGACGCAGCTCGTGGGGAATATTCAAATATGTTGTTTTTTAATCCCAATATTTTTATATAAATTTTCTTTAAATGCGATAGTTTTATTTTCAAATAGTAAATACTTGAAAGGATATTTAAAAAAAAATCGTGCGTAATCTTAATATATTTTTTTGTAATAATTCTGGCTGACTTCATAAACGCAAGTTGCAATGCAACATTGCAAACCATTGGGCAACTAATGCAAAGCAATGTTGCCTTACATCACTACTTTGTCAAATGATGCAGTGCATTTGAAGGCGTTTGTGAACACCACCGTGCAATATTTGTACTTTAGCGCCAACTGTTTGTATAAATAAAGTAAATAAAAAAAATGGAATATATGTTCCATGCTTTTTATATTTTATGCTTTTAAATTCTGTGGAACTGGCAGAAAGTACATCTTAGATGCGTTTGTAAGTGACCATTATATTCAAAAATCATCTACTTATTTCGTCTCTTGTGAAAGGAAACATGCCATCAATTTCTTTTATATCCAGCAAAATGTTTTCCCAGATTGTGTTCCTTTTCTTTTTGTTGGCGGTAAATCACTTTCAAAGCGCAATCTTGTGCTTATTAGCAAGAGCTTCCTTTCGTGTGTCCATTTATTATTATTTTAAATAGAATGGTAAATAAGTCATGCATTAATAAAATCAAATATTTTATAAATTTCTAATTTAATCAATTTAATAATGTATAAATATACTTGCTTTGTTTGTGAGACGTCCATGTTGCATCATAAAATGAAATGATGCGCCGAAATGACATCTGATGCGCATCGCAAAAGGTTGCGATGCATTAGTGAACACACTACATTGTCAAAAATAAAGTATGGATGTTTATGAACATTTGACATTGCAGTGTTGCATTGCAACTTGCGTTTATGAAGTCAGCCTCTGTTTAAATATTTTAATATTTTATTTAATTGAAAAAGTATTTAAATAAATTTTAAATATTTACGTAGTCGATTTAAGCAAATGCGTTATTGGTGCAAAAATGACTCGCTTTTTGGATAAATTAAAAAAGTTTTTGGATAAATTAAATATATTTTTCCCTTAGTGTACTTATTCAAAATACATAAATTCATGATTCAAGAAGTGCGAACATTATTTATGTATATTAGATGGGTTTTGTGTTCCAAACATTTTCTTAACATATTCCAGAACCTCCCTGCAAGGCAAGATTCTGAATCCTGGATGTAATATAAGCATGTGAGGCGAAAAAAATACAAAAAATTCGCAGCTGGATTGGCGCCGCTAAAAAACGTGAATTTGAAGAAGTATAAAATGGATGTTTCAAATCGAGTGTCCTTTTTAAATTTAAGTGCTACAAAAACCTTTGACTATAACATAATATCCTAATGTAAAATCGTCCGCTGAACCCAAATGTGCCATCAGATTCTTAAAAAACTTAGTCCTTGACCCAAAATTGGCCTACTTTATTAAGAATTTCCTAATTTTTTTCTTTCGATTTTGAAAAATCTTTACCTTCGCCAAAGCCGCTGCAACTTTTCCAAATTTAAATGCTGCAAAAAAAATCAAAACGATCGGTTCACTGAGTTTCGAGAAATCTTGATCACCAACTTTCAAAACATGGTTTCGAGAAAAATGCGTTTGAAAGTAGGGACCAGCACTGCGCGCTCTAGAAGGCGGTTCACTTACTGGGCTATTACTTTGTAATTTTTGAGATATCGACTTGAAATTTTCACCACATGTTTTAGAGACTTAAAGCTTAAAGAAAAAGTTCTGGGTATATAACCCCTCTTAAGCCAACTTTTGTGCAAGAATGGAATAACCGTCATTTTGGCATGCAATGGTTTCACTACTTTGGAAATACGTTGTTAGAAACCCATCCGAAAACTGTCATACATTTTTGACTGTTAATCGAGAATTGTTTGAGTCCATTTATCTTTTGAGGTAATTTAGCAAGCACTTCAAGATACTTGTATCCAATAAAAAAATATCGAATATCTTATATTTAATTGGTGAGTTTTATTTCATGACGAATTTGGAGTCGTATTTAGTGAAATGAGTTTTCGCGTATTAATGTTTAGAGATAATACTTTGAGATTCTTTCAAAAAGTAACATTGCCAACATTCGAGCATGTGCTAAGCCGTTTGTTGCATCTAAAGGTACTGAAAAATTTGACGTTGAATCAAGCGTATGTCGGATAATTAATGAAAGTTTGGACAAATTATCCATCATAATGGGGAATCAACAATAAAAACTTTTGTTGAAAAGTTGCATTTGTAGCATAAAAATCTTCGTAAAAGCAGAAATCATCGAAATACTGCACAAAAGGAACTTAAAGAGTCAAAATTTATTTTAAAATACAAAACACTGTTTGCTATTGTTCCTATAGTGGGAATCTCCAACTAAAGAGATCCCATGAGCTTTCTAAACATCGATAAAAGTTGTTGGCTCATTGACGAAATATATTTACGTGCTGAGGAAATGGTCGCCAAAATCGTTGTCAGGAACGATTGTGCTGAAAGGGAATCCGAAAAACAGTTGACTTTGCAGGTGGTAGAGGAACACCAAAAACTTTATCCATATAACATTACAAAGAACATCATTTCAAATTTGCAGAAAAAAAGTAAATGAAATCTATTCAAAAATAATTATTTGCTTAAAAGTCGGCCCCATAAGAATATTATATTCCTCTACTTCAGATTCACTTCGTTTTGTTTTCTGCATATTTGCAATGATGTCCGATGAACAAATTTATGTTTTTTAAGTTATTGTAAATATGCAGAAAACAAAGGGATTAAAATTTTATAAAAATATAAATTTTTCCCAAAACATAGCTCAACAAAAAGCTCTTTTTTCTGCCATTAAAATAACCCAATTTGTATAATTTTCTTATTTTTCCTAAACTTTATAAAAAGGCCAACAATCCTGCAGCATTTTAATTTGATAAAGTTGCAGCGACCTTGGAGAAGGTAAAGCTTCTTTTTCAAAATCGAAAGAAAAAATTAGGAAATTCGTAATGAAGTAGGCCAATTTTGAGTCAAGGACTAATTTTTTTAAAAATCTATAATACCGAAATCATATTCGGGTTTAGAAGACGATTTTACATTAGGATATGTTATAGTCAAAAGTTTTTGTAGGACTTAAATATAAATAGGAAACTCGATTTAAAACATCCATTTTATACTTCTTCATATTCACGTTTTTTAGCGGCGCCAGTCCAGTTTGCGAATTTTTTTTCGCGTCACGTGCTTATATTACATCCAGGATTCAGAATCTGGCCTTGCAGGGAGGTTCTAGAATACTTTTGGAAAAAAAACCCATCTAATGTATATATTAGACTGGTCATAGTGAGCTTTTTTTCGAAATATCAACAAAGTCGGCTTTTAAAACTTGACATTTGGTGTAAAACTTAATGTGTATTTTGTTTAGCCCAATCCGGATATGCTTAGCACCGCCATGTTGACCATTAAGTTTTCTATATGTATACGAGCAATAAATATACATATTATTTTAGAATTTCTTTGTTTGTGGCCTCAAAACCCTATTGCTTTGAATTTAAAATTTTTTATTTAATACTTTATACAATTACCTTTCTAACGACCTTAAGAAGACCAAAATCGGTTGGAAATTACCGTCAGAGGAAAACATGGAAGTAGGAAAAACTACTTAAAACACTTAATTTTTTAAATTTGCCGATCCACTGTGTGTATGCGAGTTTTACAGAAATCGGTGAAATCGGTGAAATCGGCAGCGAACGCAAAAGGAATCATATAAGTTAAGAGAAAAGCATCGTGTCGCGCACTTGATCTATTGCGCTTGTCTGATCTGCTTTATTCTGTCTTGTTGCAATGATCGCCTCATGTAAAAGAACCCAGCGGTAGATAGCGAAAGCTAAATAGAATGACAAATTAGCGCAAAGAAAATATAGAAAGGAAAGTGGACGAAATAAACAAGAAAGAGTCGTTAAAATTCGAATTAGAATCACTTTAAAATTTAACGGCAGCAGAAAGACACACCAAAAGTACAAAATTGAAACAATTCGCAATTAGTTTCTTATTAGTCCTTGCACTGTGTTATTTTCTCTGTTACATTCTGTGTGTGGAAGGTATAAAAAAGGAAAATTATTCGATTTTGTGTCGTTTTTCAATTATATTACAAATCCAAATGGCTTCGACCTCTAGACAATCTAGACAATCATAAAAAAAACTTCGTTCTGATCATGGAAAAATATTTTTGGTTGGAAAATGTGAAAGTGAAATTTTGGGTGCGAAGTTGCCGTCAATGAAACAAGTGCTTCAATTGTTTTTTTATAAAAAGCGAGTGGGAAACATGTCTGTTAAAGACAGTATAAATTATGTGATTGGTGTTATACTTAAGTTTTGGAAAAAGGCTAACATTCCTACTCTCACTGAAAAAAACTGCAAGAATAAATTAGAAAAACTATATTGTAAGTGGAAAAACTTGCAGAAGACTTGCAAAACTCCATATGAAAAACATCGTAAAAAGTAAAACGAGTTTCGTGAAAATATCGAAAATTATATATTCGACATTGCTGCAATAGATGCTATAAAAACGATGAAGATCCAGCAGGATATAGATTTTCTTTTGCTTCAGAGACAAAGAGGTCGTCCAGGAAGTTTATTAACGGGCATCGATACCATATTGGCAAGAAAAGAAAAACTCAAAGAAAGGCGATTGGAAGCAGAAAAAAGGCGTGAAAAAAAGCATCGAGAAGAAGTTGCTGCATCAGGTATTTTTAGTTGATTGCACAGTGTGACGCGATAGAGTTACATTTTCAAGGAACTACTTACCTAGTTTGCGTTTATAGTTTTACCAAGTTTGGCAATTAAGAGAGTATTTTATTCTTAAAATTTCAGCATTTAGAAGGTTTAAAATTCATTTTGAAGAAAACAGAAACCAAAATCTCTAAGAAAAAAAAAATACTTAGTTTGAAAGCTGCAAATGGCTGCAATTATATTTTCCTGCATTTTAAATTGGTTTTAAACCCTTTAAATGCGTAATTGTCAGCAACTCTGAGGAATGCAATGTCACAATTGGTGTTATTTTTAATAATTTTTTATCAGCTGTATCGGAAATAAATGTATCAGTAGACAGCTAAATCAGTAATGAAGAAATGGCTCATTCGGTTGTCGATGCCGAAATTTCTTCCGACACAATTGAAGCCGCAAGCGCATACGCTCATGACGCCGATTTTCCTACCGAAGTTCAGAGACAACGATCTCGCGATAATTTATAATTTTATTATAATAATTTATTTATTATTTTTTTATAATTTATAATTTATATAAATAATTTAATAATAATTTATTATTTTTAAAGTTATGTTTTTGGAGTAATTTTGGGTGCTTTGATTCTAGATTCCTGAAACATTTGTCCTATATTGGGATAGCAAACTAGTTCCAGATATAGAAGGGAAGGAAAAGACGGAGAGACTTGCTCTGGTAGTGACAGGAAAGAATATGGAGAAAATGCTCGGTATTCCAAAAGTCGAAGACTCCCCTGGCGAAAATACAACTGAAGCGGTGCTTAACTTTTTGCGAAAATGGAAAATGGAGAATATGGTCGAAGTTTTGTGTTTTGATACGACAGCAAGCAACACTGGCATTAATAAAGGTGCTGCTTATTTGTTTGAAAGCAACTATAAATGTCTAATCGAATTTTTTATTAAAATTGAAACTTAATGTCACTAGTAGTTATAAAATAGAACAAAATTGACTGTTCGTGGGAAAATAAATGTCCATTAGTGCATTTTTTTTTATGTTATTCTCAAAGTAACTTATGCCGGTCATTATTGTTGTTGCAAGGGTAATATAGTCGCATGTTTGGCCAAGATTCTTTGTGAGTGCGGTTGATGATCGCAAAATGAATTTTTGTAAGGTTAGAGTGACAACCGGACATTTGCTCACGAATGTCTTGCACCGGTTGTCATTTGCCTGCATATTTTTATGTTTATTTTATTTTTAATTTTTCTTTCTCTAATTTGAACTATTTTGACATTTGTTGCAATAATACTGCAACAACTGTCAAAAGTAGTATAAATTAGAGAACGAAAAAAGTAAAAAAGAAAATAAAATATGCTACCAAATGGCATTTGATGGACGCAGCTCGTGGGGAATATTCAAATATGTTGTTTTTTAATCCCAATATTTTTATATAAATTTTCTTTAAATGCGATAGTTTTATTTTCAAATAGTAAATACTTGAAAGGATATTTAAAAAAAAATCGTGCGTAATCTTAATATATTTTTTTGTAATAATTCTGGCTGACTTCATAAACGCAAGTTGCAATGCAACATTGCAAACCATTGCGCAACTAATGCAAAGCAATGTTGCCTTACATCACTACTTTGTCAAATGATGCAGTGCATTTGAAGGCGTTTGTGAACACCACCGTGCAATATTTGTACTTTAGCGCCAACTGTTTGTATAAATAAAGTAAATAAAAAAAATGGAATATATGTTCCATGCTTTTTATATTTTATGCTTTTAAATTCTGTGGAACTGGCAGAAAGTACATCTTAGATGCGTTTGTAAGTGACCATTATATTCAAAAATCATCTACTTATTTCGTCTCTTGTGAAAGGAAACATGCCATCAATTTCTTTTATATCCAGCAAAATGTTTTCCCAGATTGTGTTCCTTTTCTTTTTGTTGGCGGTAAATCACTTTCAAAGCGCAATCTTGTGCTTATTAGCAAGAGCTTCCTTTCGTGTGTCCATTTATTATTATTTTAAATAGAATGGTAAATAAGTCATGCATTAATAAAATCAAATATTTTATAAATTTCTAATTTAATCAATTTAATAATGTATAAATATACTTGCTTTGTTTGTGAGACGTCCATGTTGCATCATAAAATGAAATGATGCGCCGAAATGACATCTGATGCGCATCGCAAAAGGTTGCGATGCATTAGTGAACACACTACATTGTCAAAAATAAAGTATGGATGTTTATGAACATTTGACATTGCAGTGTTGCATTGCAACTTGCGTTTATGAAGTCAGCCTCTGTTTAAATATTTTAATATTTTATTTAATTGAAAAAGTATTTAAATAAATTTTAAATATTTACGTAGTCGATTTAAGCAAATGCGTTATTGGTGCAAAAATGACTCGCTTTTTGGATAAATTAAAAAAGTTTTTGGATAAATTAAATATATTTTTCCCTTAGTGTACTTATTCAAAATACATAAATTCATGATTCAAGAAGTGCGAACATTATTTATGTATATTAGATGGGTTTTGTGTTCCAAACATTTTCTTAACATATTCCAGAACCTCCCTGCAAGGCAAGATTCTGAATCCTGGATGTAATATAAGCATGTGAGGCGAAAAAAATACAAAAAATTCGCAGCTGGATTGGCGCCGCTAAAAAACGTGAATTTGAAGAAGTATAAAATGGATGTTTCAAATCGAGTGTCCTTTTTAAATTTAAGTGCTACAAAAACCTTTGACTATAACATAATATCCTAATGTAAAATCGTCCGCTGAACCCAAATGTGCCATCAGATTCTTAAAAAACTTAGTCCTTGACCCAAAATTGGCCTACTTTATTAAGAATTTCCTAATTTTTTTCTTTCGATTTTGAAAAATCTTTACCTTCGCCAAAGCCGCTGCAACTTTTCCAAATTTAAATGCTGCAAAAAAAATCAAAACGATCGGTTCACTGAGTTTCGAGAAATCTTGATCACCAACTTTCAAAACATGGTTTCGAGAAAAATGCGTTTGAAAGTAGGGACCAGCACTGCGCGCTCTAGAAGGCGGTTCACTTACTGGGCTATTACTTTGTAATTTTTGAGATATCGACTTGAAATTTTCACCACATGTTTTAGAGACTTAAAGCTTAAAGAAAAAGTTCTGGGTATATAACCCCTCTTAAGCCAACTTTTGTGCAAGAATGGAATAACCGTCATTTTGGCATGCAATGGTTTCACTACTTTGGAAATACGTTGTTAGAAACCCATCCGAAAACTGTCATACATTTTTGACTGTTAATCGAGAATTGTTTGAGTCCATTTATCTTTTGAGGTAATTTAGCAAGCACTTCAAGATACTTGTATCCAATAAAAAAATATCGAATATCTTATATTTAATTGGTGAGTTTTATTTCATGACGAATTTGGAGTCGTATTTAGTGAAATGAGTTTTCGCGTATTAATGTTTAGAGATAATACTTTGAGATTCTTTCAAAAAGTAACATTGCCAACATTCGAGCATGTGCTAAGCCGTTTGTTGCATCTAAAGGTACTGAAAAATTTGACGTTGAATCAAGCGTATGTCGGATAATTAATGAAAGTTTGGACAAATTATCCATCATAATGGGGAATCAACAATAAAAACTTTTGTTGAAAAGTTGCATTTGTAGCATAAAAATCTTCGTAAAAGCAGAAATCATCGAAATACTGCACAAAAGGAACTTAAAGAGTCAAAATTTATTTTAAAATACAAAACACTGTTTGCTATTGTTCCTATAGTGGGAATCTCCAACTAAAGAGATCCCATGAGCTTTCTAAACATCGATAAAAGTTGTTGGCTCATTGACGAAATATATTTACGTGCTGAGGAAATGGTCGCCAAAATCGTTGTCAGGAACGATTGTGCTGAAAGGGAATCCGAAAAACAGTTGACTTTGCAGGTGGTAGAGGAACACCAAAAACTTTATCCATATAACATTACAAAGAACATCATTTCAAATTTGCAGAAAAAAAGTAAATGAAATCTATTCAAAAATAATTATTTGCTTAAAAGTCGGCCCCATAAGAATATTATATTCCTCTACTTCAGATTCACTTCGTTTTGTTTTCTGCATATTTGCAATGATGTCCGATGAACAAATTTATGTTTTTTAAGTTATTGTAAATATGCAGAAAACAAAGGGATTAAAATTTTATAAAAATATAAATTTTTCCCAAAACATAGCTCAACAAAAAGCTCTTTTTTCTGCCATTAAAATAACCCAATTTGTATAATTTTCTTATTTTTCCTAAACTTTATAAAAAGGCCAACAATCCTGCAGCATTTTAATTTGATAAAGTTGCAGCGACCTTGGAGAAGGTAAAGCTTCTTTTTCAAAATCGAAAGAAAAAATTAGGAAATTCGTAATGAAGTAGGCCAATTTTGAGTCAAGGACTAATTTTTTTAAAAATCTATAATACCGAAATCATATTCGGGTTTAGAAGACGATTTTACATTAGGATATGTTATAGTCAAAAGTTTTTGTAGGACTTAAATATAAATAGGAAACTCGATTTAAAACATCCATTTTATACTTCTTCATATTCACGTTTTTTAGCGGCGCCAGTCCAGTTTGCGAATTTTTTGCGAATTTTTTTTCGCGTCACGTGCTTATATTACATCCAGGATTCAGAATCTGGCCTTGCAGGGAGGTTCTAGAATACTTTTGGAAAAAAAACCCATCTAATGTATATATTAGACTGGTCATAGTGAGCTTTTTTTCGAAATATCAACAAAGTCGGCTTTTAAAACTTGACATTTGGTGTAAAACTTAATGTGTATTTTGTTTAGCCCAATCCGGATATGCTTAGCACCGCCATGTTGACCATTAAGTTTTCTATATGTATACGAGCAATAAATATACATATTATTTTAGAATTTCTTTGTTTGTGGCCTCAAAACCCTATTGCTTTGAATTTAAAATTTTTTATTTAATACTTTATACAATTACCTTTCTAACGACCTTAAGAAGACCAAAATCGGTTGGAAATTACCGTCAGAGGAAAACATGGAAGTAGGAAAAACTACTTAAAACACTTAATTTTTTAAATTTGCCGATCCACTGTGTGTATGCGAGTTTTACAGAAATCGGTGAAATCGGTGAAATCGGCAGCGAACGCAAAAGGAATCATATAAGTTAAGAGAAAAGCATCGTGTCGCGCACTTGATCTATTGCGCTTGTCTGATCTGCTTTATTCTGTCTTGTTGCAATGATCGCCTCATGTAAAAGAACCCAGCGGTAGATAGCGAAAGCTAAATAGAATGACAAATTAGCGCAAAGAAAATATAGAAAGGAAAGTGGACGAAATAAACAAGAAAGAGTCGTTAAAATTCGAATTAGAATCACTTTAAAATTTAACGGCAGCAGAAAGACACACCAAAAGTACAAAATTGAAACAATTCGCAATTAGTTTCTTATTAGTCCTTGCACTGTGTTATTTTCTCTGTTACATTCTGTGTGTGGAAGGTATAAAAAAGGAAAATTATTCGATTTTGTGTCGTTTTTCAATTATATTACAAATCCAAATGGCTTCGACCTCTAGACAATCTAGACAATCATAAAAAAAACTTCGTTCTGATCATGGAAAAATATTTTTGGTTGGAAAATGTGAAAGTGAAATTTTGGGTGCGAAGTTGCCGTCAATGAAACAAGTGCTTCAATTGTTTTTTTATAAAAAGCGAGTGGGAAACATGTCTGTTAAAGACAGTATAAATTATGTGATTGGTGTTATACTTAAGTTTTGGAAAAAGGCTAACATTCCTACTCTCACTGAAAAAAACTGCAAGAATAAATTAGAAAAACTATATTGTAAGTGGAAAAACTTGCAGAAGACTTGCAAAACTCCATATGAAAAACATCGTAAAAAGTAAAACGAGTTTCGTGAAAATATCGAAAATTATATATTCGACATTGCTGCAATAGATGCTATAAAAACGATGAAGATCCAGCAGGATATAGATTTTCTTTTGCTTCAGAGACAAAGAGGTCGTCCAGGAAGTTTATTAACGGGCATCGATACCATATTGGCAAGAAAAGAAAAACTCAAAGAAAGGCGATTGGAAGCAGAAAAAAGGCGTGAAAAAAAGCATCGAGAAGAAGTTGCTGCATCAGGTATTTTTAGTTGATTGCACAGTGTGACGCGATAGAGTTACATTTTCAAGGAACTACTTACCTAGTTTGCGTTTATAGTTTTACCAAGTTTGGCAATTAAGAGAGTATTTTATTCTTAAAATTTCAGCATTTAGAAGGTTTAAAATTCATTTTGAAGAAAACAGAAACCAAAATCTCTAAGAAAAAAAAAATACTTAGTTTGAAAGCTGCAAATGGCTGCAATTATATTTTCCTGCATTTTAAATTGGTTTTAAACCCTTTAAATGCGTAATTGTCAGCAACTCTGAGGAATGCAATGTCACAATTGGTGTTATTTTTAATAATTTTTTATCAGCTGTATCGGAAATAAATGTATCAGTAGACAGCTAAATCAGTAATGAAGAAATGGCTCATTCGGTTGTCGATGCCGAAATTTCTTCCGACACAATTGAAGCCGCAAGCGCATACGCTCATGACGCCGATTTTCCTACCGAAGTTCAGAGACAACGATCTCGCGATAATTTATAATTTTATTATAATAATTTATTTATTATTTTTTTATAATTTATAATTTATATAAATAATTTAATAATAATTTATTATTTTTAAAGTTATGTTTTTGGAGTAATTTTGGGTGCTTTGATTCTAGATTCCTGAAACATTTGTCCTATATTGGGATAGCAAACTAGTTCCAGATATAGAAGGGAAGGAAAAGACGGAGAGACTTGCTCTGGTAGTGACAGGAAAGAATATGGAGAAAATGCTCGGTATTCCAAAAGTCGAAGACTCCCCTGGCGAAAATACAACTGAAGCGGTGCTTAACTTTTTGCGAAAATGGAAAATGGAGAATATGGTCGAAGTTTTGTGTTTTGATACGACAGCAAGCAACACTGGCATTAATAAAGGTGCTGCTTATTTGTTTGAAAGCAACTATAAATGTCTAATCGAATTTTTTATTAAAATTGAAACTTAATGTCACTAGTAGTTATAAAATAGAACAAAATTGACTGTTCGTGGGAAAATAAATGTCCATTAGTGCATTTTTTTTTATGTTATTCTCAAAGTAACTTATGCCGGTCATTATTGTTGTTGCAAGGGTAATATAGTCGCATGTTTGGCCAAGATTCTTTGTGAGTGCGGTTGATGATCGCAAAATGAATTTTTGTAAGGTTAGAGTGACAACCGGACATTTGCTCACGAATGTCTTGCACCGGTTGTCATTTGCCTGCATATTTTTATGTTTATTTTATTTTTAATTTTTCTTTCTCTAATTTGAACTATTTTGACATTTGTTGCAATAATACTGCAACAACTGTCAAAAGTAGTATAAATTAGAGAACGAAAAAAGTAAAAAAGAAAATAAAATATGCTACCAAATGGCATTTGATGGACGCAGCTCGTGGGGAATATTCAAATATGTTGTTTTTTAATCCCAATATTTTTATATAAATTTTCTTTAAATGCGATAGTTTTATTTTCAAATAGTAAATACTTGAAAGGATATTTAAAAAAAAATCGTGCGTAATCTTAATATATTTTTTTGTAATAATTCTGGCTGACTTCATAAACGCAAGTTGCAATGCAACATTGCAAACCATTGCGCAACTAATGCAAAGCAATGTTGCCTTACATCACTACTTTGTCAAATGATGCAGTGCATTTGAAGGCGTTTGTGAACACCACCGTGCAATATTTGTACTTTAGCGCCAACTGTTTGTATAAATAAAGTAAATAAAAAAAATGGAATATATGTTCCATGCTTTTTATATTTTATGCTTTTAAATTCTGTGGAACTGGCAGAAAGTACATCTTAGATGCGTTTGTAAGTGACCATTATATTCAAAAATCATCTACTTATTTCGTCTCTTGTGAAAGGAAACATGCCATCAATTTCTTTTATATCCAGCAAAATGTTTTCCCAGATTGTGTTCCTTTTCTTTTTGTTGGCGGTAAATCACTTTCAAAGCGCAATCTTGTGCTTATTAGCAAGAGCTTCCTTTCGTGTGTCCATTTATTATTATTTTAAATAGAATGGTAAATAAGTCATGCATTAATAAAATCAAATATTTTATAAATTTCTAATTTAATCAATTTAATAATGTATAAATATACTTGCTTTGTTTGTGAGACGTCCATGTTGCATCATAAAATGAAATGATGCGCCGAAATGACATCTGATGCGCATCGCAAAAGGTTGCGATGCATTAGTGAACACACTACATTGTCAAAAATAAAGTATGGATGTTTATGAACATTTGACATTGCAGTGTTGCATTGCAACTTGCGTTTATGAAGTCAGCCTCTGTTTAAATATTTTAATATTTTATTTAATTGAAAAAGTATTTAAATAAATTTTAAATATTTACGTAGTCGATTTAAGCAAATGCGTTATTGGTGCAAAAATGACTCGCTTTTTGGATAAATTAAAAAAGTTTTTGGATAAATTAAATATATTTTTCCCTTAGTGTACTTATTCAAAATACATAAATTCATGATTCAAGAAGTGCGAACATTATTTATGTATATTAGATGGGTTTTGGGTTCCAAACATTTTCTTAACATATTCCAGAACCTCCCTGCAAGGCAAGATTCTGAATCCTGGATGTAATATAAGCATGTGAGGCGAAAAAAATACAAAAAATTCGCAGCTGGATTGGCGCCGCTAAAAAACGTGAATTTGAAGAAGTATAAAATGGATGTTTCAAATCGAGTGTCCTTTTTAAATTTAAGTACTACAAAAACCTTTGACTATAACATAATATCCTAATGTAAAATCGTCCGCTGAACCCAAATGTGCCATCAGATTCTTAAAAAACTTAGTCCTTGACCCAAAATTGGCCTACTTTATTAAGAATTTCCTAATTTTTTTCTTTCGATTTTGAAAAAGCTTTACCTTCGCCAAAGCCGCTGCAACTTTTCCAAATTTAAATGCTGCAGGATTGTTTGTCATTTTATGAAGTTTAGGAAAATAGTCCAAATCGGATTTTAAAAATTAAAAAAACTTTTAATATTAAGGTAGATACTGTCCACTCTTTTGTGGAATTTCTTTGAACAATTTTAAAAAACAAAGCGTTTGCTTCGAGTGCAGCCAATTTTATTACTAAAAACAACTTTAAATTATATCAAACAAACTTAACTCTAACTTACAAATACATAAACATACATATGCCTTAATATTATATTCTATTACATATACACTTATAATGATTTCATGGTCGTGAGTGCATCAACCTAGTCAACATATAGAACGATCAAAATACACATTTCATGGTCATTAGTGCATTGTGCTGAACCACAAAAGACGTCAATGCACTAGGAGACACTTGAGCTTTTTGGACAGGAAGCCAAAACAAAAACAACTAATTATTCGCTGACACTGCATTTTAGCTTGTGCAAAAAAAATTATATTATGAAAGTGAAATGTGTTGATTGAAACATCGCTATGTATGTTGGCGACTCACACCCATGAAATGTATGTTTGTTTATTGTTCATACTCCCCGCGTTGAGCCGTGTACGCTCAAACAGTTATTCTTTCATCGAGGTTAAACGTAAAGTCGGAGTCAGGAGCAGCAACATGCATTGTGGGCATTGGTACAGGATCCTTCTTCCGCAACATTTGGAATTTTGATTTTAACTTGATCCACAAGAGAGTGATCGCTAAAAGGAAGCCGATCGAAAGTCCGAGGTAGCCAATCGTATATTGATGAACGTCATGTGGACTCAATTGTTCTTGTCCCGCTTTCAATGACTTGATCTGTTGGATTTGTTTTTGGATTTCCTCTATGTGATTAGTAGAAATTTTGGGCGTTTCTGGCTTTACGTGTAACTGCGTGTTGGTGAAATTGGTCACATTGATTAAATTGAATAAGTCCACAGTTGGTATGAACGACGAGCGCAATTGTGTCGGATGCACGTTATGAGAAGTTATTGTGAGTGTTTCTTGTTTTATAACACAATTCTTCAGTATTTTGAGTAGTCCCATGCCATGTAAAGTGGCAGATTCGAATTCGTCTTGGCATACTATGTTAATGATAACATCTTTAGTCAGAGAAAATATCCAGTTATTTGGATTATATAACTGAATCCATTCTTGTGCTTGTTTTGTTTTGACAATGTTGCACGATGGTTGAACTGGTTGGTGATTTAATAACGCCATCTCACAGTGACTGACTTTTGAATTTCTATTGTATATTGGTTGTGATTGTTTGCAAAGTAACATATTTGGGATTGCTTTAATGCAAGCCATTGCTTCAGCTTCACTCATTGGATAAAATAAGTCTCTATGTAAACCAACAACCAAGAATGAGGAGGAAGGCTTTATGATAAGGTAATCTTGCTCTATTTTGACTGGTATTGGGATCATTCGAAATGTTTCGTACTGATGATTTGATGCAAGTGGCAACTGTACTCTAAATATGATATGGTCCTTAGCCATACGACCTTGCACATGCAACACATTGTAAATACTGCTCAAGTCCATTTGAGATGACTCAAAAAATGGAAGCTTTAGGTCTGGTGATAAATTGTCTCTGATGGTTAGTAGTGCAGTCCTTAGTTGAGTGGGGGTGAGCACTGCTCACTGAGCAGTAATGGATTTATTTTACCATGATGGGAGTCCGTTAAAATATCGATTAAGCTAGCTTGAACCTTTTGATAGTTACTTAACATTAATAAAATTCTCAATGCTAACGAAGAAAACATATGTTGCATCCTTTGTTGGTCGAAAATATTATCGAGGTCATTTACTTTACTTTGAATATCACTGAGCTTCATGTGAAAGGTTTCAAACTGTTGATTCACTTGTTCCTGTGTTTTCTTAAGGACATTTGCTGTGGCTTCTAGAATAACAGTATGGTTGTTTAGAATATTAAACAATGTCCTTTTATTTTTGTCGACGGTCTTGATCGTATCGGCCATTTTAACAGCGTATTCTTCGTCTAAAACACCGAATAATCTATTTGCAACAGTACCAATAATGTCGAAAGCCCCTCTTTTCATTTTGCGATTATTAAAATTTGAATTAAGAAGCAGTTCATTGTATACTCGTATATTATTTAAGTTCTGTTCAAACAATGAAAGAAGGCTTTCGTAATATGTTACATTTTTTATAATGCTGCACAATTGCTTAAGTTTTTTCATTCCAGCCTCGAATCCTTGCAATTCGTCCCAGTAGGGTTGCATGTCATAATACACCACAAGATGCCACTCATTGTTAATTAAGTTGGTTAGGCCTAAGCTCTCGAAGTAAATTCCTGGATACGAATCGAATTTCTACAACCGGTAGTATGGTTGCCTTGACATACATTGGCAAAACTAAAAGAGCTAGAAGTATTGTTGATACTGAATTTAACGATAATTGCTTATCGTGCTTATTTCTTCCAGGTTTGTCCTTTTTAACCATGGAGTCTCTGATATTACACAATTCATCATTGCTACTTGCTCCTTGGCCATCGTCTTGGTTTATTTCATTTTCATTCTGGATTTGAAGCGGACACAATTTATGAATGGGTCGTTTGAATGTGCCATATGTGGTTTTTACATCCACGACTCTAATGAGACCATCATGACCTTTGAAAGTTTTTTCAATACGACCTAGCCTCCACTGAGTTGGTGGGACGTTATCTTCCTTCATGAGAACCATTACCCAGGTACCGCGTTTTGACATTTAATCCGCCATTTATATCGATGCTGGAGACTGGATATGTATTCAGCTTGCCATCGACGCCAGAATTCGTTTTTAATATAAGAAACTAACTTCCACCTAGTTGCATGATTTACATTTTTTGTTTCAATTGTATGGTCCGGAATCGTGGTCAATTGCTCTCCAATAAGGAAGTGAGCGGGAGTTAATGCCGACAAGTCGTTGGCATCTGCAGAAAGCGGGGTTAGCGGTCTTGAATTCAAAATCGCTTCAATTTCGGCTGTCAACGTACTCAATTCCTCATATGTAAGGGATGCAGCCTTCATGGTTCGAAACAACAAATGTTTAGTGGCTATAACTGCACTTTCCCACAAACCACCAAAATGCGGTGCTCGTGGGGGAATGAACTGAAATTCTACACCTTTTCCAATGCATTCTGAATTAATTTTGGCAGCGGATTGCCGGTTGTTGAACATCTCATACAATTCTTGTAATTGGTTGCATCCACCCACGAAATTTGTAGCATTATCTGAAAATATCGTCTTGCACCTTCCTCTTCTACTCCAGAACCTTCTCAACGCACCAATAAATCCATCAGCCGATAAATCTGACACTATTTCTAAATGAATTGCTTTGGTTGTAAAGCAACAGAAAACTGCGATGTACGATTTTTGTGGGCGTTTTCCTCTTATCTTAAAATGTGTCCATATTGGACCAGCAAAATCCACCCCAGTGTTTAAAAATGGTCGACAAGATTGTACTCTTGTGGCCGGTAAGTTTCCCATCAATTGAGTCATAGGTACTGGTTTTGCTTTAAAACACTGCATACAGTTGTGTACGATCTTGTTAGCAATTCGCTTACCATTTATCGGCCAGAACCGTTGTCGAGTTATTGCGAGTAATGTCTGCGGTCCCACATGATGCAGCTGTATGTGAAGTTCTTCCATTATTAACTGAGTGAATGGATGATCGGCGGGAAGTAGCATAGGATGTTTTGCGTCGAACGATACATTCGCGGCTTCAATTCGACCCCCAACTCTTAACAAGCCTTGTCTGTCAAGAAAGGGTGTAAGAGACGACAGTCGATTTTTTGTGGCTAATTCACCTCCTTTGGCAAGAATTTTTATTTCACATTGGAAATATCGATTTTGAAGAGATTTTATAATCAAGGTGAATGCTTTATGTATTTCAGACATCAAAAGAAATGGATTTTTTTGATGTTTTTCTAATAGTATTGTTGTAAATCGTATAATATATGCAGTCGTTGGGACTAAAAATGAAAATGAGTTTTTGCGATTAATTCGGAACACGAAGCTGTCATCAACCTTTAATGTGCATAGTACTGACTTAGAGCATTTTTTTTCTTCAATGATTTCCTCCTTCAGCTCAAATCTTCCAGGCCATTGCGATGGTGGGTGCTTAAGAAATGATGGTCCATGAAACCATATTTCCGTGCTCTGCAAACATTCTGGCATTATTCCCCTTGATATGTGATCTGCTTTGTTCTCACATGAGGTGACATGTCTCCATTGTGATTGAACAGAATGTCGTTGAATGTACGAGATTCTATTAGCAACAAAAGTTTTGAATGATGAAGATTCTGAATATATCTAGCGTAAGACTATTTGCGAGTCAGTCCAATAATATGTATTTATGTCATTAAATTGTATGGATGTTTTAACGCGCTGACATAATTCTGTTGCTAATTTAGCTGCTTGAAGTTCCAGCCTAGGAATCGTAACTATCTTCGATGGTGCTTCTTTTGATTTAGAGCATAAGAGGTTAACAGTTATGTTGTTGTATTCGTCAGTAGCTTTCCTGTATATCGCTGCGCCGAACGCTCTCTCCGATGCATCTAAGAAGACATGAAGCTGCATCTCCACACATCTATTAGAACATCTTACATGTCTTGGAATGATGACCTTGTCAAGGTTTTTTAGATTCTGTCTAAAGTGTCTAAAGTGTACCCATTTTGTATGTAGATACATTGGCAAAGAAGCATCCCAATCAAATTTTTGCTTCCATAATTCCTGAACAAAAATTTTAGCTATGATTACTACTGGACTTACTAAGCCTATAGGATCAAAAATATGAGCCACATCTGAGAGTACCGTACGTTTAGTTATTCTTTTCGGCTCATTCCATGAAGTCTTGATTATAACTACATCAGATATTGGGTCCCAGGTTATGCCAAGTGTTTTTATACCTTCTTCGGGTTCTTTAATTATGTCAAGTGTGCGTTCAATGTCCTCTGGCGGAATATCTTTTAGTAACAGCTTGTGATTTGAGCACCATTTTCGTAGCATAAAACCTGCAGATTTCAATAAGTAAATCACTTGGGATTGCATGCTTACAGCTTCTTCTAGATCATCGCTTCCAGACATCAAATCATCAACATAAAAGTCTCTTTTTACCATTGCGAAGGCATTTAATGGCCATATAAGGAGCCGATGTTATTCCGTAGGTGACAGTCTTCAACCGGTAAATATTAAGCCTTTGTTGAGGATTAGGACGCCAAAATATGAGTTGAAAATCACAATCCTGATCCTCGACCTTGATTTGTCCGTACATTTTTTCTATATCACTTGTGAAGACATATTTGAACTGTCGAAATCGAATCAGAACATCAAACAACTCTTGTTGTAATTTGGGCCCGGTGTGTAAAAGCTCATTAAGGGAAACGTTTGACGTTGTTTTGCATGACGCATCAAAAACCACTCTAAGCTTTGTGGTGGTACTGCTCGGCTTTAATACGCAATGGTGGGGAATGAAATAGTTTGGATCATTAATGGTCTTTTCTTGTATTAATTCCATGTGGCCAAGTTTCTCGTACTCAGTCATGAACTTTACATATTCATTCAGTAGCTGTTTGTTTTTGGATAATTTTTGTTCGAGTATCATAAACCTTTGTTTTGCGATTTCGCGTGATGAACCAAGCAAAGAAACGTCTTTTTTAAATGGGAAATGAACCACAAACTGCCCTGTGGCATTTCGATAGGTAGTATGGTTGAAAAAGTTGTCGCATTCACGTTCCATTGAGGACATTGTGTTTTCCTTCGCAGGAATTTCATCCAGTTCCCAGAATCTTTGAAGTTGATCGTCTAAGGTGTTTATTCCACAGAATTGTGAGGATGGCCGTATATTATTCGCCTTTCCAAGAACAACCCAACCAAATACCGTGTTTTGTAGAGTTGGAACGTCCTTATATGGTGCAATCTGGCCAATCATCATCAGTTCGCTGTAAAACTCAGCTCCGATCAATAAATCAATACCTTGTCTTTCATAAAACTTGGGATCTGCTAGCTCAATGTTTCGTGGGATATCGAAGTTGTGTGGATTAATATCATAATTCGGCTGATCATCAATGATGCTGTCGAGGATGAATGCTACTATTATTCGAGAGTAAGATGACGTTTTCGATCTGATGTTTATTTCTGCACGTTTTTGAATCGATTGCTTCGATCCACCAATACCAGTCAAATTTACGTTGCTTTTAGAAAACCCCACACCAAGCCTCTTACATAAATTCCTAGTTAAGAGATTTACCTGAGAGCCTGAGTCCAATAAAGCACGACACTCAATTGTTCGACCATAGACGTCTAGAGCCTGGACGATTGCTGTAGCTAAGAATATATGGCACCTCTTTTGAACACCAAGCCCAACGATTGCCTTCTCCTTTGCGGATTGGCTGTTGTCTGATGTTGTAGATGTGTGCTGCTTGCCTGATGCTGGTGAATTTCCAGATGATTTTGCCTGTTGAGCCATGGATCCTTTCTCGAAGGCTCCATGTAGCAATGTGTTGTGTTTTTTGTCGCAGTCCTTGCAGCGACGCGACATGCAGTCCGAAGAAAAATGCCCATCCTTCAAACAGTTGATGCATAATTTACAATCCTTCAGTCTTTTCAAACGGTTTTGTGGGCTCATTTGAAGAAATTTTGAACAGTAAAAAATTGGATGACTCTGTTGACAAAGTTTACAATTAACTGGTGTGGATGAAGCTGTAAATGAAAATTTTGAATTACTAGTCCTTTGTGATTTTATACTTATGGTTTTGTCTGCGTGCTGTTGTCCTTTGTATACCACCGCATCTAGGGACTGGAATCTCAGCTCCAGAAAGTCCAGGAAATCCTGTAAGTTCTGGGGCTCACTCGGTTGCTTCAAAGACTGCTCGTACAGACTATGTGTTGTCTTGTCGAGTTTATTTGTCAATAAATGCAATAGTATTGCATCCCATGAGTTGATTGCAATACCTAAACTTTTCAAGCCCAACGTGCACTCTATTGTCACATCATGTAGTAACCTGATCGCTGTTGCTGATTCAGACAGCGACTTGGGCTGGGAAAGTAACTTGTTGAGCAGAGTTGTTATCAAGATACGTTTATTGTTATAACGATGTGTTAAGATAGACCATGCTGATGCATAGTTCGCATTCGATATTGGCAAATGTTGAACCAATGATTTTGCTTCTCCAGTAAGATTACTGTTTAAATAGAACATCTTGTCCGAATCTGATATGGCCGTATTATGAATCATTTGAGTATAGATGTCAAAGAATTGTTGCCACTTTAAATAATCGCCATCAAAAGTGGGTATGGTAATCTTTGGCAATTTGGGTTGTGTTTGTTGATGAGTAACTATTATATTGGCTTGCTTCTCTGACAGTTCAAGAACAGTTTTATGAACTAGTTCTTCCAAGTTGAAATACTCCTGCATGGTGTATCCTGCACATTCAGACTCCTGTCCTACTAGCTCCCATATTGATAGGTTTAATTCGGCGATAGTTGACCAATAGCTGTTAATATGTCTTATTTGTAGCTCAAAATAATGTTTCGAATGTTGTTCCGCTAATTTTGATTGTATTTGCTCAATTAGATGATTGAGAATTTTAATAATAGTTTCTTCTATTAATTAAACCTTGTAACTTTGCGTCGTACCCTTCCTGGTTCTGCAAGACGTTGAAGGAAACTTCGAACATGCTTGAGGTGTCACTGGTAGTTGGGCTGCTGGTACCAGATTCTACCTCGTTGACCTTATCATTCCCAGTTCCGATTGCAGTAGAAGCTGGCTCTGATCTATCACGGTCATCAGATGTGTTTGTTTGCTGAATGGATGTTGCTTTCAACCTTGCAATATTTTTTGTTATATTACATAGCAAATGATCAACTCCTTCTTTCACTTGACCGTAATAATTTGAAGCGAAGTACTTGTGAGAGAAATCTCCCGATGCAAGTACCACAATGTTGTCGTGATTTTGCGCGAACACTGTTGACAGCTCTGTCAACCGCTGGAATCTTGTCTCATAGTATTCCAAGGTCCGCCTGGCAACTGGATCTTTGCCAGTATTAACTATGAATTTTTCAATAGTTCTCCCTAATTCATTTTGTTGAGTGAATAAAATATTAAGTTTTTCCATCACGTCAGGGTCACCAAAAAATATGTCCACTCTTTTGTGGAATTTCTTTGAACAATTTTAAAAAACAAAGCGTTTGCTTCGAGTGCAGCCTATGGTTGCCAGGTAGTCGGGACTCGCCGGGATTGTCCCGGTTTTTCAATTGGTGTCCCGAGTCCCGGTATTTATCTAAAAGTCCCGGAATTTTCTCAAAAGATAAACGCACTGCAAACGGTTTTGATTGAAATTCATGTAATTTTTCCCGTATCTAAAAAAAATACTTGATTTTGTTTGTAGTTCTTACTGGGAGGCAACGATTGGTGAAAGTATCCTGGAGTGAACAGTGCATTGGGTATGCGTTAAATGAAACAGTACAGCAGCACCTACATTTTAATAGAAATCGGCAGCACTTGTTTGTGACAGTTCTCTTTTACTCACTTTCGTCCCGTTTGTGATATTAATTTTTAATTGATTTTTTTTTTACTAAAAATAATGTCCCGGCGAGTTCTGTAAAATCCCGGAATTTTCTAAAAATGTCCCGATATTGCCCTTTCCAAATCTGGCAACCCTAGTGCAGCCAATTTTATTACTAAAAACAACTTAAAATTATATCAAACAAACTTAACTCTAACTTACAAATACATAAACATACATATGCCTTAATATTATATTCTATTACATATACACTTATAATGATTTCATGGTCGTGAGTGCATCAACCTAGCCAACATATAGAACGATCAAAATACACATTTCATGGTCATTAGTGCATTGTGCTGAACCACAAAAGACGTCAATGCACTAGGAGACACTTGAGCTTTTTGGACAGGAAGCCAAAACAAAAACAACTAATTATTCGCTGACACTGCATTTTAGCTTGTGCAAAAAAAATTATATTATGAAAGTGAAATGTGTTGATTGAAACATCGCTATGTATGTTGGCTGTTTATTCCACAGAATTGTGAGGATGGCCGTATATTATTCGCCTTTCCAAGAACAACCCAACCAAATACCGTGTTTTGTAGAGTTGGAACGTCCTTATATGGTGCAATCTGGCCAATCATCATCAGTTCGCTGTAAAACTCAGCTCCGATCAATAAATCTATACCTTGTCTTTCATAAAACTTGGGATCTGCTAGCTCAATGTTTCGTGGGATATCGAAGTTGTGTGGATTAATATCATAATTCGGCTGATCATCAATGATGCTGTCGAGGATGAATGCTACTATTATTCGAGAGTAAGATGACGTTTTCGATCTGATGTTTATTTCTGCACGTTTTTGAATCGATTGCTTCGATCCACCAATACCAGTCAAATTTACGTTGCTTTTAGAAAACCCCACACCAAGCCTCTTACATAAATTCCTAGTTAAGAGATT
This sequence comes from Pherbina coryleti, assembly GCA_943735915.1. Taxonomy (NCBI): domain Eukaryota; kingdom Metazoa; phylum Arthropoda; class Insecta; order Diptera; family Sciomyzidae; genus Pherbina; species Pherbina coryleti. The sequence goes on along the minus strand of OX030948.1, from coordinate 114,541,169 downwards.
TACCTGAGAGCCTGAGTCCAATAAAGCACGACACTCAATTGTTCGACCATAGACGTCTAGAGCCTGGACGATTGCTGTAGCTAAGAATATATGGCACCTCTTTTGAACACCAAGCCCAACGATTGCCTTCTCCTTTGCGGATTGGCTGTTGTCTGATGTTGTAGATGTGTGCTGCTTGCCTGATGCTGGTGAATTTCCAGATGATTTTGCCTGTTGAGCCATGGATCCTTTCTCGAAGGCTCCATGTAGCAATGTGTTGTGTTTTTTGTCGCAGTCCTTGCAGCGACGCGACATGCAGTCCGAAGAAAAATGCCCATCCTTCAAACAGTTGATGCATAATTTACAATCCTTCAGTCTTTTCAAACGGTTTTGTGGGCTCATTTGAAGAAATTTTGAACAGTAAAAAATTGGATGACTCTGTTGACAAAGTTTACAATTAACTGGTGTGGATGAAGCTGTAAATGAAAATTTTGAATTACTAGTCCTTTGTGATTTTATACTTATGGTTTTGTCTGCGTGCTGTTGTCCTTTGTATACCACCGCATCTAGGGACTGGAATCTCAGCTCCAGAAAGTCCAGGAAATCCTGTAAGTTCTGGGGCTCACTCGGTTGCTTCAAAGACTGCTCGTACAGACTATGTGTTGTCTTGTCGAGTTTATTTGTCAATAAATGCAATAGTATTGCATCCCATGAGTTGATTGCAATACCTAAACTTTTCAAGCCCAACGTGCACTCTATTGTCACATCATGTAGTAACCTGATCGCTGTTGCTGATTCAGACAGCGACTTGGGCTGGGAAAGTAACTTGTTGAGCAGAGTTGTTATCAAGATACGTTTATTGTTATAACGATGTGTTAAGATAGACCATGCTGATGCATAGTTCGCATTCGATATTGGCAAATGTTGAACCAATGATTTTGCTTCTCCAGTAAGATTACTGTTTAAATAGAACATCTTGTCCGAATCTGATATGGCCGTATTATGAATCATTTGAGTATAGATGTCAAAGAATTGTTGCCACTTTAAATAATCGCCATCAAAAGTGGGTATGGTAATCTTTGGCAATTTGAGTTGTGTTTGTTGATGAGTAACTATTATATTGGCTTGCTTCTCTGACAGTTCAAGAACAGTTTTATGAACTAGTTCTTCCAAGTTGAAATACTCCTGCATGGTGTATCCTGCACATTCAGACTCCTGTCCTACTAGCTCCCATATTGATAGGTTTAATTCGGCGATAGTTGACCAATAGCTGTTAATATGTCTTATTTGTAGCTCAAAATAATGTTTCGAATGTTGTTCCGCTAATTTTGATTGTATTTGCTCAATTAGATGATTGAGAATTTTAATAATAGTTTCTTCTATTAATTAAACCTTGTAACTTTGCGTCGTACCCTTCCTGGTTCTGCAAGACGTTGAAGGAAACTTCGAACATGCTTGAGGTGTCACTGGTAGTTGGGCTGCTGGTACCAGATTCTACCTCGTTGACCTTATCATTCCCAGTTCCGATTGCAGTAGAAGCTGGCTCTGATCTATCACGGTCATCAGATGTGTTTGTTTGCTGAATGGATGTTGCTTTCAACCTTGCAATATTTTTTGTTATATTACATAGCAAATGATCAACTCCTTCTTTCACTTGACCGTAATAATTTGAAGCGAAGTACTTGTGAGAGAAATCTCCCGATGCAAGTACCACAATGTTGTCGTGATTTTGCGCGAACACTGTTGACAACTCTGTCAACCGCTGGAATCTTGTCTCATAGTATTCCAAGGTCCGCCTGGCAACTGGATCTTTGCCAGTATTAACTATGAATTTTTCAATAGTTCTCCCTTATTCATTTTGTTGAGTGAATAAAATATTAAGTTTTTCCATCACGTCAGGGTCACCAAAAAATATGTCCACTCTTTTGTGGAATTTCTTTGAACAATTTTAAAAAACAAAGCGTTTGCTTCGAGTGCAGCCTATGGTTGCCAGGTAGTCGGGACTCGCCGGGATTGTCCCGGTTTTTCAATTGGTGTCCCGAGTCCCGGTATTTATCTAAAAGTCCCGGAATTTTCTCAAAAGATAAACGCACTGCAAACGGTTTTGATTGAAATTCATGTAATTTTTCCCGTATCTAAAAAAAATACTTGATTTTGTTTGTAGTTCTTACTGGGAGGCAACGATTGGTGAAAGTATCCTGGAGTGAACAGTGCATTGGGTATGCGTTAAATGAAACAGTACAGCAGCACCTACATTTTAATAGAAATCGGCAGCACTTGTTTGTGACAGTTCTCTTTTACTCACTTTCGTCCCGTTTGTGATATTAATTTTTAATTGATTTTTTTTTTACTAAAAATAATGTCCCGGCGAGTTCTGTAAAATCCCGGAATTTTCTAAAAATGTCCCGATATTGCCCTTTCCAAATCTGGCAACCCTAGTGCAGCCAATTTTATTACTAAAAACAACTTAAAATTATATCAAACAAACTTAACTCTAACTTACAAATACATAAACATACATATGCCTTAATATTATATTCTATTACATATACACTTATAATGATTTCATGGTCGTGAGTGCATCAACCTAGCCAACATATAGAACGATCAAAATACACATTTCATGGTCATTAGTGCATTGTGCTGAACCACAAAAGACGTCAATGCACTAGGAGACACTTGAGCTTTTTGGACAGGAAGCCAAAACAAAAACAACTAATTATTCGCTGACACTGCATTTTAGCTTGTGCAAAAAAAATTATATTATGAAAGTGAAATGTGTTGATTGAAACATCGCTATGTATGTTGGCTGTTTATTCCACAGAATTGTGAGGATGGCCGTATATTATTCGCCTTTCCAAGAACAACCCAACCAAATACCGTGTTTTGTAGAGTTGGAACGTCCTTATATGGTGCAATCTGGCCAATCATCATCAGTTCGCTGTAAAACTCAGCTCCGATCAATAAATCAATACCTTGTCTTTCATAAAACTTGGGATCTGCTAGCTCAATGTTTCGTGGGATATCGAAGTTGTGTGGATTAATATCATAATTCGGCTGATCATCAATGATGCTGTCGAGGATGAATGCTACTATTATTCGAGAGTAAGATGACGTTTTCGATCTGATGTTTATTTCTGCACGTTTTTGAATCGATTGCTTCGATCCACCAATACCAGTCAAATTTACGTTGCTTTTAGAAAACCCCACACCAAGCCTCTTACATAAATTCCTAGTTAAGAGATTTACCTGAGAGCCTGAGTCCAATAAAGCACGACACTCAATTGTTCGACCATAGACGTCTAGAGCCTGGACGATTGCTGTAGCTAAGAATATATGGCACCTCTTTTGAACACCAAGCCCAACGATTGCCTTCTCCTTTGCGGATTGGCTGTTGTCTGATGTTGTAGATGTGTGCTGCTTGCCTGATGCTGGTGAATTTCCAGATGATTTTGCCTGTTGAGCCATGGATCCTTTCTCGAAGGCTCCATGTAGCAATGTGTTGTGTTTTTTGTCGCAGTCCTTGCAGCGACGCGACATGCAGTCCGAAGAAAAATGCCCATCCTTCAAACAGTTGATGCATAATTTACAATCCTTCAGTCTTTTCAAACGGTTTTGTGGGCTCATTTGAAGAAATTTTGAACAGTAAAAAATTGGATGACTCTGTTGACAAAGTTTACAATTAACTGGTGTGGATGAAGCTGTAAATGAAAATTTTGAATTACTAGTCCTTTGTGATTTTATACTTATGGTTTTGTCTGCGTGCTGTTGTCCTTTGTATACCACCGCATCTAGGGACTGGAATCTCAGCTCCAGAAAGTCCAGGAAATCCTGTAAGTTCTGGGGCTCACTCGGTTGCTTCAAAGACTGCTCGTACAGACTATGTGTTGTCTTGTCGAGTTTATTTGTCAATAAATGCAATAGTATTGCATCCCATGAGTTGATTGCAATACCTAAACTTTTCAAGCCCAACGTGCACTCTATTGTCACATCATGTAGTAACCTGATCGCTGTTGCTGATTCAGACAGCGACTTGGGCTGGGAAAGTAACTTGTTGAGCAGAGTTGTTATCAAGATACGTTTATTGTTATAACGATGTGTTAAGATAGACCATGCTGATGCATAGTTCGCATTCGATATTGGCAAATGTTGAACCAATGATTTTGCTTCTCCAGTAAGATTACTGTTTAAATAGAACATCTTGTCCGAATCTGATATGGCCGTATTATGAATCATTTGAGTATAGATGTCAAAGAATTGTTGCCACTTTAAATAATCGCCATCAAAAGTGGGTATGGTAATCTTTGGCAATTTGAGCTGTGTTTGTTGATGAGTAACTATTATATTGGCTTGCTTCTCTGACAGTTCAAGAACAGTTTTATGAACTAGTTCTTCCAAGTTGAAATACTCCTGCATGGTGTATCCTGCACATTCAGACTCCTGTCCTACTAGCTCCCATATTGATAGGTTTAATTCGGCGATAGTTGACCAATAGCTGTTATTATATATAAATATGTCTTATTTGTAGCTCAAAATAATGTTTCGAATGTTGTTCCGCTAATTTTGATTGTATTTGCTCAATTAGATGATTGAGAATTTTAATAATAGTTTCTTCTATTAATTAAACCTTGTAACTTTGCGTCGTACCCTTCCTGGTTCTGCAAGACGTTGAAGGAAACTTCGAACATGCTTGAGGTGTCACTGGTAGTTGGGCTGCTGGTACCAGATTCTACCTCGTTGACCTTATCATTCCCAGTTCCGATTGCAGTAGAAGCTGGCTCTGATCTATCACGGTCATCAGATGTGTTTGTTTGCTGAATGGATGTTGCTTTCAACCTTGCAATATTTTTTGTTATATTACATAGCAAATGATCAACTCCTTCTTTCACTTGACCGTAATAATTTGAAGCGAAGTACTTGTGAGAGAAATCTCCCGATGCAAGTACCACAATGTTGTCGTGATTTTGCGCGAACACTGTTGACAACTCTGTCAACCGCTGGAATCTTGTCTCATAGTATTCCAAGGTCCGCCTGGCAACTGGATCTTTGCCAGTATTAACTATGAATTTTTCAATAGTTCTCCCTTATTCATTTTGTTGAGTGAATAAAATATTAAGTTTTTCCATCACGTCAGGGTCACCAAAAAATATGTCCACTCTTTTGTGGAATTTCTTTGAACAATTTTAAAAAACAAAGCGTTTGCTTCGAGTGCAGCCTATGGTTGCCAGGTAGTCGGGACTCGCCGGGATTGTCCCGGTTTTTCAATTGGTGTCCCGAGTCCCGGTATTTATCTAAAAGTCCCGGAATTTTCTCAAAAGATAAACGCACTGCAAACGGTTTTGATTGAAATTCATGTAATTTTTCCCGTATCTAAAAAAAATACTTGATTTTGTTTGTAGTTCTTACTGGGAGGCAACGATTGGTGAAAGTATCCTGGAGTGAACAGTGCATTGGGTATGCGTTAAATGAAACAGTACAGCAGCACCTACATTTTAATAGAAATCGGCAGCACTTGTTTGTGACAGTTCTCTTTTACTCACTTTCGTCCCGTTTGTGATATTAATTTTTAATTGATTTTTTTTTTACTAAAAATAATGTCCCGGCGAGTTCTGTAAAATCCCGGAATTTTCTAAAAATGTCCCGATATTGCCCTTTCCAAATCTGGCAACCCTAGTGCAGCCAATTTTATTACTAAAAACAACTTAAAATTATATCAAACAAACTTAACTCTAACTTACAAATACATAAACATACATATGCCTTAATATTATATTCTATTACATATACACTTATAATGATTTCATGGTCGTGAGTGCATCAACCTAGCCAACATATAGAACGATCAAAATACACATTTCATGGTCATTAGTGCATTGTGCTGAACCACAAAAGACGTCAATGCACTAGGAGACACTTGAGCTTTTTGGACAGGAAGCCAAAACAAAAACAACTAATTATTCGCTGACACTGCATTTTAGCTTGTGCAAAAAAAATTATATTATGAAAGTGAAATGTGTTGATTGAAACATCGCTATGTATGTTGGCTGTTTATTCCACAGAATTGTGAGGATGGCCGTATATTATTCGCCTTTCCAAGAACAACCCAACCAAATACCGTGTTTTGTAGAGTTGGAACGTCCTTATATGGTGCAATCTGGCCAATCATCATCAGTTCGCTGTAAAACTCAGCTCCGATCAATAAATCAATACCTTGTCTTTCATAAAACTTGGGATCTGCTAGCTCAATGTTTCGTGGGATATCGAAGTTGTGTGGATTAATATCATAATTCGGCTGATCATCAATGATGCTGTCGAGGATGAATGCTACTATTATTCGAGAGTAAGATGACGTTTTCGATCTGATGTTTATTTCTGCACGTTTTTGAATCGATTGCTTCGATCCACCAATACCAGTCAAATTTACGTTGCTTTTAGAAAACCCCACACCAAGCCTCTTACATAAATTCCTAGTTAAGAGATTTACCTGAGAGCCTGAGTCCAATAAAGCACGACACTCAATTGTTCGACCATAGACGTCTAGAGCCTGGACGATTGCTGTAGCTAAGAATATATGGCACCTCTTTTGAACACCAAGCCCAACGATTGCCTTCTCCTTTGCGGATTGGCTGTTGTCTGATGTTGTAGATGTGTGCTGCTTGCCTGATGCTGGTGAATTTCCAGATGATTTTGCCTGTTGAGCCATGGATCCTTTCTCGAAGGCTCCATGTAGCAATGTGTTGTGTTTTTTGTCGCAGTCCTTGCAGCGACGCGACATGCAGTCCGAAGAAAAATGCCCATCCTTCAAACAGTTGATGCATAATTTACAATCCTTCAGTCTTTTCAAACGGTTTTGTGGGCTCATTTGAAGAAATTTTGAACAGTAAAAAATTGGATGACTCTGTTGACAAAGTTTACAATTAACTGGTGTGGATGAAGCTGTAAATGAAAATTTTGAATTACTAGTCCTTTGTGATTTTATACTTATGGTTTTGTCTGCGTGCTGTTGTCCTTTGTATACCACCGCATCTAGGGACTGGAATCTCAGCTCCAGAAAGTCCAGGAAATCCTGTAAGTTCTGGGGCTCACTCGGTTGCTTCAAAGACTGCTCGTACAGACTATGTGTTGTCTTGTCGAGTTTATTTGTCAATAAATGCAATAGTATTGCATCCCATGAGTTGATTGCAATACCTAAACTTTTCAAGCCCAACGTGCACTCTATTGTCACATCATGTAGTAACCTGATCGCTGTTGCTGATTCAGACAGCGACTTGGGCTGGGAAAGTAACTTGTTGAGCAGAGTTGTTATCAAGATACGTTTATTGTTATAACGATGTGTTAAGATAGACCATGCTGATGCATAGTTCGCATTCGATATTGGCAAATGTTGAACCAATGATTTTGCTTCTCCAGTAAGATTACTGTTTAAATAGAACATCTTGTCCGAATCTGATATGGCCGTATTATGAATCATTTGAGTATAGATGTCAAAGAATTGTTGCCACTTTAAATAATCGCCATCAAAAGTGGGTATGGTAATCTTTGGCAATTTGAGTTGTGTTTGTTGATGAGTAACTATTATATTGGCTTGCTTCTCTGACAGTTCAAGAACAGTTTTATGAACTAGTTCTTCCAAGTTGAAATACTCCTGCATGGTGTATCCTGCACATTCAGACTCCTGTCCTACTAGCTCCCATATTGATAGGTTTAATTCGGCGATAGTTGACCAATAGCTGTTAATATGTCTTATTTGTAGCTCAAAATAATGTTTCGAATGTTGTTCCGCTAATTTTGATTGTATTTGCTCAATTAGATGATTGAGAATTTTAATAATAGTTTCTTCTATTAATTAAACCTTGTAACTTTGCGTCGTACCCTTCCTGGTTCTGCAAGACGTTGAAGGAAACTTCGAACATGCTTGAGGTGTCACTGGTAGTTGGGCTGCTGGTACCAGATTCTACCTCGTTGACCTTATCATTCCCAGTTCCGATTGCAGTAGAAGCTGGCTCTGATCTATCACGGTCATCAGATGTGTTTGTTTGCTGAATGGATGTTGCTTTCAACCTTGCAATATTTTTTGTTATATTACATAGCAAATGATCAACTCCTTCTTTCACTTGACCGTAATAATTTGAAGCGAAGTACTTGTGAGAGAAATCTCCCGATGCAAGTACCACAATGTTGTCGTGATTTTGCGCGAACACTGTTGACAACTCTGTCAACCGCTGGAATCTTGTCTCATAGTATTCCAAGGTCCGCCTGGCAACTGGATCTTTGCCAGTATTAACTATGAATTTTTCAATAGTTCTCCCTTATTCATTTTGTTGAGTGAATAAAATATTAAGTTTTTCCATCACGTCAGGGTCACCAAAAAATATGTCCACTCTTTTGTGGAATTTCTTTGAACAATTTTAAAAAACAAAGCGTTTGCTTCGAGTGCAGCCTATGGTTGCCAGGTAGTCGGGACTCGCCGGGATTGTCCCGGTTTTTCAATTGGTGTCCCGAGTCCCGGTATTTATCTAAAAGTCCCGGAATTTTCTCAAAAGATAAACGCACTGCAAACGGTTTTGATTGAAATTCATGTAATTTTTCCCGTATCTAAAAAAAATACTTGATTTTGTTTGTAGTTCTTACTGGGAGGCAACGATTGGTGAAAGTATCCTGGAGTGAACAGTGCATTGGGTATGCGTTAAATGAAACAGTACAGCAGCACCTACATTTTAATAGAAATCGGCAGCACTTGTTTGTGACAGTTCTCTTTTACTCACTTTCGTCCCGTTTGTGATATTAATTTTTAATTGATTTTTTTTTTACTAAAAATAATGTCCCGGCGAGTTCTGTAAAATCCCGGAATTTTCTAAAAATGTCCCGATATTGCCCTTTCCAAATCTGGCAACCCTAGTGCAGCCAATTTTATTACTAAAAACAACTTAAAATTATATCAAACAAACTTAACTCTAACTTACAAATACATAAACATACATATGCCTTAATATTATATTCTATTACATATACACTTATAATGATTTCATGGTCGTGAGTGCATCAACCTAGCCAACATATAGAACGATCAAAATACACATTTCATGGTCATTAGTGCATTGTGCTGAACCACAAAAGACGTCAATGCACTAGGAGACACTTGAGCTTTTTGGACAGGAAGCCAAAACAAAAACAACTAATTATTCGCTGACACTGCATTTTAGCTTGTGCAAAAAAAATTATATTATGAAAGTGAAATGTGTTGATTGAAACATCGCTATGTATGTTGGCTGTTTATTCCACAGAATTGTGAGGATGGCCGTATATTATTCGCCTTTCCAAGAACAACCCAACCAAATACCGTGTTTTGTAGAGTTGGAACGTCCTTATATGGTGCAATCTGGCCAATCATCATCAGTTCGCTGTAAAACTCAGCTCCGATCAATAAATCAATACCTTGTCTTTCATAAAACTTGGGATCTGCTAGCTCAATGTTTCGTGGGATATCGAAGTTGTGTGGATTAATATCATAATTCGGCTGATCATCAATGATGCTGTCGAGGATGAATGCTACTATTATTCGAGAGTAAGATGACGTTTTCGATCTGATGTTTATTTCTGCACGTTTTTGAATCGATTGCTTCGATCCACCAATACCAGTCAAATTTACGTTGCTTTTAGAAAACCCCACACCAAGCCTCTTACATAAATTCCTAGTTAAGAGATTTACCTGAGAGCCTGAGTCCAATAAAGCACGACACTCAATTGTTCGACCATAGACGTCTAGAGCCTGGACGATTGCTGTAGCTAAGAATATATGGCACCTCTTTTGAACACCAAGCCCAACGATTGCCTTCTCCTTTGCGGATTGGCTGTTGTCTGATGTTGTAGATGTGTGCTGCTTGCCTGATGCTGGTGAATTTCCAGATGATTTTGCCTGTTGAGCCATGGATCCTTTCTCGAAGGCTCCATGTAGCAATGTGTTGTGTTTTTTGTCGCAGTCCTTGCAGCGACGCGACATGCAGTCCGAAGAAAAATGCCCATCCTTCAAACAGTTGATGCATAATTTACAATCCTTCAGTCTTTTCAAACGGTTTTGTGGGCTCATTTGAAGAAATTTTGAACAGTAAAAAATTGGATGACTCTGTTGACAAAGTTTACAATTAACTGGTGTGGATGAAGCTGTAAATGAAAATTTTGAATTACTAGTCCTTTGTGATTTTATACTTATGGTTTTGTCTGCGTGCTGTTGTCCTTTGTATACCACCGCATCTAGGGACTGGAATCTCAGCTCCAGAAAGTCCAGGAAATCCTGTAAGTTCTGGGGCTCACTCGGTTGCTTCAAAGACTGCTCGTACAGACTATGTGTTGTCTTGTCGAGTTTATTTGTCAATAAATGCAATAGTATTGCATCCCATGAGTTGATTGCAATACCTAAACTTTTCAAGCCCAACGTGCACTCTATTGTCACATCATGTAGTAACCTGATCGCTGTTGCTGATTCAGACAGCGACTTGGGCTGGGAAAGTAACTTGTTGAGCAGAGTTGTTATCAAGATACGTTTATTGTTATAACGATGTGTTAAGATAGACCATGCTGATGCATAGTTCGCATTCGATATTGGCAAATGTTGAACCAATGATTTTGCTTCTCCAGTAAGATTACTGTTTAAATAGAACATCTTGTCCGAATCTGATATGGCCGTATTATGAATCATTTGAGTATAGATGTCAAAGAATTGTTGCCACTTTAAATAATCGCCATCAAAAGTGGGTATGGTAATCTTTGGCAATTTGGGTTGTGTTTGTTGATGAGTAACTATTATATTGGCTTGCTTCTCTGACAGTTCAAGAACAGTTTTATGAACTAGTTCTTCCAAGTTGAAATACTCCTGCATGGTGTATCCTGCACATTCAGACTCCTGTCCTACTAGCTCCCATATTGATAGGTTTAATTCGGCGATAGTTGACCAATAGCTGTTAATATGTCTTATTTGTAGCTCAAAATAATGTTTCGAATGTTGTTCCGCTAATTTTGATTGTATTTGCTCAATTAGATGATTGAGAATTTTAATAATAGTTTCTTCTATTAATTAAACCTTGTAACTTTGCGTCGTACCCTTCCTGGTTCTGCAAGACGTTGAAGGAAACTTCGAACATGCTTGAGGTGTCACTGGTAGTTGGGCTGCTGGTACCAGATTCTACCTCGTTGACCTTATCATTCCCAGTTCCGATTGCAGTAGAAGCTGGCTCTGATCTATCACGGTCATCAGATGTGTTTGTTTGCTGAATGGATGTTGCTTTCAACCTTGCAATATTTTTTGTTATATTACATAGCAAATGATCAACTCCTTCTTTCACTTGACCGTAATAATTTGAAGCGAAGTACTTGTGAGAGAAATCTCCCGATGCAAGTACCACAATGTTGTCGTGATTTTGCGCGAACACTGTTGACAACTCTGTCAACCGCTGGAATCTTGTCTCATAGTATTCCAAGGTCCGCCTGGCAACTGGATCTTTGCCAGTATTAACTATGAATTTTTCAATAGTTCTCCCTTATTCATTTTGTTGAGTGAATAAAATATTAAGTTTTTCCATCACGTCAGGGTCACCAAAAAATATGTCCACTCTTTTGTGGAATTTCTTTGAACAATTTTAAAAAACAAAGCGTTTGCTTCGAGTGCAGCCTATGGTTGCCAGGTAGTCGGGACTCGCCGGGATTGTCCCGGTTTTTCAATTGGTGTCCCGAGTCCCGGTATTTATCTAAAAGTCCCGGAATTTTCTCAAAAGATAAACGCACTGCAAACGGTTTTGATTGAAATTCATGTAATTTTTCCCGTATCTAAAAAAAATACTTGATTTTGTTTGTAGTTCTTACTGGGAGGCAACGATTGGTGAAAGTATCCTGGAGTGAACAGTGCATTGGGTATGCGTTAAATGAAACAGTACAGCAGCACCTACATTTTAATAGAAATCGGCAGCACTTGTTTGTGACAGTTCTCTTTTACTCACTTTCGTCCCGTTTGTGATATTAATTTTTAATTGATTTTTTTTTTACTAAAAATAATGTCCCGGCGAGTTCTGTAAAATCCCGGAATTTTCTAAAAATGTCCCGATATTGCCCTTTCCAAATCTGGCAACCCTAGTGCAGCCAATTTTATTACTAAAAACAACTTAAAATTATATCAAACAAACTTAACTCTAACTTACAAATACATAAACATACATATGCCTTAATATTATATTCTATTACATATACACTTATAATGATTTCATGGTCGTGAGTGCATCAACCTAGCCAACATATAGAACGATCAAAATACACATTTCATGGTCATTAGTGCATTGTGCTGAACCACAAAAGACGTCAATGCACTAGGAGACACTTGAGCTTTTTGGACAGGAAGCCAAAACAAAAACAACTAATTATTCGCTGACACTGCATTTTAGCTTGTGCAAAAAAAATTATATTATGAAAGTGAAATGTGTTGATTGAAACATCGCTATGTATGTTGGCTGTTTATTCCACAGAATTGTGAGGATGGCCGTATATTATTCGCCTTTCCAAGAACAACCCAACCAAATACCGTGTTTTGTAGAGTTGGAACGTCCTTATATGGTGCAATCTGGCCAATCATCATCAGTTCGCTGTAAAACTCAGCTCCGATCAATAAATCAATACCTTGTCTTTCATAAAACTTGGGATCTGCTAGCTCAATGTTTCGTGGGATATCGAAGTTGTGTGGATTAATATCATAATTCGGCTGATCATCAATGATGCTGTCGAGGATGAATGCTACTATTATTCGAGAGTAAGATGACGTTTTCGATCTGATGTTTATTTCTGCACGTTTTTGAATCGATTGCTTCGATCCACCAATACCAGTCAAATTTACGTTGCTTTTAGAAAACCCCACACCAAGCCTCTTACATAAATTCCTAGTTAAGAGATTTACCTGAGAGCCTGAGTCCAATAAAGCACGACACTCAATTGTTCGACCATAGACGTCTAGAGCCTGGACGATTGCTGTAGCTAAGAATATATGGCACCTCTTTTGAACACCAAGCCCAACGATTGCCTTCTCCTTTGCGGATTGGCTGTTGTCTGATGTTGTAGATGTGTGCTGCTTGCCTGATGCTGGTGAATTTCCAGATGATTTTGCCTGTTGAGCCATGGATCCTTTCTCGAAGGCTCCATGTAGCAATGTGTTGTGTTTTTTGTCGCAGTCCTTGCAGCGACGCGACATGCAGTCCGAAGAAAAATGCCCATCCTTCAAACAGTTGATGCATAATTTACAATCCTTCAGTCTTTTCAAACGGTTTTGTGGGCTCATTTGAAGAAATTTTGAACAGTAAAAAATTGGATGACTCTGTTGACAAAGTTTACAATTAACTGGTGTGGATGAAGCTGTAAATGAAAATTTTGAATTACTAGTCCTTTGTGATTTTATACTTATGGTTTTGTCTGCGTGCTGTTGTCCTTTGTATACCACCGCATCTAGGGACTGGAATCTCAGCTCCAGAAAGTCCAGGAAATCCTGTAAGTTCTGGGGCTCACTCGGTTGCTTCAAAGACTGCTCGTACAGACTATGTGTTGTCTTGTCGAGTTTATTTGTCAATAAATGCAATAGTATTGCATCCCATGAGTTGATTGCAATACCTAAACTTTTCAAGCCCAACGTGCACTCTATTGTCACATCATGTAGTAACCTGATCGCTGTTGCTGATTCAGACAGCGACTTGGGCTGGGAAAGTAACTTGTTGAGCAGAGTTGTTATCAAGATACGTTTATTGTTATAACGATGTGTTAAGATAGACCATGCTGATGCATAGTTCGCATTCGATATTGGCAAATGTTGAACCAATGATTTTGCTTCTCCAGTAAGATTACTGTTTAAATAGAACATCTTGTCCGAATCTGATATGGCCGTATTATGAATCATTTGAGTATAGATGTCAAAGAATTGTTGCCACTTTAAATAATCGCCATCAAAAGTGGGTATGGTAATCTTTGGCAATTTGAGTTGTGTTTGTTGATGAGTAACTATTATATTGGCTTGCTTCTCTGACAGTTCAAGAACAGTTTTATGAACTAGTTCTTCCAAGTTGAAATACTCCTGCATGGTGTATCCTGCACATTCAGACTCCTGTCCTACTAGCTCCCATATTGATAGGTTTAATTCGGCGATAGTTGACCAATAGCTGTTAATATGTCTTATTTGTAGCTCAAAATAATGTTTCGAATGTTGTTCCGCTAATTTTGATTGTATTTGCTCAATTAGATGATTGAGAATTTTAATAATAGTTTCTTCTATTAATTAAACCTTGTAACTTTGCGTCGTACCCTTCCTGGTTCTGCAAGACGTTGAAGGAAACTTCGAACATGCTTGAGGTGTCACTGGTAGTTGGGCTGCTGGTACCAGATTCTACCTCGTTGACCTTATCATTCCCAGTTCCGATTGCAGTAGAAGCTGGCTCTGATCTATCACGGTCATCAGATGTGTTTGTTTGCTGAATGGATGTTGCTTTCAACCTTGCAATATTTTTTGTTATATTACATAGCAAATGATCAACTCCTTCTTTCACTTGACCGTAATAATTTGAAGCGAAGTACTTGTGAGAGAAATCTCCCGATGCAAGTACCACAATGTTGTCGTGATTTTGCGCGAACACTGTTGACAACTCTGTCAACCGCTGGAATCTTGTCTCATAGTATTCCAAGGTCCGCCTGGCAACTGGATCTTTGCCAGTATTAACTATGAATTTTTCAATAGTTCTCCCTTATTCATTTTGTTGAGTGAATAAAATATTAAGTTTTTCCATCACGTCAGGGTCACCAAAAAATATGTCCACTCTTTTGTGGAATTTCTTTGAACAATTTTAAAAAACAAAGCGTTTGCTTCGAGTGCAGCCTATGGTTGCCAGGTAGTCGGGACTCGCCGGGATTGTCCCGGTTTTTCAATTGGTGTCCCGAGTCCCGGTATTTATCTAAAAGTCCCGGAATTTTCTCAAAAGATAAACGCACTGCAAACGGTTTTGATTGAAATTCATGTAATTTTTCCCGTATCTAAAAAAAATACTTGATTTTGTTTGTAGTTCTTACTGGGAGGCAACGATTGGTGAAAGTATCCTGGAGTGAACAGTGCATTCGGTATGCGTTAAATGAAACAGTACAGCAGCACCTACATTTTAATAGAAATCGGCAGCACTTGTTTGTGACAGTTCTCTTTTACTCACTTTCGTCCCGTTTGTGATATTAATTTTTAATTGATTTTTTTTTTACTAAAAATAATGTCCCGGCGAGTTCTGTAAAATCCCGGAATTTTCTAAAAATGTCCCGATATTGCCCTTTCCAAATCTGGCAACCCTAGTGCAGCCAATTTTATTACTAAAAACAACTTAAAATTATATCAAACAAACTTAACTCTAACTTACAAATACATAAACATACATATGCCTTAATATTATATTCTATTACATATACACTTATAATGATTTCATGGTCGTGAGTGCATCAACCTAGCCAACATATAGAACGATCAAAATACACATTTCATGGTCATTAGTGCATTGTGCTGAACCACAAAAGACGTCAATGCACTAGGAGACACTTGAGCTTTTTGGACAGGAAGCCAAAACAAAAACAACTAATTATTCGCTGACACTGCATTTTAGCTTGTGCAAAAAAAATTATATTATGAAAGTGAAATGTGTTGATTGAAACATCGCTATGTATGTTGGCGACTCACACCCATGAAATGTAAGTATGTTTATTGTTCAGATACAGCATTTTTTGAAGAGCGCTTTGAAAAAAAGGTGAAATGCGGTGATCAAGATTGCTCCACCTAAATTCTACTGAAACAAAAAAAATAAAAATATTATTAAACTAGATAATTAAAACTCGTACTTGTCATTGCCGATTTTAAAAATATTGATTTCTCACAAAGTGGCGGACTTTCGAACGTAAATTATCGATTTTCGACCAAAAATTCGTCATTATTTTGCCTATAAAAAATGAACGAAGCTACAAAAAAAAAAATCTTAAAACAAGTACGAGATTATTATGAGTCAACTAAGCCTGCAAAAAAAATCAAAACGATCGGTTCACTGAGTTTCGAGAAATCTTGATCACCGACTTTCAAAACATGGTTTCGAGAAAAATGCGTTTGAAAGTAAGGGCCAGCACTGCGCGCTCTAGAAGGCGGTTCACTTACTGGGCTATAACTTTGTTATTTTTTGAGATATCGACTTGAAATTTTCACCACATGTTTTTGAGACTTAAAGCTTAAAGAAAAAGTTCTGGGTATATAACCCCCCTTAAGCCAACTTTTGTGCAAGAATGGAATAATCGTCATTTTGGCATGGAATGGTTTCACTACTTTGGAAATACGTTGTTAAAAACCCATCCGAAAAATGTCATACATTTTTGACTGTTAATCGAGAATTGTTTGAGTCCATTTATCTTTTGAGGTAATTTAGCAAGCACTTCAAGATACTTATATCCAATAAAAAAATATCGAAAATCTTATATTTAATTGGTGAGTTTTATTTTATGACGAATTTGGAGTCGTATTTAGTGAAATGAGTTTTCGCGTATTAATGTTTAGACATAATACTTTGAGATTCTTTCAAAAAGTAACATTGCCAACATTCGAGCATGTGCTAAGCCGTTTGTTGCATCTAAAGGTACTGAAAAATTTGACGTTGAATCAAGCGTATGTCGGATAATTAATGAAAGTTTGGACAAATTATCCATCATAATGGGGAATCAACAATAAAAACTTTTGTTGAAAAGTTGCATTTGTAGCATAAAAATCTTCGTAAAAGCAGAAATCATCGAAATACTGCACAAAAGGAACTTAAAGAGTCAAAATTTATTTTAAAATACAAAACACTGTTTGCTATTGTTCCTATAGTGGGAATCTCCAACTAAAGAGATCCCATGAGCTTTCTAAACATCGATAAAAGTTGTTGGCTCATTGACGAAATATATTTACGTGCTGAGGAAATGGTCGCCAAAATCGTTGTCAGGAACGATTGTGCTGAAAGGGAATCCGAAAAACAGTTGACTTTGCAGGTGGTAGAGGAACACCAAAAACTTTATCCATATAACATTACAAAGAACATCATTTCAAATTTGCAGAAAAAAAGTAAATGAAATCTATTCAAAAATAATTATTTGCTTAAAAGTCGGCCCCATAAGAATATTATATTCCTCTACTTCAGATTCACTTCGTTTTGTTTTCTGCATATTTGCAATGATGTCCGATGAACAAATTTATGTTTTTTAAGTTATTGTAAATATGCAGAAAACAAAGGGATTAAAATTTTATAAAAATATAAATTTTTCTCAAAACATAGCTCAACAAAAAGCTCTTTTTTCTGCCATTAAAATAACCCAATTTGTATAATTTTCTTATTTTTCCTAAACTTTATAAAAAGGCCAACAATCCTGCAGCATTTTAATTTGATAAAGTTGCAGCGACCTTGGAGAAGGTAAAGCTTCTTTTTCAAAATCGAAAGAAAAAATTAGGAAATTCGTAATGAAGTAGGCCAATTTTGAGTCAAGGACTAATTTTTTTAAAAATCTATAATACCGAAATCATATTCGGGTTTAGAAGACGATTTTACATTAGGATATGTTATAGTCAAAAGTTTTTGTAGGACTTAAATATAAATAGGAAACTCGATTTAAAACATCCATTTTATACTTCTTCATATTCACGTTTTTTAGCGGCGCCAGTCCAGTTTGCGAATTTTTTGCGAATTTTTTTTCGCGTCACGTGCTTATATTACATCCAGGATTCAGAATCTGGCCTTGCAGGGAGGTTCTAGAATACTTTTGGAAAAAAACCCATCTAATGTATATATTAGACTGGTCATAGTGAGCTTTTTTTCGAAATATCAACAAAGTCGGCTTTTAAAACTTGACATTTGGTGTAAAACTTAATGTGTATTTTGTTTAGCCCAATCCGGATATGCTTAGCACCGCCATGTTGACCATTAAGTTTTCTATATGTATACGAGCAATAAATATACATATTATTTTAGAATTTCTTTGTTTGTGGCCTCAAAACCCTATTGCTTTGAATTTAAAATTTTGTATTTAATACTTTATACCAGGGACCGAAAATAACGATTATTTCCAAAAATTAAATAACAAAAAATCAACATGTTCCAAATGTCGGAGGACATTTTGGTTAACTTCAATATGCTGCTTAATGCATGTTCTATCAAAATGCGAAAGATTTTTATTTTTTGAGTTTTACCCATAAAAATTTAATTTAATTATTATTTACTGATTTTTATTTTATTCATCAAAAATAAGAGTTATGTTTTGATTTTTATTTTTCTGTTCAAGAATAAGAGTTATTTTTGATTTTTATTATTTTGCTCAAGAATAAAAATTGTTTCTCAATTTTTATTTTTTCGCTCAGAAATAAAAGTTATATCTCAATTTTTATTTTTTCGCTCAGAAATAAAAGTTATTTCTCAATTTGTATTTTTCGCTCAAAAATAAAAATCATTTGTCCAGTTTTATTTTTTTTTTCCTCAAACATAAAACTCAAAACACCACACAGCTTTGTTGTTGCTGGCACATGCTCGCTTTGAGTGTGTCTTGTGTGCGTACGAAAAAATTGTGTTTAGGTGCCGTTTTCAACATATCGTTAAAGTCAGAATTTATTTGTACTGTTAGGGCCAAGTAATCAGTGTTGAGGTAAAATCTGGTTAATATTATTCCATTCCAATGTACAGAAATTGAAAATGTTACGGGAGGGTCAAACCCCCTTCAGGCTCCTCGCGCAAGCGCATTAAAGCGCAAGCCACATAGTTCTTAATTCTCAGAAGCATAGATACTAAGGTGGATCGTTATATCAAGTCCTTTTTAGAAATAATAATTTGTTTGAAATTTACTGAAAAATCTAAAGCGATTTTTGTAAAATATATCCAAAATTTGCATTTAAAAAAATCTCGAATCTAACAATCTTCTTATTCATAACTTTGTGGCCCCAGATACCTTTAAATTGCATCCTACTTTGGGGTATTTATTTCTGCTTTATTAGAACTTACAGCGAAAACACTGTTGATTTTTGGCGAAAAAGTGATTTCTTCAAATCAAAACCACTGGCAAGCGGTTGCACCGATTTCAATATCCTTTTGAATTCAAGATCTACTTGAACCCAGTTTCCAGAATATGAGTGTCGAAAAAATTTTTTTTTACGCCTGAACAAAACGATCCACCTTAATAGACACAAGCTCATGTATATTTACATGGAAGCTGCATGGCTCAACAACTAAAAAGTCATACTGAGCGACTTCCCAGCAAGCCAAATGAGTTCGAAACTAATCCGCATTTTCGGACATTTTAATCGTTAACAATTATCGTTTTCGAATGCGCGAACGGAAGAAAATCACCACTCGTTAACGAGTCCGAG
The DNA here is from genome assembly GCA_943735915.1 of Pherbina coryleti. Classification (NCBI taxonomy): domain Eukaryota; kingdom Metazoa; phylum Arthropoda; class Insecta; order Diptera; family Sciomyzidae; genus Pherbina; species Pherbina coryleti. The sequence continues at coordinate 114,521,776 of OX030948.1, read as the reverse complement.
AATACGATTCGAGAACGGTTCGCTAATTTAAAAATATCGAATCCTTCTCCAACTGTCTAAAATATAAGATAATTGCCAATGATAGATATTATTATGTTTGTTAACTGCAGTGTAAATTCAAATAAAGTTATGCAATTCAAGTGTTTTACAAAAAAAAGAAAAGAAAAAAAAAACACTTAGATTTATAACAGATTCATAAATTTCTCATAGGGAATTATATGAAGAGACTTAGAACTTCTTCTTATAAAATGAGTCACATTTTTATACTCCCACGTTTAAAAAACGTAAAAGGGGTATATTAATTTTGCCACTTCGTTTCTAATCGGCATCACCATTCGAGACGATTAAGCCATGTACGTCTGTCTGTGCACAGCCTCAGTTTTCAAGCTATCATCACTGAACTCGATATTTAAGCTTACATCTAAAAAATAAAGATCAAGTTCGAAAATGAGCCTAATCGGATGAAAGCCACGCCAACCTCCCATACAAAGTGACTTTATTAAAAAATAAAAGCTAATATTTTGCGGTGAAACTATGACGAAAATGTTTTAACAAATAAACATTTTATTGACTGCTTAAGACTTTGAATATACTTTGGTTTGGCCGTGGGCGTATTTTAACTTCGGCCCAGTCGAAGAATATTTTTAACTAGTTTTTATTATAATTGCCATATTTTTAACAGATAATTAATATAATATAATTTTGTATGGATCCGAGAACTCGTATTCGTTTCGAGCTCGTTTACGAATCGTGCTTCGTTTGTTGTTTATTGGGTTGTTGTGCATACCGGGAAAATTTTAGTCAATATGAGTGGATAAGATTGAGTGAATAAAATTTGAAATTGAAAGAATATTTTAGATTAGGGTTGCCACCTCAAAATAGAACTCATGCGTAATTTAATCTTTAATATATATAAATTGAAATAATCTTTGTTCATTGAATCTTGTTTTTATAGTATAATACTATTTATATGTATATAGTATAATACTATTTATATTTATATAGTATAATACTATAATTTTTATAGTAAAACATTCAAAATGCTGACAAATTTGTTAGCTTACGGAGACTTCTGTACTGAGCAAATCAATGAAAACCTAAATCTCTCTACAGTTGAGTGGAATGAAGTAGTTGAACTTGTTAAAACAATTCCAGCTAACTATTTTTAGGAGACTTCTATATACTATATCTGCCATTAAAATTAAAAGTACATTCAAATAGTAGCCCTAACAGTCTGTTGATAGTTAAATGTTTGGAAAAAATAGAGACACATTTATTGGAAAATCCTTCCGTCATTTCATCTTTATTTCTGGATCCCCGAATTCGCCGATTACTAGTTCAAATTCCAGAAAAAATGATATATGCCAAAATGCATTTAAAGCAACTAATTTACCAGTTTTTAGATATAAAAGCCAAGGTAGAACTCAGTTGGTTTTACATTTTAGTTTAATTTTTTTTTTTTAGTTTTTTCTTAACATATTGACCTTAAGCTCGAAATGAAATCCTATTCAAATACAATTCTTTAGCATTTTTCTTTAGACCAATAAGTCGCAAAGAGATGACGATAGTGAACCAAGCACGTCGCAAGAGGTAGAAGATTCAGAAACAGTTAGCCAGGAAATCCATTCCCAAAGCTCAAATTCCTTACGAGGCAGTCTTTTGAATTCGATTAACGTATCTCCATTTGATGAAATATCCGAAGATGAGCTAGGAGATGGAGAGTTGCAAAAAGCTATGTATGAAATTGAGAGCTATGCACCAAAAGCTTTTGACTTAGATGTCAAAATAATGGATTATTGGAACAAACAACGGTTTAAGTATCCACACCTATGGTCACTAGCGCAAATAGTTCATGTTCCAGCAACTCAAGTGAGTGTGGAAAGGTCTTTTTCTGCACTTAGGCTGGTTTTAACTGACCTTAGATGCAATTTGTCATCTGATAATTTAGAAAAAATTTTATTTTTAAAAATGAATTCCAAATAGTCATTACATTTACTTATGTAAATGACTATTTATACGAACTGTTATTCCTGTAATATGTATGATACTATTATGTATGATTCTTTTATGTATTATACTATAAAAATAAGATTCAATGTACAAAGAATATTTCAATTTAAATATATTATATATTAAATTACACATGAGTTCTTTTTTTAGATGGCAACCCTTATTTAATAAAATTGTTTCAATTTTAAATTTTATTCACTCAATCTTATCCACTCATATTCACTAAAATTTTCCCGGTATGCACAACAACCCAATAAACAACAAACGAAGCACGATTCGTAAACGAGCTCGAAACGAATACGAGTTCTCGGATCCATACAAAATTATATTATATTAATTATCTGTTAAAAATATGGCAATTATAATAAAAACTAGTTAAAAATATTCTTCGACTGGGCCGAAGTTAAAATACGCCCACGGCCAAACCAAAGTATATTCAAAGTCTTAAGCAGTCAATAAAATGTTTATTTGTTAAAACATTTTCGTCATAGTTTCACCGCAAAATATTCGCTTTTATTTTTTAATAAAGTCACTTTGTATGGGAGGTTGGCGTGGCTTTCATCCGATTAGGCTCATTTTCGAACTTGATCTTTATTTTTTAGATGTAAGCTTAAATATCGAGTTCAGTGATGATAGCTTGAAAACTGAGGCTGTGCACAGACAGACGTACATGGCTTAATCGTCTCGAATGGTGATGCCGATTAGAAACGAAGTGGCAAAATTAATATACCCCTTTTACGTTTTTTAAACGTGAGAGTATAAAAATGTGACTCATTTTATAAGAAGAAGTTCTAAGTCTCTTCATATAATTCCCTATGAGAAATTTATGAATCTGTTATAAATCTAAGTGTTTTTTTTTTCATTTCTTTTTTTTGTAAAACACTTGAATTGCATAACTTTATTTGAATTTACACTGCAGTTAACAAACATAATAATATCTATCATTGGCAATTATCTTATATTTTAGACAGTTGGAGAAGGATTCGATATTTTTAAATTAGCGAACCGTTCTCGAATCGTATTCTCGGACTCGTTAACGAGTGGTGATTTTCTTCCGTTCGCGCATTCGAAAACGATAATTGTTAACGATTAAAATGTCCGAAAATGCGGATTAGTTTCGAACTCATTTGGCTTGCTGGGAAGTCGCTCAGTATGACTTTTTAGTTGTTGAGCCATGCAGCTTCCATGTAAATATACATGAGCTTGTGTCTATTAAGGTGGATCGTTTTGTTCAGGCGTAAAAAAAAATTTTTTCGACACTCATATTCTGGAAACTGGGTTCAAGTAGATCTTGAATTCAAAAGGATATCGAAATCGGTGCAACCGCTTGCCAGTGGTTTTGATTTGAAGAAATCACTTTTTCGCCAAAAATCAACAGTGTTTTCGCTGTAAGTTCTAATAAAGCAGAAATAAATACCCCAAAGTAGGGTGCAATTTAAAGGTATCTGGGGCCACAAAGTTATGAATAAGAAGATTGTTAGAATCGAGATTTTTTTAAATGCAAATTTTGGATATATTTTACAAAAATCGCTTTAGATTTTTCAGTAAATTTCAAACAAATTATTATTTCTAAAAAGGACTTGATATAACGATCCACCTTAGTATCTATGCTTCTGAGAATTAAGAACTATGTGGCTTGCGCTTTAATGCGCTTGCGCGAGGAGCCTGAAGGGGGTTTGACCCTCCCGTAACATTTTCAATTTCTGTACATTGGAATGGAATAATATTAACCAGATTTTACCTCAACACTGATTACTTGGCCCTAACAGTACAAATAAATTCTGACTTTAACGATATGTTGAAAACGGCCCCTAAACACAATTTTTTCGTACGCACACAAGACACACTCAAAGCGAGCATGTGCCAGCAACAACAAAGCTGTGTGGTGTTTTGAGTTTTATGTTTGAGGAAAAAAAAAATAAAACTGGACAAATGATTTTTATTTTTGAGCGAAAAATACAAATTGAGAAATAACTTTTATTTCTGAGCGAAAAAATAAAAATTGAGATATAACTTTTATTTCTGAGCGAAAAAATAAAAATTGAGAAACAATTTTTATTCTTGAGCAAAATAATAAAAATCAAAAATAACTCTTATTCTTGAACAGAAAAATAAAAATCAAAAAATAACTTTTATTTCTGATCAAAACAATAAAAATCATAAAGTAATTTTTATTGTTGAGGAATAAAATAAAAATCTAAAAATAAGAATTAAACTTTGAGTTTTTGGATATCGCTTATAAGAATTACGATCCCTGCTTTATACAATTACCTTTCTAACGACCTTAAGAAGACCAAAATCGGTTGGAAATTACCGTCAGAGGAAAACATGGAAGTAGGAAAAACTACTTAAAACACTTAATTTTTTAAATTTGCCGATCCACTGTGTGTATGCGAGTTTTACAGAAATCGGTGAAATCGGTGAAATCGGCAGCGAACGCAAAAGGAATCATATAAGTTAAGAGAAAAGCATCGTGTCGCGCACTTGATCTATTGCGCTTGTCTGATCTGCTTTATTCTGTCTTGTTGCAATGATCGCCTCATGTAAAAGAACCCAGCGGTAGATAGCGAAAGCTAAATAGAATGACAAATTAGCGCAAAGAAAATATAGAAAGGAAAGTGGACGAAATAAACAAGAAAGAGTCGTTAAAATTCGAATTAGAATCACTTTAAAATTTAACGGCAGCAGAAAGACACACCAAAAGTACAAAATTGAAACAATTCGCAATTAGTTTCTTATTAGTCCTTGCACTGTGTTATTTTCTCTGTTACATTCTGTGTGTGGAAGGTATAAAAAAGGAAAATTATTCGATTTTGTGTCGTTTTTCAATTATATTACAAATCCAAATGGCTTCGACCTCTAGACAATCTAGACAATCATAAAAAAACTTCGTTCTGATCATGGAAAAATATTTTTGGTTGGAAAATGTGAAAGTGAAATTTTGGGTGCGAAGTTGCCGTCAATGAAACAAGTGCTTCAATTGTTTTTTTTATAAAAAGCGAGTGGAAAACATGTCTGTTAAAGACAGTATAAATTATGTGATTGGTGTTATACTTAAGTTTTGGAAAAAGGCTAACATTCCTACTCTCACTGAAAAAAACTGCAAGAATAAATTAGAAAAACTATATTGTAAGTGGAAAAACTTGCAGAAGACTTGCAAAACTCCATATGAAAAACATCGTAAAAAGTAAAACGAGTTTCGTGAAAATATCGAAAATTATATATTCGACATTGCTGCAATAGATGCTATAAAAACGATGAAGATCCAGCAGGATATAGATTTTCTTTTGCTTCAGAGACAAAGAGGTCGTCCAGGAAGTTTATTAACGGGCATCGATACCAAATTGGCACGAAAAGAAAAACTCAAAGAAAGGCGATTGGAAGCAGAAAAAAGGCGTGAAAAAAAGCATCGAGAAGAAGTTGCTGCATCAGGTATTTTTAGTTGATTGCACAGTGTGACGCGATAGAGTTACATTTTCAAGGAACTACTTACCTAGTTTGCGTTTATAGTTTTACCAAGTTTGGCAATTAAGAGAGTATTTTATTCTTAAAATTTCAGCATTTAGAAGGTTTAAAATTCATTTTGAAGAAAACAGAAACCAAAATCTCTAAGAAAAAAAAAATACTTAGTTTGAAAGCTGCAAATGGCTGCAATTATATTTTCCTGCATTTTAAATTGGTTTTAAACCCTTTAAATGCGTAATTGTCAGCAACTCTGAGGAATGCAATGTCACAATTGGTGTTATTTTTAATAATTTTTTATCAGCTGTATCGGAAATAAATGTATCAGTAGACAGCTAAATCAGTAATGAAGAAATGGCTCATTCGGTTGTCGATGCCGAAATTTCTTCCGACACAATTGAAGCCGCAAGCGCATACGCTCATGACGCCGATTTTCCTACCGAAGTTCAGAGTCAACGATCTCGCGATAACTTATAATTTTATTATAATAATTTATTTATTATTTTTTTATAATTTATAATTTATATAAATAATTTAATAATAATTTATTATTTTTAACGTTATGTTTTTGGAGTAATTTTGGGTGCTTTGATTCTAGATTCCTGAAACATTTGACCTACATTGGGATGGCAAACTAGTTCCAGATATAGAAGGGAAGGAAAAGACGGAGAGACTTGCTCTGGTAGTGACAGGAAAGAATATGGAGAAAATGCTCGGTATTCCAAAAGTCGAAGACTCCCCTGGCGAAAATACAACTGAAGCGGTGCTTAACTTTTTGCGAAAATGGAAAATGGAGAATATGGTCGAAGTTTTGTGTTTTGATACGACAGCAAGCAACACTGGCATTAATAAAGGTGCTGCTTATTTGCTTGAAAGCAACTATTTATAAATGTCTAATCGAATTTTTTATTAAAATTGAAACTTAATGTCACTAGTAGTTATAAAATAGAACAAAATTGACTGTTCGCGGGAAAATATATCGTCGTTCGCAAATTATTGTGTTCTATATGACCAAAATGTTTTTTTGGTATATCAAGTTTAAAGTTTAGTAAAAAACTGAACCGAAAAATCTACCGCGATTTTCTTACCAAGGAAAGTTCAAGAGTTTGTGGTTTTTTCTGTCAAAAAAAATTTTCATCTTTGGAAGCGTTTTTTAGAGTAAGCTGCGTTTAAAAAAAAATAATTTGTTCTATATGAACTTATTTACGAAACTCTTCTTGTTTTATAGCATATAGAACAAAATGTAAAATGTATTGGAGAAATGAAAAGCAATGTGATTTCACTCAACAAAAACTTTATTTCATATATTATAATATTAACTTAATTTTCAACTTAATTTTATACATATGTTCTTATGAGTCCACTTAAATCAATACCTGTTAATTCCTTAAAAGGTAAGCTTCGACTACAAAATCAAGTAAAAAATTTACCAAATTCATTTGACTTCGATTCCACGAAGTTCATGCTTGATTTGCGGAGATTTTATTAATTGAAGCAAGTTTGTTAAAAAAACGAAGAAAAAAAGTTGTACCTATATTTTAACTTGTATTAAACAAATTAATAGGGGTATTCACGGGTTGATGCGAAACACAGTTGCGACGATGCGAAAATGCAAGATTGCGAAGTTTTGCTTCATTCCAACAACAAACACATTTCAACAACAAACACATTAGAAGCAATTTTGCAACTCTTCTTGAATTACGCACTGCTCAAACCTATTGTGAAAGCGCACAAACAGTGATGCGAAACAGCTGATTCATGTCATGGGTCTTTTCAAGCATAGTTGCCATCTGGGTAAAACTTTAAAAAGGCTAAGTTTGTACGTTGATTTAAATAAGTTTTTGTTATTTTGAAATAAGGTGGCAATATATTTATTTCCGCTATCGTAAAGTTACAATATTGTTGTTCACGCGTTAGTGCGAAAAATATGTTACCTTTTCGCATTCTTGCAATTCGCATCAACCCGTGAATACCCCTATTGTAGTATGCCACTACATCAAGTGATAAAAAGTTGTATAAACTTTTCACATCATTTACTTTCTCCGATGATATCTTCTTATCTATTGCTAATCCATTCTTATTTTTAGTATTAAGCTTTTTTTTAAACGTTGTTGTAAAATTTAACTTTAACCTTATGTTATTTATGATGGTGTTTTATTTTCTTTTTTGTTTCATTTTATTTACCAACTGCAATCTAAAGCGGGATTTTTTCTTTTTTGTTTCATTTCTTTTGCCAAGTGCAATGTGAAGCTAAAAAAAAAACCAGAAAAAAAACCAGAAAAAAAACAAAAAAAAAGCAAAATACAAAGACCTCCAAATTATAACTTTAAAATTTTATTTAGACTTGCATATAGAACAAAATAAAAAAAATTTTTTTTACTTAGTATTTTTGCTTCGTTTTTGTTCTATATGCACGATTTTTTGCATATAGAACGCAATAGGTTATGAAGCTTGTCACAACAGTGTTGTATAGCACAAAGTCGATGTCTCATATTTCGAAAACTACACTAAGGGAAAAAAATATTAAATTTATCCAAAAATTTTTTTAATTTATCCAAAAAGCGAGTCATTTTTGCACCAATAACGCATTTGCATAAATCGACTGCGTAAATATTTAAAATTCATTTAAAAACTTTTTTAATCAAATAAAATATTAATATATTTAAACACAAATAATAAAAAAATATATTAAAATTATGCACGAATTTTTTAAATATCTTTTAAAAATTTACTATTTGAAAAGAAAACTTTCACATCTAAAGGAAATTTATATAAAATATATTGAAATTAATAAACAATATATTCAAATATTTCTCACGAGCTGCGTCCATTAATGCCATTAGCATGGTTACTTTATTTTCTTTTTTCGTTCCTCAATATTATACTATTTTTGACAGTCGGTGCAATATTATGACACCATATGTCAAAAATAGTATAAAACTATAGAACGAAAAAAGAAAATAAAGTAACCATGCTAATGGCATTAAGAAAGCAAACTAATAAAGCAAAATATGCAGGCAAATGACAATCGGTGCGACACATTCGTGGGAAAATGTCGAGTTGTCACTCCACCCTACATAATTGCATTATTTCAGCACGCAATCGCTCATACGTACGGCCAAATATCCCTCTTATACTACCCTTGCAACAAAAACGAAATGAGAATTATAAGAACTAAGGTTGCAACTGAAAGAAATAAACTGCAGGAACAGAGTGCGATGCTGTTGCTGCTTGTCGGAATATGTGTGTACGTGTGCGATGCTGTTGCTGCTTGCTTGTATGGAATATGTGTGTACGTGTGTGGTATAAATAAAATTCAAATACGGAAAAAAAACGAGTTGTAAGGAAAATATTTGATTTATCCACGTAAATATTTAAATAAAAGTGATACTCAGGCGTGGATAATGTTAATATGCATTATTTCCCTCAGAGTATAAAAGATAAAAGCAAACTGATGACACAGATCGATAGATCTCGAAAAATTTGCCTATATATCAGTCTTATCTCAATTTTTTCAATTTTGTGATATAGAACACAATAATTTACGAACGACGATATGTCCATTTGTGCATTTTTTTTTTATGTTATTCTCAAAGTAACTTATGCCGGTCATTGTTTTCAACAGATTTTAAAAATTTGTCCCGAAATTTATCAAATTTTCCATTTTAAGGTAAGTTTATGTTGTTATTTATTAGAATAAGATAAAATAATACCAAATTTTATAATATTATGTAGCAAAAAGTGTTCAGCAATGTTAGTGTACACGCTTGTGTACAATGGGCGAATTGGTTACCAATAATTTTTTATTTGGGAAGTGGTGATTTATTGAACATGTCCCGCAATTACCGATTATCGTCCCACAATGACTACCTGCTGCTAAAAGAAGCTGTACAATCCATTATGACTGCAAAGGATGACGACACGGAGTTTGACTTGATCGTAGTTCCACCTGATCCTGCTGTTGTAAGTGTCAAGGAAGAAGGTGCAGAAGATGATTGGGTTTCTTCGGTATTTCCACGCGATATACCAGGTATGGTTGAATTATTACGGCGTCAACGTTTCGATGAAGAGTCGAAGCGGAATGTAAGCGACGATTAACCCCTTTCTACCCATTTTCCACCCCCCCAAAACGAGCTAAAAACGATGAGCTCAAAGACCTTCTTGGAGAAAAATATTACATAGTTATTCTAAAGCTCATCAAATTACACAAGTAATCCAAGAAAGGCAACAATACATATAAGCTTTCCTTGAAACTTTAGCCCTACAAGGCTGTTTGAGAAATTTTTCAATGACAAAGTCTTACACTTCATTATTAAAATTTCTTACCTGATCCTCCCGTTGTACACGCCCGTGTACAGGTGATTTTCCAACTTTTCTTCCATTTTATTTTTTATTTTTCTGTTTTATAACTTACTTTTATTCTATTTAATTACATTTATAATAAAAAATCATAAAAATATACCGTCGTTTTGCTATGGGCGTTAACGGGTTAAAGCCTAATTACGTGCGGGCCGATTATAAAGAATTATTGCAGCTTTGACTGCTTTTTATTGGTGAGGATGTACCGAATTTTTCGCAATTCGGATTACCTGGAGCAACGTCGCATGCAAGATTTATGTCCAAAGACAAAATGTTTTTGTTCCGTGAGCAATATAAAATGTCAGCTTCGGAATTGAAAAGCGTCCGAAACATTTGTATTTTCCTGACAAGCATTTATGTTCCGTATTGGTTCGGATGCGTGAACGCTATAGATGCACCACCCCAAGACCTGAAATTAATTCAAGATTCCGTTGCATATTTTGATGAAAGAGTTTCAAGCGTCTTGTTACATAAAATACGAAATCATAAATGGTATTTGTCACAGGAAGCGATAGCATTTTTTGATGATGAGAAAATCCTATTGGAAACAAAAAGAAAAATGATTCAAGCTCTCGGTAATGGTAATGAAGAAGAAAATTAAGATGAAATCTCAAAACGTATTCTTGCCACAGCCGAAGAATTGAAGGCGTACGACAATGTCGATTTAAGTGATTTCTTCTCACCAAACAAAGCGATTTTTCGCTCGCTTGGATATCGAAACTGTCTTTTTGCAGTCGGATCCTTCACTATGGCACGAAAGGGATGATTATTGTGCCGGAAAACAAATCTGCGAAAACCTTAACGTTGTGAATGATGCGGCAGAAATAGCAGTCAAATTAATAACAAATTTTAATGGATCGTTGACACACGATGAGGAAGATCAGCAATTCCTACTGCAAGTTGTTGAGCACTATCGCAAAATGTATCCATTCCACACAAAATCATCCCTCTTAAAACAAAACATTTAAAAAACGTAATGAAAGAACTAATTTAAAAAAAATAAATAAATAACTGGCCATTTCAGCCCTTGAAAGGACTTTGACCTAGCTTCTTATGATCAATTGTGTTGTGCGTGATATTAAGTTTGTACACAATTGACCGAGAACCGGGCCTACATGTTTAACGCCGACTCCGAACGGCGATGAACGCAATATTCTTGTTCTCAAGAAGCTTTACATGGCATTTTGAATACTCTCTGAGGTTTGCTATTGTCTGCAGAGAGGTGGCGGCCGTACAGAAAAATTATTTTAATTCAAATAATATTCTGTCGCTGCTGGGGTTCGAACCTGGGTCTCCAAGGTCGTTGACATAGCGGCCACGCACTTTAACAAACTACGCCACGGACGCCACAGAAAGTACTAATTTATATATTATTTTTCTATATTTTTCCAAATATTTAAATTAAAATATAATCGAAAATTTATTTTCGGTGATTTTAAGGATTTTTATCGAATTTTTTTATTTACATGTAATCGTTTGAGGTTATTTCTCAACCGATTTCAGACTTCTTGAACTTATTGGTTTGGTAAATATATGTACTGTTTTAATAAACTAGTCGTTATTTATAATATAAGGTTTTATGAACGTAGGTAAGGTTTTTGTAAACAAATACGTAAATTTCGGCAGTTTTCCTTTGTACAAAATCTTAATGCTCATTTATTGCTCAACATGGCGGTGCTAAATAACCTCGGATCGGGCTGAAAAAAAACCTGTGCATATTTAAACCAAATCGCATGTTTTTCAAGCAGATTTCAAAGTTTTAAAATTTTCCATACAAACTTGCGGCCAGATTCACCGAAACTGCGCAACTAGATTGTTATTTTTAAGCACGCTTTGGTTGCGCAGTTCTGGTGAATCTGGTAAGCAGCAGTTCAAGGAAAAACACACTGATGCTTTGCAAAAATGCATTTGGGAACTCACCCAATATTACAGTCATTTCTCGGCAGGTAGAACTTTATTTTCAACATTAACAAACTTAATGTTGTTTTAGAGTACATAAATGGAAATAATCTTGATGATTCCATAATTTTCCAATATGGAGCTCTTTGCTATGTTCTCTCAGTCCGTACCATAAAGCCTCAAATTTGCGAAAATTCTGCGTACACCTGGTACACAAAGGATTTAATAACTCTTTGTCACAGCTGGAATAATGCATGGAAGAAATATTGACTCCTTTGCGCGAAGTTATCGTATGTACCATTTTTTCGAAATTTACTTCTTGATGCAAATTTGTTCTTTCTGGTACACAAAGGATTTAATAACTCTTTGTCACAGCTGGAATAATGCATGGAAGAAATATTGACTCCTTTGCGCGAAGTTATCGTATGTACCATTTTTTCGAAATTTACTTCTTGATGCAAATTTGTTCTACACCCCACAACGCATCACCTAGTAAAATATTGTTGCTGAAACCGCTATAGGTACGCCAAAAATTTACTCTATATAATATATTGTATTTACAATGCATTTTTTGCGGGCGAAATTGTATTATGTGCCATACAAACATATTAAATATTTTGTACATAGTAGTTTTTGGGTTATTTACTTATTCTTTTTTAAATTAGAAGTAAAATATGAAGCAGATTGCTGGTTTCTGTAGCCCTTTCGTACCATGCCTCTATATATTCTATATTCAAACTTTGAGTGCTCCACAAAATACTTATATGTTTCATAAAATGAAAACAACAAAAGATTTTTCAAAATTATTTTTTTTATTTATTGAGTCATTTAATAGCTACAAATTGTAGAACAACTTATTCGAAATGGCCACCATTTGCTTTCTAACATGAGCGAAGTCGATCCGCCAGTCAACGATCGCAGCACGCACGATATGCATAGGAAATTTCTCCACTGCTCGGACAAGAGCGCGCTTTAGAGACTCGATATTTGGTTGTCGAGTAGAGCAAGCCATACCCTCTAACACGGATCACAATTTGTAACCCAATGGGTTCAGGTCTGGGCTACCCGCTGGCCACTGATCCGTGGAAATTAAGTCCAGTGCATTGTTTTCGAGCCACTCTTGAGTGTATTTAGCCTTATGGGCCGGAGCATAATCTTGTTGAAACGTCCACGGCTTGTTTTGGAATAATATCGTGGTAAGAGGCTTCACAAACAATTCTAAAACATCGAATTTATACACTTTCGCCGAAGTTTTGACTCCTTTTTCACAAATATGAAGCTTAGTAAAGCTATGAAGCTTGGTGATCATAGGCGACTCCCGACCAAATCATCACATACGCTGGGTGGTGACCTCTCTGAACTTTCGGAACGAGTTCTGCTTCATGTCGTGATGACAGAGCATACACTCTATCATTCTGTTTATGGAACGATTCCTCTACGGTGAAAATTTTTTCGTCAGTAAAAAGAATTCATCTGTGGATTTTCATTCATCATTATCCGCGTTCTGGAGAAATAACGCTTTCGATTTTCGCTTACACTGTTCCCTTAACGCTACCGTGGGAAGGTGCCCGGTGAGTATTTTGTATGCTCTAGGACCCCAAGTCATATTTAAGAATGCGAGAGATCGATTGCGCCGAGATATTCATCTCCCGCGACAAAATTTTCTGCTTTAGCGGCGGTTTTCGCTTGATTCGAGACTTCACCGCCTTGATGGCTCGTGGTGTTCTACAACACGCGGACACCCGGATTTTGAACGGCCCATTATTCCACCAGTATCCTCAAACAACTTCACAGTACGATACACACAATTACCAGTAATTCCGAGTGGTCGCAAGGTCCGAAAGATATCGGCTGTTTCCATCCCACATTTTTTTAGACCAACTATAACAACACAATTTTTGACCTAGCCCCATTACATGATTATAAACAACTGTCGCCGAAAACGTTTTTGCGAAAAAGAAGCATAAATGCTAAATTTCAAAACGAAACGAATGCGTTCAGTGGTTCAATAGTAGTGAGCACGTTTAGTCGTGTACCAAAACATATAACAGTACTAAATAGATGAATAACAAAAACCTCAGCAACCTTATTGTGTCGAATTGGGTTTTCAGACAGGTTTTTAAAAAGATTTTAATATAACGCCCATTTCACATAGAAGTGTAATATCAGCTGTATTGACCATCTCCGATTTTACTTAAATTTTGTTCTTAAATTGGCTTATTGTTTAGAAAACCAAATCCAGAGTTTGATATTTAAAGAATTTATTTTCGCGGACTCACAGTCATGCCAATGCCAAAATAGGGTATATTTTGAGACAACGTAGCTCAGTCAATTTAAATGCAATTTGCATTTAAATTTGTAAATTCCCTATTTGTAAATAGGGAAAAATATAAAACTTTTGAAAAAATTGCAATAAGTTGTCCCATTCTTAATTTCAAAGTTTTTATGTGTATGTGTTTTTATTTTTATTTACAACACAAGCATGTATGCTTGTAAAGCGTTGATAGCTAGTTTATAAGGTACATTTCATATATATAAGACACTTGCAGAAGAGAAAATGTATTCCATATTTTTTTTTAAACACCAATGAAAGTCTCTTTGAAAGTCAACTATTGCACTCTTTGTTGTGTGCTTTATTTATCATTTGTTACGTTGGTCTCTGTTTTGCGTCGCATGATTATCACGATAGACTTTTCGTTTGTCTTCTTATTTATGATCAGTTAAGTTGTTTCATATTTATAAGACAGTGCAGTTAACAGTGTGATTTGTGCAAGAAAAAGACGTGTTAGTGATTTTTTTTTTTTCAATTAATAAATTCTGAATACGTAAATATTTTGTACATGATAATGCCTCGTGGTATAAAGTTGACTGACATCGAAAAAGGTCAAATTCTTGCATATTCTCAAGAAGGACAATCTTTGAGCGGAATTTCTAGGCTCATAGATAGAAGTCGTTGTGTTATCCGAAATTTTTTGAATAATAAGTGTTCGTATGGGACGATCAAGCGGAGTGGGCGAAAAAAAAAAGTTGCACCTCGAGATGAGAGGAAAATTGTGAGAGCCGCAAGTAATACGAGCAAGAGTTGCAAGTACTTAGCAAGCCTTGCGAGTGTTAAAATCTCTAGATCAACTGCCTGGAGAATACTGCAACGAAGCTCATTCATTGTTGGTTCTAAAATGAAGTCAGCTTCCCGTCTGCTGAAACGCCACAAATCTCAGAGACTTGATTTTGCCAAAATGAATATGCAACGGGGCTGGTCATATGTAAGATAAACAAAATTAAAGCTTAACGGTAAGAAAGCAAGAAATTTTTTCCATAGGTCATCTTTTCTGATGAAAAGAAATGGAATTTGGATGGACCAGATGGTTCGAAGTTTTATTGGCATGATCTGAGAAAGACCCCAAAATATTTCTCAAAAAGAAACTTCGGTGGTGGCTCTGTGATGACATGGGGTGCATTTTCAGCACAGGGCTGTTTGGAACTTCAATTCTCTTCATCAAGAATGAAAAGTTCGGACTACATTGTGGTGCTTCAATCTAGTCTCTTGCCATTTCTTCGAGAAAACCGGGAAAGAGAATGGATATTCCAGCAAGACAATGCTAAAATTCACACAAGTCGTGAGACAATGTCTTGGCTGCAATCCCATTCAGTTGAAGTCATGGATTGGCCCGCTTGTTCCCCGGATCTAAATCCTATTGAGAATATCTGGGGAATATTAGTTCGACGAGTTTATGCGGAAAACAAGCACTATGACACTGTAGATGAATTAAAGCAAGCCATCATTGGAGAGTGGGGGAACTTGGAGCCACCATTGCTTATAAAATTAATAAAATCTATGAATAAGAGATTATTTGATCTTATTATGGTGAAAGGAAACCACATTAATTATTGAAACTTTTATAGCTCTAGATATATCCTAATTCTCTTGAGTGTCTTATAAATATGAAACATGAAAATTTTTAGAAAAATTGCAGTTTAACTTGTAAAAGCTTCTAATTCTCAATTAATGTAACAATTTTTTTTTTTGTTTATCCTTATTCTTTCCATACTTTAACATTATCAATGAATTTCATTCCTAAATCAGAAATAAATGAGTATTTCATTATAAGTAAAACTGTCTTATAAATATGAAACGCACTTTAGTTACGGTATTTTTTTTTTTTTTTTTTTTATTACGTAAATCCCTTTTAAGTTAATATTTTTGATTGTTACGGGTGGCTTGAGTCGTCCTCCGAGACCTGAGTTTAGGCTTTAACTCAGTACAGCGTTAAAATCTTCAGCTGCTACTGTAAAAATTAAAGAGGAGTGGGTAAGCTTATTATATATTCTTTCTCGATCATCATTGAGTTGATTATACCTTCATTTGTTTTATGGAAAAAGATCATTATTTTAATGTTTGTTTAAAGTACACCTCAGAAAATCATATTTAATTAAGACCAGATAGAAAATAATATTTAATTGCCCCGAAATCTTTAAAAAAATGTATGCTTTAAAAAAGTTTACGAAATGTTTTTGAATCATATATATATAGTACACTCTAATAATATATGCTATAACAATAAAAAGATCGACTTACTGTTTTGGGTAGCTAATATTGTGAATTCATTCTTTGCAAATTAATTGAAACTGGATCATAATACAAAATAAATTGATGTTATTTATATTGCACTATTAAACGAATTTGAAATTAATGCTGATGTTGTTTGGTAATGTTGGCATGGAATAATTTGTAAATAACTTAGTTTACAGAATTGTTTCTTTTGTTCGTTTGATTGATACATAAAATTTACTAATATAACTAATATAATTTTTAGTATATCTGTTAAGGAAAAAATACAAATTTTTTACCTTTGCATCCGAGAAATCATAGTCTGTTTCAAAAGATGAATTTAGAGTTGCAATCAAATAAAACAAAGTTTTCCGTGATATGGTATCACATAACATGACTTCTTCATCTCCAGAATGGCTGTTTCGTACATAATTAGGTGATATTTCAGCAATAGTTTGAGGAGATGATAAGGCTTGTAGATCATGCGGTCGCATACCATTCATACCAGCTGTAAAACGCTTATAAAGAACCTTATCGGCGGCCACCATTTTACACGAATAACTTTCGATCCGACCAAAAATTGTTCCACTTCCAGTCTGAATGGAGAGAGCATTATTGATTGCTTCGAACCGAGAACTCTCAAGTAGTTTCATTGTATATCAAAATAATTTTAAAGCTCTAAATGCTTTATAATAAATTCTATTATACAAACTTCATATTGCTTTTGTGCTGATAAGATTAAAAATTTCATCGGATAATTGTACTGTCCCATTTTTAAATTAAAGGATTTGGCTATTTTTTATTTAACTTTTAATTATACATTCAAATTTATTCATATCGATGGCTTTATGCGCAAGTGTACGAATATTTTTTCATTTTTGTCAGATATTGTCATTCATGCATAATTTTTATGTTTAGCCCTCTACTTCATAACAATGCCTTAAGGCACACTTACGTTTGGATTCAAGTCTCGAACTGAAAACCTTTTTTCCAAATTCAGATCTCAAATCATAGATTACATATCGATTCTATGCACTTCGGGTAGTATTTTTGTAACGGAAATTTTTTTTCTAGCTCAGCTTATTTCGTAATTATTGTCAGTTGTAATTGTAAAAGTGAGCGTTTCACAGGCAAAAATCATGTATTAGAGTAGGGGTGGGCAAAGTTGCCCGTATGGGCATTTTGCCCGTACGTGTATTTTGGTTGCCCGCTGCTTGCTTCACGGGCGACAGCATTGCTTCATAAATTCGATGGTAAAGGAAACGAGGGACATGCACAAATATAATGAGATAGAGCGTAAGAAGAGCGTAATATAGATAGTGTTATGATAATTGTGCTCATTGCGCTCAGAGCAGTTCATAATCAATGTTGCATGCCATTTATACAAAAAAAAAGGGCGTATTATTATTTTACTATTTAATATTTTGAATTTAATTGAATTCAATCACGTTGAATTCAAACATATCTCGATAACGTCTTGTGTCCTAAAATTGCTTTTAAGTAGTTACGTGCAAAATAAAAGTATAAATTTATTATGTGATTCAGTTCTAACAAAATATTAGTTAAAAATATGTTAGGAGGCAGATGTAGAATTGTAATGGTTGCATGCTCTTGCAAAACAATTATAAATATGCCAAGAAGTTGTTTTTACAAAGCGATTTTATAGCTGCTGGTAGTAATTTAAAGAAAAAAAACTCCCTTTTAATAAGCAATCCTTTTAATATACTAGATATGCAACACTTACTTTTCACAACAGCATGCTCTCGCTCTTACGGTTTCTATTTATAAAGCACACTTAAAACAAAGTAGTGCTAAAGTGGTTTTTGCGGAAATTTTATAGATATTTGAGATTTTTTCTTTGCTCTGATTTATACTGCGATATGAAATAAATGTGTAGTGGACGGATTATAAAAATTAAACACAGTGACAGATGGATAAAGTGAAATACAGATAAGCAAACGGACATGTAAAAAGCTGAAAACAATCCATTTTAAATTTTTTGGTTTGTATATCTCGGCTAAAAGTGCACAAAATTTTATTATGGGACGGCGATGGGTTCATGGAAAAATGATAAATGAAAATAAAAATATAACAAACAATTTCATAGAATGTTAGATTTGATTTTTTGAAACAACCCAACAAACAAAATGATTCACTAATGTTTTCGCTAACGAATCGCATTCTCGTTAATTTTATTCATTAGCAATTATTAGAAGCGATTCACTTATAATATCGCGAGCGGGAGAAATTCCTCCTTCGTTAACGAATTGTAAATCCGAAAAAAGGAATTCGTTAACGAGTCCGCAAAAATATAAAAAGCAATTCGTTAACGAGTCTCCAAAACTAAAAAAAGCAATTCGATAACGAATCTTATCTTATCTTATCTTAATGACAGATATTTTGAATAAACATTTTGGTATGAACCAGAGGTTTCAAATGATATAAGTTTCATTCGAATGTGTTGTTTAAAAAAGGGGTAAAAAGGAAAGCGGTTTAAAGTTTGCGCATTAATATAAGAGGTAACAATCACAAATTTTTAAATAAGAAAGATATATTAAATATCGGAAATAATTGGGGACATAAGAATTCGTTCACAAATCGTAAAATAAAGCTTAAGTCAATCGGTAACGAATCGCTAAAAATAAAAGTAGTGATTCGTAAATGAATTGCTAAAAATGAGAGAAGCCATTTGCTAACGAATCGCTAAAATTTAAAGACTTGATTCGCTAATGAACCAGAAAAATGTTGAAAGGCGATTCGACAGCAAATCGATGCTAAAAGCGTCCTCAATGGAATTTAACAAAGTCATGATTTCAATCGGTGCTTTCTTTAAGCATCAAGCCAATCTCTGATGCAGTAGGAAGGAAACTATTCGAAATCAATTAAAACAGCGATTCATAAGTGATTCGTTAACGAATCACCACTCGCCACAATGTTTGTTGGGAAAGAAATTGTTATAGATCTTGAATGATTTTAACAAAAAATAAATCGGACTGCTGGGTCGATGATTTAAAAAAGCATTTATATTTATTTGAAAAAAATATTTATAAACAAAAAACTACTGTAATAAAAAAATTATACAATTTGATGCAGAAGCATCAAAAAATTTGCATGCATGAAATTTTTTACAGTGTACAATTTTTCGTCATCTATTCAAGGAACAGGCCAGCCCAGATGTTGCCTGCTTGACGTTCGCTTGAACACTGAAGCTTTGATCGTTCTGTACGTGAGATTAATACATATTTTTCTGTACTAACGCAATCTCAAGTGCGCTCTTGTGATTGCATATTGTGAGAGGATTACAGAGAGGATTTTCCATTCCGCAATCCGATTCACCCCCAAATTCATCTTGCAATTGATTTCGCCCGCTGCTTGCCCGCTGCTTGCCCACTGCTCTCCCGCTGCTTACACGCAGTCGCAGCACGGGCAAGAATTGTGCCCACCCCTATATTAGAGGGTTAATTTAAGACCCAGTAAAAATTTAAGAAACATCCGAACAATTGTTTTGAATTTTATACAAATCCTGCACGTGTTAATAGATTCTAAATAATTTTTTGAGTGCTTAATAAATATTTTGAAAATCTGCGAAAATCTATAACCGAATGTTATAACCTATTTATTAACTATAAAAAGTTAAGGCTAAACTACATATTAATTTATAAAACTACGGAAATAAAACAAAAACTTAATTTATTTTACTACTAACAGGACACAGTGGTCGACGGCTTCGCCACGGTCGTTTTTTTCTTTATCCATGGTCAGGAGCGCCGGAAGCGGGGGAAAGGAGGGGCAGTCGCCCCCTCGGTAAAAAAGTCTCACAATAGTTTTTTAAATACAAATGTTTTTATACAACAGATTAAATTTTTTAATTCTAAGTTTAATTTAATTTTAACCACGATACAACTTTTAATTTCTCCTCACATCGAATTTTTGTAATCAGCGGTGAAGCATTAAGCTCTAAAATCACAATTTTAAGAAAATCTCATTCGATATAAGAATTGTTAAACAAAGTTGTTAAATTTATTGCTTTGATAATGATGTACCAGCATCTGCAGCTAGCTCTGAACGTTCTTTTAGTGCCTTTCGCCGCCTTAAAACATATCTTCGATCAACTATGACGTAGGAACGCCTTACGCATGCGGCACTTCTTCATATCCACAAGGAAAAAACGGAAGAATTAAGCTTATTAGACATTATGCGAGAATTTATTTCTTGAAAAAATAAAGTGGTTGTTTAAAAAGTTATAAATTTAACTACAAACTAAAAACTTTTTCGTTTCATATCATATATGTAATACTTCTATATTGGCAGCAACCTACATTTTTTATGAATTTCAACTACGAAATCAAAGAGAGACAGCCTACATGAGATATTTTTGTTTGTATTAGTATATTTGAATATTTGAAAATTACTACACACAAAAAAATGTCAAATCGTCCCAGAGGCGGTTCCCAGCAAAAAATTTCAATGCGCATTACTTGTATGCACATAAAGAGCACTTAATTCTCCTTGTAAATAGTTCTGTGTGTATAGCGCTATGTTTGTAGAACTTTCTATAACGACAACGTAGCACTTGAAAAAAGTATTAGAGTTTAATGTCAAAAAAATTAATTTCAAAAACGGAAAAAATCATCAAAACGTCCCACGTAAATTAATTGAATACTTTAAGTCAGGCTTTCCATTCGAAAATTTAATATTTTAAGTTGAAATGAAAAGTATGTTACATACTGTGAGCGTCAAAAGAAAGTGTACACGATTGGGTTTTATGTTTTCAATTTTATTTCAGTCTTTTGCAATACGGTTTTTTTGTGTCTTTAAAATAGGCTTTATCGTTTTTCAATTTATTCAGAAACAATAACAAAAATCTTACAATAACAAAAAATATTAAACAAAAACCAAAAATACTTCACATTCGTCGCGTCAAAAGAAAGTGTACAGTAAATAAATTAATGCAAAAACTATGCATTTCAGTATTTTGTTCGCTTTCCTTTTGCTTTAATTACAGCTTGCAACCTTCTCGGCATAGATTGCACTAGATTTGCAGTTATTTCTGGCGAAATTTTTTGCCATTCCTCTATTAAAGCTCTTTTAAGGCCGTCCTTGGTACTACTTATCCTTTTTCTGATTTTTTGGTCTAGATGTTCCCACAAATGCTCGATGGGGTTAAGGTCTGGTGATTGGGGGAGATGATCCAATTGTATGGGTGTGTGGTAAAGCAACCATTCCTTCACTATTTTTACCGTGTGCTTGGGATCATTGTCTTGTTGAAAGATCCAAGTTTGATCCAAGCACAACTTCTCAACGCTGGGTGCCAAATTTTCTTTTAAAATGTTAAGGTAATCTGTTTTATTCATAGTGCCCTTTATGAATACCAAATAACCTACTCCGTTTGCAGCCACACCATCACCGAACCCTCACCGTGCTTTACTTTGGATATAACATTTTATTCGGAAAATTCTTTATGTTTGCTCCTCCAAATTTTTACTGTTTTTTTTCTACCAAAAACTTCAAATTTGCTCTCGTCGCTAAAAATCATATTTTTCCAAAATGAAATATCCTTATTTTGATAATTTCGATTAAACTCAAGGCGTAGCTTCTGATTTTTTTTCGATATGAACGGCTTTTTTCTCGGAGCCCGTCCATGTAGGCCATTAGCATGTAGTGCTCGAAGAATTGTGCTGGCGCCAACGTTGGCACCAGATGCTTCTGAGATTTCCTCTACTATTTTTACGGCACTTTCAGTTGGATTTTTTTTAACATTTCGGACAATGGATCGTATTTGGAGCTCGTTAAGTCTCTTAGGCCTACCATGTTTGGCATGATTTTCTAAAATTCTATACTTTTGTATTTATCAATTATTTTTTTCACTGTATTGTGGCTTTTTTCCACAATGGAACCAATTTCACGCAATGTTTTCCCCTCTTTATAAAATTTTAGCACAAGCTCACGAGTATCAGGAGAGGTTTGTTTTACCATTTTCGGAAAAAAAATTATACATAAAATAGCACTAGTACCGAGCACGGTTGAATCAAGAATAAAATCAATTATCAAAGCGAAGCTTAAGACGCAATAATAAAACATATTTAAAAAGATAACAGTAAATTTTTTAGTACCAGCAAACCTCGACACACTTGACGGAAAACTATACACTTTCTTTTGACGCGACGAATATGAAGTATTTTTGGTTTTTATTTAATATTTTTTGTTATTGTAGGATTTTGCTGTTGTTTTTTTTATTAATTGAGAAACAATAAAACCTATTTTAAAAAAGTATAAATAGTTGAATCAAATGGTATTGCAAAAGACTGAAATTAAATTGAAACATAAAACCCAATCGTGTACACTTTCTTTTGACGCTCACAGTATAAGCTTTGTAAACTATGTTACTAAAACTTCTGTTTTTCTTACTTTAAATAAATAAAATGCATAAAAATCCATACATTTTTATATTAACAACAATGAGAACAAAGCGCACGGTTCTCGACACATTTTTAAATCAAATAAAAGGAGAACAAAGCGCTCGGCTCGCGCTACGATTTCATATTTGAAATATTCGAAAGCCGAGCTCATGGAGCGCTCGGCTCCCTGCTGGGTTGTTATGAAAAATGTTTGCACCAAATTTAAAACAAAACAAATCATATTTGTTCTGCATAACTCACAGGTACACACCATTAGAAAACAATTGTAACAACAACGCGTGAAACATGATTAAATTTCAACAAGAAATATTGAAGCTAGCAAGATTTTATCCATTAAAATTCGAACTACAAAACTTTCAACTGATATTTTTGACAATGGAAGCACCGCTCCTGATTTTTTTTATTTTCAAATTTAATTTCGGTTCATATATTTTCTCGCTCATATTACAATATATCTGTACTCTAATGTTGGCGAATGTACCTTGAGTGTACTGCCAATATAGAAGTATTATATGGAATTTAAATGTTTTGTTTGTTTTTACATGCTTTTATCGAACTAATTTTTACATCAATCTTTTCCTAGTATTTTATTGATATGTTTTTTTCGTCTTTAATGTAATAAAAAAGTTCTTCCCCCCCAGTTGAAACGAGCTTGGCGCCTTTGTCCATAGTTGAATTAATAAGGTTGTCTCGGAGCTGATCGTGCTCTCTTCTCAGTATTGTCAAAATCAATGAAAAGTAGCAACAATAACTTCATCGGCTTTACATCTTATCAATCTTCGTTTTCAGATTTTGTATGAGCTGTCAACTTCGATTTGACATTTATGGGTACTCGCTCGCACCCTTGCGACAACCTTATTAATTCAACCATGTCTTTATCAATAGTTTATCTGTACCAATTTATAAAAAAATTTATTGAATCACACAATGCCACTTCTAAATAAATACAAAATAAATAACATTTCAGCACTTGCAAGCACTTTGACCTAGCTTCTTATGATCAATTGTGTTTTGCGTGCTATAAAGTTTGCACACAATTGACCGAGAAGCGGACCTCCAGGAATTGAACGGAATTGTTCTTGTTCTCAAGAAGCTTGACATGGCATTTTGATTACTCTCTGAGGTTTTCCATTGTCTGCAGAGAGGTGGCGGCCGTACAGAAAAATTATTTTAATTCAAATAATTTTCTGTCGCTGCTGGGGTTCGAAAACGGGTCTCCAGGTTCGTTGACATAGAGGCCACGCACTTTAACCAACTGCGCCACGGACAACACAATGCCACTTCCATAAAAGTAAAAAGTCAGCCGCTTGTTTCTCTTGCTCATTTATAAATTACAGCAAAACCACGGCCAAAACATGTGTAGAAAAGCTGCATGCCGCGCAAAAAATATACATACATACTAGACTGGCCATAGTGAGCTTTTTTCGAAATATCAACAAAGTCGGCTTTTAAAACTTGACATTTGGTGTAAAACTTAATGTGTATTTTTTTAGCCCAATCTGGATATGCTTAGCACCGCCATGTTGACCATTAAGTTTTCTATATATATACGAGTAATAAATGTACATATCATTTTAGAATTTCTTTGTTTGTGGCCTCAAAACCCTATTGCTATGAATTTAAAAATTTTTATTTAATACTTTATACAATTACCTTTCTAACGAGCTTAAGAAGTCCAAAATCGGTTGGAAATTACCGTCAGAGGAAAACATGAAAGTATGAAAAACTAATTAAAACACTTAATTTTTTAAATTTGTCGATCCACTGTGTGTATGCGAGTTTTACAGAAATCGGTGAAATCGGCAGCGAACGCAAAAGGAATCATATAAGTTAAGAGAAGCATCGTGTCGCGCACTTGATCTATTGCGCTTGTCTGATCTGCTTTATTCTGTCTTGTTGCAATGATCGCCTCATGTAAATGAACCCAGCGGTAGATAGCGAAAGCTAAATAGAATGACAAATTAGCGCAAAGAAAATATAGAAAGGAAAGTGGACGAAATATACAAGAAAGAGTCGTTAAAATTCGAATTAGAATCATTTTAAAATTTAACGGCAGCAGAAAGACACACCAAAAGTACAAAATTGAAACAATTCGCAATTAGTTTCTTATTAGTCCTTGCACTGTGTTATTTTCTCTGTTACATTCTGTGTGTGGAAGGTATAAAAAAGGAAAATTATTCGATTTTGTGTCGTTTTTCAATTATATTACAAATCCAAATGGCTTCGACCTCTAAACAATCATAAAAAAACTTCGTTCTGATCATGGAAAAATATTTTTGGTTGGAAAATGTGAAAGTGAAATTTTAGGTGCGAAGTTGCCGTCAATGAAACAAGTGCTTCAATTGTTTTTTTATAAAAAGCGAGTGGAAAACATGTCTGTTAAAGACAGTATAAATTATGTGATTGGTGTTATACTTAAGTTTTGGAAAAATGCCAACATTCCTACTCTCACTGAAAAAAACTGCAAGAATAAATTAGAAAAACTATATTGTAAGTGGAAAAACTTGCAGAAGACTTGCAAAACTCCATATGAAAAACATCGTAAAAAGTAAAACGAGTTTCGTGAAAATATCGAAAATTATATATTCGACATTGCTGCAATAGATGCTATAAAAACGATGAAGATCCAGCAGGATATAGATTTTCTTTTGCTTCAGAGACAAAGAGGTCGTCCAGGAAGTTTATTAACGGGCATCGATACCAAATTGGCACGAAAAGAAAAACTCAAAGAAAGGCGATTGGAAGCAGAAAAAAGGCGTGAAAAAAAGCATCGAGAAGAAGTTGCTGCATCAGGTATTTTTAGTTGATTGCACAGTGTGACGCGATAGAGTTACATTTTCAAGGAACTACTTACCTAGTTTGCGTTTATAGTTTTACCAAGTTTGGCAATTAAGAGAGTATTTTATTCTTAAAATTTCAGCATTTAGAAGGTTTAAAATTCATTTTGAAGAAAACAGAAACCAAAATCTCTAAGAAAAAAAAAATACTTAGTTTGAAAGCTGCAAATGGCTGCAATTATATTTTCCTGCATTTTAAATTGGTTTTAAACCCTTTAAATGCGTAATTGTCAGCAACTCTGAGGAATGCAATGTCACAATTGGTGTTATTTTTAATAATTTTTTATCAGCTGTATCGGAAATAAATGTATCAGTAGACAGCTAAATCAGTAATGAAGAAATGGCTCATTCGGTTGTCGATGCCGAAATTTCTTCCGACACAATTGAAGCCGCAAGCGCATACGCTCATGACGCCGATTTTCCTACCGAAGTTCAGAGTCAACGATCTCGCGATAACTTATAATTTTATTATAATAATTTATTTATTATTTTTTTATAATTTATAATTTATATAAATAATTTAATAATAATTTATTATTTTTAACGTTATGTTTTTGGAGTAATTTTGGGTGCTTTGATTCTAGATTCCTGAAACATTTGACCTACATTGGGATGGCAAACTAGTTCCAGATATAGAAGGGAAGGAAAAGACGGAGAGACTTGCTCTGGTAGTGACAGGAAAGAATATGGAGAAAATGCTCGGTATTCCAAAAGTCGAAGACTCCCCTGGCGAAAATACAACTGAAGCGGTGCTTAACTTTTTGCGAAAATGGAAAATGGAGAATATGGTCGAAGTTTTGTGTTTTGATACGACAGCAAGCAACACTGGCATTAATAAAGGTGCTGCTTATTTGCTTGAAAGCAACTATTTATAAATGTCTAATCGAATTTTTTATTAAAATTGAAACTTAATGTCACTAGTAGTTATAAAATAGAACAAAATTGACTGTTCGCGGGAAAATATATCGTCGTTCGCAAATTATTGTGTTCTATATGACCAAAATGTTTTTTTGGTATATCAAGTTTAAAGTTTAGTAAAAAACTGAACCGAAAAATCTACCGCGATTTTCTTACCAAGGAAAGTTCAAGAGTTTGTGGTTTTTTCTGTCAAAAAAAATTTTCATCTTTGGAAGCGTTTTTTAGAGTAAGCTGCGTTTAAAAAAAAATAATTTGTTCTATATGCACTTATTTACGAAACTCTTCTTGTTTTATAGCATATAGAACAAAATGTAAAATGTATTGGAGAAATGAAAAGCAATGTGATTTCACTCAACAAAAACTTTATTTCATATATTATAATATTAACTTAATTTTCAACTTAATTTTATACATATGTTCTTATGAGTCCACTTAAATCAATACCTGTTAATTCCTTAAAAGGTAAGCTTCGACTACAAAATCAAGTAAAAAATTTACCAAATTCATTTGACTTCGATTCCACGAAGTTCATGCTTGATTTGCGGAGATTTTATTAATTGAAGCAAGTTTGTTAAAAAAACGAAGAAAAAAAGTTGTACCTATATTTTAACTTGTATTAAACAAATTAATAGGGGTATTCACGGGTTGATGCGAAACACAGTTGCGACGATGCGAAAATGCAAGATTGCGAAGTTTTGCTTCATTCCAACAACAAACACATTTCAACAACAAACACATTAGAAGCAATTTTGCAACTCTTCTTGAATTACGCACTGCTCAAACCTATTGTGAAAGCGCACAAACAGTGATGCGAAACAGCTGATTCATGTCATGGGTCTTTTCAAGCATAGTTGCCATCTGGGTAAAACTTTAAAAAGGCTAAGTTTGTACGTTGATTTAAATAAGTTTTTGTTATTTTGAAATAAGGTGGCAATATATTTATTTCCGCTATCGTAAAGTTACAATATTGTTGTTCACGCGTTAGTGCGAAAAATATGTTACCTTTTCGCATTCTTGCAATTCGCATCAACCCGTGAATACCCCTATTGTAGTATGCCACTACATCAAGTGATAAAAAGTTGTATAAACTTTTCACATCATTTACTTTCTCCGATGATATCTTCTTATCTATTGCTAATCCATTCTTATTTTTAGTATTAAGCTTTTTTTTAAACGTTGTTGTAAAATTTAACTTTAACCTTATGTTATTTATGATGGTGTTTTATTTTCTTTTTTGTTTCATTTTATTTACCAACTGCAATCTAAAGCGGGATTTTTTCTTTTTTGTTTCATTTCTTTTGCCAAGTGCAATGTGAAGCTAAAAAAAAACCAGAAAAAAAACCAGAAAAAAAACAAAAAAAAAGCAAAATACAAAGACCTCCAAATTATAACTTTAAAATTTTATTTAGACTTGCATATAGAACAAAATAAAAAAAATTTTTTTTACTTAGTATTTTTGCTTCGTTTTTGTTCTATATGCACGATTTTTTGCATATAGAACGCAATAGGTTATGAAGCTTGTCACAACAGTGTTGTATAGCACAAAGTCGATGTCTCATATTTCGAAAACTACACTAAGGGAAAAAAATATTAAATTTATCCAAACATTTTTTTAATTTATCCAAAAAGCGAGTCATTTTTGCACCAATAACGCATTTGCATAAATCGACTGCGTAAATATTTAAAATTCATTTAAAAACTTTTTTAATCAAATAAAATATTAATATATTTAAACACAAATAATAAAAAAATATATTAAAATTATGCACGAATTTTTTAAATATCTTTTAAAAATTTACTATTTGAAAAGAAAACTTTCACATCTAAAGGAAATTTATATAAAATATATTGAAATTAATAAACAATATATTCAAATATTTCTCACGAGCTGCGTCCATTAATGCCATTAGCATGGTTACTTTATTTTCTTTTTTCGTTCCTCAATATTATACTATTTTTGACAGTCGGTGCAATATTATGACACCATATGTCAAAAATAGTATAAAACTATAGAACGAAAAAAGAAAATAAAGTAACCATGCTAATGGCATTAAGAAAGCAAACTAATAAAGCAAAATATGCAGGCAAATGACAATCGGTGCGACACATTCGTGGGAAAATGTCGAGTTGTCACTCCACCCTACATAATTGCATTATTTCAGCACGCAATCGCTCATACGTACGGCCAAATATCCCTCTTATACTACCCTTGCAACAAAAACGAAATGAGAATTATAAGAACTAAGGTTGCAACTGAAAGAAATAAACTGCAGGAACAGAGTGCGATGCTGTTGCTGCTTGTCGGAATATGTGTGTACGTGTGCGATGCTGTTGCTGCTTGCTTGTATGGAATATGTGTGTACGTGTGTGGTATAAATAAAATTCAAATACGGAAAAAAAACGAGTTGTAAGGAAAATATTTGATTTATCCACGTAAATATTTAAATAAAAGTGATACTCAGGCGTGGATAATGTTAATATGCATTATTTCCCTCAGAGTATAAAAGATAAAAGCAAACTGATGACACAGATCGATAGATCTCGAAAAATTTGCCTATATATCAGTCTTATCTCAATTTTTTCAATTTTGTGATATAGAACACAATAATTTACGAACGACGATATGTCCATTTGTGCATTTTTTTTTTATGTTATTCTCAAAGTAACTTATGCCGGTCATTGTTTTCAACAGATTTTAAAAATTTGTCCCGAAATTTATCAAATTTTCCATTTTAAGGTAAGTTTATGTTGTTATTTATTAGAATAAGATAAAATAATACCAAATATTATAATATTATGTAGCAAAAAGTGTTCAGCAATGTTAGTGTACACGCTTGTGTACAATGGGCGAATTGGTTACCAATAATTTTTTATTTGGGAAGTTTTGATTTATTGAACATGTCCCGCAATTACCGATTATCGTCCCACAATGACTACCTGCTGCTAAAAGAAGCTGTACAATCCATTATGACTGCAAAGGATGACGACACGGAGTTTGACTTGATCGTAGTTCCACCTGATCCTGCTGTTGTAAGTGTCAAGGAAGAAGGTGCAGAAGATGATTGGGTTTCTTCGGTATTTCCACGCGATATACCAGGTATGGTTGAATTATTACGGCGTCAACGTTTCGATGAAGAGTCGAAGCGGAATGTAAGCGACGATTAACCCCTTTCTACCCATTTTCCACCCCCCCAAAACGAGCTAAAAACGATGAGCTCAAAGACCTTCTTGGAGAAAAATATTACATAGTTATTCTAAAGCTCATCAAATTACACAAGTAATCCAAGAAAGGCAACAATACATATAAGCTTTCCTTGAAACTTTAGCCCTACAAGGCTGTTTGAGAAATTTTTCAATGACAAAGTCTTACACTTCATTATTAAAATTTCTTACCTGATCCTCCCGTTGTACACGCCCGTGTACAGGTGATTTTCCAACTTTTCTTCCATTTTATTTTTTATTTTTCTGTTTTATAACTTACTTTTATTCTATTTAATTACATTTATAATAAAAAATCATAAAAACATACCGTCGTTTTGCTATGGGCGTTAACGGGTTAAAGCCTAATTACGTGCGGGCCGATTATAAAGAATTATTGCAGCTTTGACTGCTTTTTATTGGTGAGGATGTACCGAATTTTTCGCAATTCGGATTACCTGGAGCAACGTCGCATGCAAGATTTATGTCCAAAGACAAAATGTTTTTGTTCCGTGAGCAATATAAAATGTCAGCTTCGGAATTGAAAAGCGTCCGAAACATTTGTATTTTCCTGACAAGCATTTATGTTCCGTATTGGTTCGGATGCGTGAACGCTATAGATGCACCACCCCAAGACCTGAAATTAATTCAAGATTCCGTTGCATATTTTGATGAAAGAGTTTCAAGCGTCTTGTTACATAAAATACGAAATCATAAATGGTATTTGTCACAGGAAGCGATAGCATTTTTTGATGATGAGAAAATCCTATTGGAAACAAAAAGAAAAATGATTCAAGCTCTCGGTAATGGTAATGAAGAAGAAAATTAAGATGAAATCTCAAAACGTATTCTTGCCACAGCCGAAGAATTGAAGGCGTACGACAATGTCGATTTAAGTGATTTCTTCTCACCAAACAAAGCGATTTTTCGCTCGCTTGGATATCGAAACTGTCTTTTTGCAGTCGGATCCTTCACTATGGCACGAAAGGGATGATTATTGTGCCGGAAAACAAATCTGCGAAAACCTTAACGTTGTGAATGATGCGGCAGAAATAGCAGTCAAATTAATAACAAATTTTAATGGATCGTTGACACACGATGAGGAAGATCAGCAATTCCTACTGCAAGTTGTTGAGCACTATCGCAAAATGTATCCATTCCACACAAAATCATCCCTCTTAAAACAAAACATTTAAAAAACGTAATGAAAGAACTAATTTAAAAAAAATAAATAAATAACTGGCCATTTCAGCCCTTGAAAGGACTTTGACCTAGCTTCTTATGATCAATTGTGTTGTGCGTGATATTAAGTTTGTACACAATTGACCGAGAACCGGGCCTACATGTTTAACGCCGACTCCGAACGGCGATGAACGCAATATTCTTGTTCTCAAGAAGCTTTACATGGCATTTTGAATACT
The DNA here is from genome assembly GCA_943735915.1 of Pherbina coryleti. Classification (NCBI taxonomy): domain Eukaryota; kingdom Metazoa; phylum Arthropoda; class Insecta; order Diptera; family Sciomyzidae; genus Pherbina; species Pherbina coryleti. The sequence goes on along the minus strand of OX030948.1, from coordinate 114,490,704 downwards.
CTCTGAGGTTTGCTATTGTCTGCAGAGAGGTGGCGGCCGTACAGAAAAATTATTTTAATTCAAATAATATTCTGTCGCTGCTGGGGTTCGAACCTGGGTCTCCAAGGTCGTTGACATAGCGGCCACGCACTTTAACAAACTACGCCACGGACGCCACAGAAAGTACTAATTTATATATTATTTTTCTATATTTTTCCAAATATTTAAATTAAAATATAATCGAAAATTTATTTTCGGTGATTTTAAGGATTTTTATCGAATTTTTTTATTTACATGTAATCGTTTGAGGTTATTTCTCAACCGATTTCAGACTTCTTGAACTTATTGGTTTGGTAAATATATGTACTGTTTTAATAAACTAGTCGTTATTTATAATATAAGGTTTTATGAACGTAGGTAAGGTTTTTGTAAACAAATACGTAAATTTCGGCAGTTTTCCTTTGTACAAAATCTTAATGCTCATTTATTGCTCAACATGGCGGTGCTAAATAACCTCGGATCGGGCTGAAAAAAAACCTGTGCATATTTAAACCAAATCGCATGTTTTTCAAGCAGATTTCAAAGTTTTAAAATTTTCCATACAAACTTGCGGCCAGATTCACCGAAACTGCGCAACTAGATTGTTATTTTTAAGCACGCTTTGGTTGCGCAGTTCTGGTGAATCTGGTAAGCAGCAGTTCAAGGAAAAACACACTGATGCTTTGCAAAAATGCATTTGGGAACTCACCCAATATTACAGTCATTTCTCGGCAGGTAGAACTTTATTTTCAACATTAACAAACTTAATGTTGTTTTAGAGTACATAAATGGAAATAATCTTGATGATTCCATAATTTTCCAATATGGAGCTCTTTGCTATGTTCTCTCAGTCCGTACCATAAAGCCTCAAATTTGCGAAAATTCTGCGTACACCTGGTACACAAAGGATTTAATAACTCTTTGTCACAGCTGGAATAATGCATGGAAGAAATATTGACTCCTTTGCGCGAAGTTATCGTATGTACCATTTTTTCGAAATTTACTTCTTGATGCAAATTTGTTCTTTCTGGTACACAAAGGATTTAATAACTCTTTGTCACAGCTGGAATAATGCATGGAAGAAATATTGACTCCTTTGCGCGAAGTTATCGTATGTACCATTTTTTCGAAATTTACTTCTTGATGCAAATTTGTTCTACACCCCACAACGCATCACCTAGTAAAATATTGTTGCTGAAACCGCTATAGGTACGCCAAAAATTTACTCTATATAATATATTGTATTTACAATGCATTTTTTGCGGGCGAAATTGTATTATGTGCCATACAAACATATTAAATATTTTGTACATAGTAGTTTTTGGGTTATTTACTTATTCTTTTTTAAATTAGAAGTAAAATATGAAGCAGATTGCTGGTTTCTGTAGCCCTTTCGTACCATGCCTCTATATATTCTATATTCAAACTTTGAGTGCTCCACAAAATACTTAGTACTCTCATATGTTTCATAAAATGAAAACAACAAAAGATTTTTCAAAATTATTTTTTTTATTTATTGAGTCATTTAATAGCTACAAATTGTAGAACAACTTATTCGAAATGGCCACCATTTGCTTTCTAACATGAGCGAAGTCGATCCGCCAGTCAACGATCGCAGCACGCACGATATGCATAGGAAATTTCTCCACTGCTCGGACAAGAGCGCGCTTTAGAGACTCGATATTTGGTTGTCGAGTAGAGCAAGCCATACCCTCTAACACGGATCACAATTTGTAACCCAATGGGTTCAGGTCTGGGCTACCCGCTGGCCACTGATCCGTGGAAATTAAGTCCAGTGCATTGTTTTCGAGCCACTCTTGAGTGTATTTAGCCTTATGGGCCGGAGCATAATCTTGTTGAAACGTCCACGGCTTGTTTTGGAATAATATCGTGGTAAGAGGCTTCACAAACAATTCTAAAACATCGAATTTATACACTTTCGCCGAAGTTTTGACTCCTTTTTCACAAATATGAAGCTTAGTAAAGCTATGAAGCTTGGTGATCATAGGCGACTCCCGACCAAATCATCACATACGCTGGGTGGTGACCTCTCTGAACTTTCGGAACGAGTTCTGCTTCATGTCGTGATGACAGAGCATACACTCTATCATTCTGTTTATGGAACGATTCCTCTACGGTGAAAATTTTTTCGTCAGTAAAAAGAATTCATCTGTGGATTTTCATTCATCATTATCCGCGTTCTGGAGAAATAACGCTTTCGATTTTCGCTTACACTGTTCCCTTAACGCTACCGTGGGAAGGTGCCCGGTGAGTATTTTGTATGCTCTAGGACCCCAAGTCATATTTAAGAATGCGAGAGATCGATTGCGCCGAGATATTCATCTCCCGCGACAAAATTTTCTGCTTTAGCGGCGGTTTTCGCTTGATTCGAGACTTCACCGCCTTGATGGCTCGTGGTGTTCTACAACACGCGGACACCCGGATTTTGAACGGCCCATTATTCCACCAGTATCCTCAAACAACTTCACAGTACGATACACACAATTACCAGTAATTCCGAGTGGTCGCAAGGTCCGAAAGATATCGGCTGTTTCCATCCCACATTTTTTTAGACCAACTATAACAACACAATTTTTGACCTAGCCCCATTACATGATTATAAACAACTGTCGCCGAAAACGTTTTTGCGAAAAAGAAGCATAAATGCTAAATTTCAAAACGAAACGAATGCGTTCAGTGGTTCAATAGTAGTGAGCACGTTTAGTCGTGTACCAAAACATATGACAGTACTAAATAGATGAATAACAAAAACCTCAGCAACCTTATTGTGTCGAATTGGGTTTTCAGACAGGTTTTTAAAAAGATTTTAATATAACGCCCATTTCACATAGAAGTGTAATATCAGCTGTATTGACCATCTCCGATTTTACTTAAATTTTGTTCTTAAATTGGCTTATTGTTTAGAAAACCAAATCCAGAGTTTGATATTTAAAGAATTTATTTTCGCGGACTCACAGTCATGCCAATGCCAAAATAGGGTATATTTTGAGACAACGTAGCTCAGTCAATTTAAATGCAATTTGCATTTAAATTTGTAAATTCCCTATTTGTAAATAGGGAAAAATATAAAACTTTTGAAAAAATTGCAATAAGTTGTCCCATTCTTAATTTCAAAGTTTTTATGTGTATGTGTTTTTATTTTTATTTACAACACAAGCATGTATGCTTGTAAAGCGTTGATAGCTAGTTTATAAGGTACATTTCATATATATAAGACACTTGCAGAAGAGAAAATGTATTCCATATTTTTTTTTAAACACCAATGAAAGTCTCTTTGAAAGTCAACTATTGCACTCTTTGTTGTGTGCTTTATTTATCATTTGTTACGTTGGTCTCTGTTTTGCGTCGCATGATTATCACGATAGACTTTTCGTTTGTCTTCTTATTTATGATCAGTTAAGTTGTTTCATATTTATAAGACAGTGCAGTTAACAGTGTGATTTGTGCAAGAAAAAGACGTGTTAGTGATTTTTTTTTTTTCAATTAATAAATTCTGAATACGTAAATATTTTGTACATGATAATGCCTCGTGGTATAAAGTTGACTGACATCGAAAAAGGTCAAATTCTTGCATATTCTCAAGAAGGACAATCTTTGAGCGGAATTTCTAGGCTCATAGATAGAAGTCGTTGTGTTATCCGAAATTTTTTGAATAATAAGTGTTCGTATGGGACGATCAAGCGGAGTGGGCGAAAAAAAAAAGTTGCACCTCGAGATGAGAGGAAAATTGTGAGAGCCGCAAGTAATACGAGCAAGAGTTGCAAGTACTTAGCAAGCCTTGCGAGTGTTAAAATCTCTAGATCAACTGCCTGGAGAATACTGCAACGAAGCTCATTCATTGTTGGTTCTAAAATGAAGTCAGCTTCCCGTCTGCTGAAACGCCACAAATCTCAGAGACTTGATTTTGCCAAAATGAATATGCAACGGGGCTGGTCATATGTAAGATAAACAAAATTAAAGCTTAACGGTAAGAAAGCAAGAAATTTTTTCCATAGGTCATCTTTTCTGATGAAAAGAAATGGAATTTGGATGGACCAGATGGTTCGAAGTTTTATTGGCATGATCTGAGAAAGACCCCAAAATATTTCTCAAAAAGAAACTTCGGTGGTGGCTCTGTGATGACATGGGGTGCATTTTCAGCACAGGGCTGTTTGGAACTTCAATTCTCTTCATCAAGAATGAAAAGTTCGGACTACATTGTGGTGCTTCAATCTAGTCTCTTGCCATTTCTTCGAGAAAACCGGGAAAGAGAATGGATATTCCAGCAAGACAATGCTAAAATTCACACAAGTCGTGAGACAATGTCTTGGCTGCAATCCCATTCAGTTGAAGTCATGGATTGGCCCGCTTGTTCCCCGGATCTAAATCCTATTGAGAATATCTGGGGAATATTAGTTCGACGAGTTTATGCGGAAAACAAGCACTATGACACTGTAGATGAATTAAAGCAAGCCATCATTGGAGAGTGGGGGAACTTGGAGCCACCATTGCTTATAAAATTAATAAAATCTATGAATAAGAGATTATTTGATCTTATTATGGTGAAAGGAAACCACATTAATTATTGAAACTTTTATAGCTCTAGATATATCCTAATTCTCTTGAGTGTCTTATAAATATGAAACATGAAAATTTTTAGAAAAATTGCAGTTTAACTTGTAAAAGCTTCTAATTCTCAATTAATGTAACAATTTTTTTTTTTGTTTATCCTTATTCTTTCCATACTTTAACATTATCAATGAATTTCATTCCTAAATCAGAAATAAATGAGTATTTCATTATAAGTAAAACTGTCTTATAAATATGAAACGCACTTTAGTTACGGTATTTTTTTTTTTTTTTTTTTTATTACGTAAATCCCTTTTAAGTTAATATTTTTGATTGTTACGGGTGGCTTGAGTCGTCCTCCGAGACCTGAGTTTAGGCTTTAACTCAGTACAGCGTTAAAATCTTCAGCTGCTACTGTAAAAATTAAAGAGGAGTGGGTAAGCTTATTATATATTCTTTCTCGATCATCATTGAGTTGATTATACCTTCATTTGTTTTATGGAAAAAGATCATTATTTTAATGTTTGTTTAAAGTACACCTCAGAAAATCATATTTAATTAAGACCAGATAGAAAATAATATTTAATTGCCCCGAAATCTTTAAAAAAATGTATGCTTTAAAAAAGTTTACGAAATGTTTTTGAATCATATATATATAGTACACTCTAATAATATATGCTATAACAATAAAAAGATCGACTTACTGTTTTGGGTAGCTAATATTGTGAATTCATTCTTTGCAAATTAATTGAAACTGGATCATAATACAAAATAAATTGATGTTATTTATATTGCACTATTAAACGAATTTGAAATTAATGCTGATGTTGTTTGGTAATGTTGGCATGGAATAATTTGTAAATAACTTAGTTTACAGAATTGTTTCTTTTGTTCGTTTGATTGATACATAAAATTTACTAATATAACTAATATAATTTTTAGTATATCTGTTAAGGAAAAAATACAAATTTTTTACCTTTGCATCCGAGAAATCATAGTCTGTTTCAAAAGATGAATTTAGAGTTGCAATCAAATAAAACAAAGTTTTCCGTGATATGGTATCACATAACATGACTTCTTCATCTCCAGAATGGCTGTTTCGTACATAATTAGGTGATATTTCAGCAATAGTTTGAGGAGATGATAAGGCTTGTAGATCATGCGGTCCCATACCATTCATACCAGCTGTAAAACGCTTATAAAGAACCTTATCGGCGGCCACCATTTTACACGAATAACTTTCGATCCGACCAAAAATTGTTCCACTTCCAGTCTGAATGGAGAGAGCATTATTGATTGCTTCGAACCGAGAACTCTCAAGTAGTTTCATTGTATATCAAAATAATTTTAAAGCTCTAAATGCTTTATAATAAATTCTATTATACAAACTTCATATTGCTTTTGTGCTGATAAGATTAAAAATTTCATCGGATAATTGTACTGTCCCATTTTTAAATTAAAGGATTTGGCTATTTTTTATTTAACTTTTAATTATACATTCAAATTTATTCATATCGATGGCTTTATGCGCAAGTGTACGAATATTTTTTCATTTTTGTCAGATATTGTCATTCATGCATAATTTTTATGTTTAGCCCTCTACTTCATAACAATGCCTTAAGGCACACTTACGTTTGGATTCAAGTCTCGAACTGAAAACCTTTTTTCCAAATTCAGATCTCAAATCATAGATTACATATCGATTCTATGCACTTCGGGTAGTATTTTTGTAACGGAAATTTTTTTTCTAGCTCAGCTTATTTCGTAATTATTGTCAGTTGTAATTGTAAAAGTGAGCGTTTCACAGGCAAAAATCATGTATTAGAGTAGGGGTGGGCAAAGTTGCCCGTATGGGCATTTTGCCCGTACGTGTATTTTGGTTGCCCGCTGCTTGCTTCACGGGCGACAGCATTGCTTCATAAATTCGATGGTAAAGGAAACGAGGGACATGCACAAATATAATGAGATAGAGCGTAAGAAGAGCGTAATATAGATAGTGTTATGATAATTGTGCTCATTGCGCTCAGAGCAGTTCATAATCAATGTTGCATGCCATTTATACAAAAAAAAAGGGCGTATTATTATTTTACTATTTAATATTTTGAATTTAATTGAATTCAATCACGTTGAATTCAAACATATCTCGATAACGTCTTGTGTCCTAAAATTGCTTTTAAGTAGTTACGTGCAAAATAAAAGTATAAATTTATTATGTGATTCAGTTCTAACAAAATATTAGTTAAAAATATGTTAGGAGGCAGATGTAGAATTGTAATGGTTGCATGCTCTTGCAAAACAATTATAAATATGCCAAGAAGTTGTTTTTACAAAGCGATTTTATAGCTGCTGGTAGTAATTTAAAGAAAAAAAACTCCCTTTTAATAAGCAATCCTTTTAATATACTAGATATGCAACACTTACTTTTCACAACAGCATGCTCTCGCTCTTACGGTTTCTATTTATAAAGCACACTTAAAACAAAGTAGTGCTAAAGTGGTTTTTGCGGAAATTTTATAGATATTTGAGATTTTTTCTTTGCTCTGATTTATACTGCGATATGAAATAAATGTGTAGTGGACGGATTATAAAAATTAAACACAGTGACAGATGGATAAAGTGAAATACAGATAAGCAAACGGACATGTAAAAAGCTGAAAACAATCCATTTTAAATTTTTTGGTTTGTATATCTCGGCTAAAAGTGCACAAAATTTTATTATGGGACGGCGATGGGTTCATGGAAAAATGATAAATGAAAATAAAAATATAACAAACAATTTCATAGAATGTTAGATTTGATTTTTTGAAACAACCCAACAAACAAAATGATTCACTAATGTTTTCGCTAACGAATCGCATTCTCGTTAATTTTATTCATTAGCAATTATTAGAAGCGATTCACTTATAATATCGCGAGCGGGAGAAATTCCTCCTTCGTTAACGAATTGTAAATCCGAAAAAAGGAATTCGTTAACGAGTCCGCAAAAATATAAAAAGCAATTCGTTAACGAGTCTCCAAAACTAAAAAAAGCAATTCGATAACGAATCTTATCTTATCTTATCTTAATGACAGATATTTTGAATAAACATTTTGGTATGAACCAGAGGTTTCAAATGATATAAGTTTCATTCGAATGTGTTGTTTAAAAAAGGGGTAAAAAGGAAAGCGGTTTAAAGTTTGCGCATTAATATAAGAGGTAACAATCACAAATTTTTAAATAAGAAAGATATATTAAATATCGGAAATAATTGGGGACATAAGAATTCGTTCACAAATCGTAAAATAAAGCTTAAGTCAATCGGTAACGAATCGCTAAAAATAAAAGTAGTGATTCGTAAATGAATTGCTAAAAATGAGAGAAGCCATTTGCTAACGAATCGCTAAAATTTAAAGACTTGATTCGCTAACGAACCAGAAAAATGTTGAAAGGCGATTCGACAGCAAATCGATGCTAAAAGCGTCCTCAATGGAATTTAACAAAGTCATGATTTCAATCGGTGCTTTCTTTAAGCATCAAGCCAATCTCTGATGCAGTAGGAAGGAAACTATTCGAAATCAATTAAAACAGCGATTCATAAGTGATTCGTTAACGAATCACCACTCGCCACAATGTTTGTTGGGAAAGAAATTGTTATAGATCTTGAATGATTTTAACAAAAAATAAATCGGACTGCTGGGTCGATGATTTAAAAAAGCATTTATATTTATTTGAAAAAAATATTTATAAACAAAAAACTACTGTAATAAAAAAATTATACAATTTGATGCAGAAGCATCAAAAAATTTGCATGCATGAAATTTTTTACAGTGTACAATTTTTCGTCATCTATTCAAGGAACAGGCCAGCCCAGATGTTGCCTGCTTGACGTTCGCTTGAACACTGAAGCTTTGATCGTTCTGTACGTGAGATTAATACATATTTTTCTGTACTAACGCAATCTCAAGTGCGCTCTTGTGATTGCATATTGTGAGAGGATTACAGAGAGGATTTTCCATTCCGCAATCCGATTCACCCCCAAATTCATCTTGCAATTGATTTCGCCCGCTGCTTGCCCGCTGCTTGCCCACTGCTCTCCCGCTGCTTACACGCAGTCGCAGCACGGGCAAGAATTGTGCCCACCCCTATATTAGAGGGTTAATTTAAGACCCAGTAAAAATTTAAGAAACATCCGAACAATTGTTTTGAATTTTATACAAATCCTGCACGTGTTAATAGATTCTAAATAATTTTTTGAGTGCTTAATAAATATTTTGAAAATCTGCGAAAATCTATAACCGAATGTTATAACCTATTTATTAACTATAAAAAGTTAAGGCTAAACTACATATTAATTTATAAAACTACGGAAATAAAACAAAAACTTAATTTATTTTACTACTAACAGGACACAGTGGTCGACGGCTTCGCCACGGTCGTTTTTTTCTTTATCCATGGTCAGGAGCGCCGGAAGCGGGGGAAAGGAGGGGCAGTCGCCCCCTCGGTAAAAAAGTCTCACAATAGTTTTTTAAATACAAATGTTTTTATACAACAGATTAAATTTTTTAATTCTAAGTTTAATTTAATTTTAACCACGATACAACTTTTAATTTCTCCTCACATCGAATTTTTGTAATCAGCGGTGAAGCATTAAGCTCTAAAATCACAATTTTAAGAAAATCTCATTCGATATAAGAATTGTTAAACAAAGTTGTTAAATTTATTGCTTTGATAATGATGTACCAGCATCTGCAGCTAGCTCTGAACGTTCTTTTAGTGCCTTTCGCCGCCTTAAAACATATCTTCGATCAACTATGACGTAGGAACGCCTTACGCATGCGGCACTTCTTCATATCCACAAGGAAAAAACGGAAGAATTAAGCTTATTAGACATTATGCGAGAATTTATTTCTTGAAAAAATAAAGTGGTTGTTTAAAAAGTTATAAATTTAACTACAAACTAATAACTTTTTCGTTTCATATCATATATGTAATACTTCTATATTGGCAGCAACCTACATTTTTTATGAATTTCAACTACGAAATCAAAGAGAGACAGCCTACATGAGATATTTTTGTTTGTATTAGTATATTTGAATATTTGAAAATTACTACACACAAAAAAATGTCAAATCGTCCCAGAGGCGGTTCCCAGCAAAAAATTTCAATGCGCATTACTTGTATGCACATAAAGAGCACTTAATTCTCCTTGTAAATAGTTCTGTGTGTATAGCGCTATGTTTGTAGAACTTTCTATAACGACAACGTAGCACTTGAAAAAAGTATTAGAGTTTAATGTCAAAAAAATTAATTTCAAAAACGGAAAAAATCATCAAAACGTCCCACGTAAATTAATTGAATACTTTAAGTCAGGCTTTCCATTCGAAAATTTAATATTTTAAGTTGAAATGAAAAGTATGTTACATACTGTGAGCGTCAAAAGAAAGTGTACACGATTGGGTTTTATGTTTTCAATTTTATTTCAGTCTTTTGCAATACGGTTTTTTTGTGTCTTTAAAATAGGCTTTATCGTTTTTCAATTTATTCAGAAACAATAACAAAAATCTTACAATAACAAAAAATATTAAACAAAAACCAAAAATACTTCACATTCGTCGCGTCAAAAGAAAGTGTACAGTAAATAAATTAATGCAAAAACTATGCATTTCAGTATTTTGTTCGCTTTCCTTTTGCTTTAATTACAGCTTGCAACCTTCTCGGCATAGATTGCACTAGATTTGCAGTTATTTCTGGCGAAATTTTTTGCCATTCCTCTATTAAAGCTCTTTTAAGGCCGTCCTTGGTACTACTTATCCTTTTTCTGATTTTTTGGTCTAGATGTTCCCACAAATGCTCGATGGGGTTAAGGTCTGGTGATTGGGGGAGATGATCCAATTGTATGGGTGTGTGGTAAAGCAACCATTCCTTCACTATTTTTACCGTGTGCTTGGGATCATTGTCTTGTTGAAAGATCCAAGTTTGATCCAAGCACAACTTCTCAACGCTGGGTGCCAAATTTTCTTTTAAAATGTTAAGGTAATCTGTTTTATTCATAGTGCCCTTTATGAATACCAAATAACCTACTCCGTTTGCAGCCACACCATCACCGAACCCTCACCGTGCTTTACTTTGGATATAACATTTTATTCGGAAAATTCTTTATGTTTGCTCCTCCAAATTTTTACTGTTTTTTTTCTACCAAAAACTTCAAATTTGCTCTCGTCGCTAAAAATCATATTTTTCCAAAATGAAATATCCTTATTTTGATAATTTCGATTAAACTCAAGGCGTAGCTTCTGATTTTTTTTCGATATGAACGGCTTTTTTCTCGGAGCCCGTCCATGTAGGCCATTAGCATGTAGTGCTCGAAGAATTGTGCTGGCGCCAACGTTGGCACCAGATGCTTCTGAGATTTCCTCTACTATTTTTACGGCACTTTCAGTTGGATTTTTTTTAACATTTCGGACAATGGATCGTATTTGGAGCTCGTTAAGTCTCTTAGGCCTACCATGTTTGGCATGATTTTCTAAAATTCTATACTTTTGTATTTATCAATTATTTTTTTCACTGTATTGTGGCTTTTTTCCACAATGGAACCAATTTCACGCAATGTTTTCCCCTCTTTATAAAATTTTAGCACAAGCTCACGAGTATCAGGAGAGGTTTGTTTTACCATTTTCGGAAAAAAAATTATACATAAAATAGCACTAGTACCGAGCACGGTTGAATCAAGAATAAAATCAATTATCAAAGCGAAGCTTAAGACGCAATAATAAAACATATTTAAAAAGATAACAGTAAATTTTTTAGTACCAGCAAACCTCGACACACTTGACGGAAAACTATACACTTTCTTTTGACGCGACGAATATGAAGTATTTTTGGTTTTTATTTAATATTTTTTGTTATTGTAGGATTTTGCTGTTGTTTTTTTTATTAATTGAGAAACAATAAAACCTATTTTAAAAAAGTATAAATAGTTGAATCAAATGGTATTGCAAAAGACTGAAATTAAATTGAAACATAAAACCCAATCGTGTACACTTTCTTTTGACGCTCACAGTATAAGCTTTGTAAACTATGTTACTAAAACTTCTGTTTTTCTTACTTTAAATAAATAAAATGCATAAAAATCCATACATTTTTATATTAACAACAATGAGAACAAAGCGCACGGTTCTCGACACATTTTTAAATCAAATAAAAGGAGAACAAAGCGCTCGGCTCGCGCTACGATTTCATATTTGAAATATTCGAAAGCCGAGCTCATGGAGCGCTCGGCTCCCTGCTGGGTTGTTATGAAAAATGTTTGCACCAAATTTAAAACAAAACAAATCATATTTGTTCTGCATAACTCACAGGTACACACCATTAGAAAACAATTGTAACAACAACGCGTGAAACATGATTAAATTTCAACAAGAAATATTGAAGCTAGCAAGATTTTATCCATTAAAATTCGAACTACAAAACTTTCAACTGATATTTTTGACAATGGAAGCACCGCTCCTGATTTTTTTTATTTTCAAATTTAATTTCGGTTCATATATTTTCTCGCTCATATTACAATATATCTGTACTCTAATGTTGGCGAATGTACCTTGAGTGTACTGCCAATATAGAAGTATTATATGGAATTTAAATGTTTTGTTTGTTTTTACATGCTTTTATCGAACTAATTTTTACATCAATCTTTTCCTAGTATTTTATTGATATGTTTTTTTCGTCTTTAATGTAATAAAAAAGTTCTTCCCCCCCAGTTGAAACGAGCTTGGCGCCTTTGTCCATAGTTGAATTAATAAGGTTGTCTCGGAGCTGATCGTGCTCTCTTCTCAGTATTGTCAAAATCAATGAAAAGTAGCAACAATAACTTCATCGGCTTTACATCTTATCAATCTTCGTTTTCAGATTTTGTATGAGCTGTCAACTTCGATTTGACATTTATGGGTACTCGCTCGCACCCTTGCGACAACCTTATTAATTCAACCATGTCTTTATCAATAGTTTATCTGTACCAATTTATAAAAAAAGTTATTGAATCACACAATGCCACTTCTAAATAAATACAAAATAAATAACATTTCAGCACTTGCAAGCACTTTGATCTAGCTTCTTATGATCAATTGTGTTTTGCGTGCTATAAAGTTTGCACACAATTGACCGAGAAGCGGACCTCCAGGAATTGAACGGAATTGTTCTTGTTCTCAAGAAGCTTGACATGGCATTTTGATTACTCTCTGAGGTTTTCCATTGTCTGCAGAGAGGTGGCGGCCGTACAGAAAAATTATTTTAATTCAAATAATTTTCTGTCGCTGCTGGGGTTCGAAAACGGGTCTCCAGGTTCGTTGACATAGAGGCCACGCACTTTAACCAACTGCGCCACGGACAACACAATGCCACTTCCATAAAAGTAAAAAGTCAGCCGCTTGTTTCTCTTGCTCATTTATAAATTACAGCAAAACCACGGCCAAAACATGTGTAGAAAAGCTGCATGCCGCGCAAAAAATATACATACATACTAGACTGGCCATAGTGAGCTTTTTTCGAAATATCAACAAAGTCGGCTTTTAAAACTTGACATTTGGTGTAAAACTTAATGTGTATTTTTTTAGCCCAATCTGGATATGCTTAGCACCGCCATGTTGACCATTAAGTTTTCTATATATATACGAGTAATAAATGTACATATCATTTTAGAATTTCTTTGTTTGTGGCCTCAAAACCCTATTGCTATGAATTTAAAAATTTTTATTTAATACTTTATACAATTACCTTTCTAACGAGCTTAAGAAGTCCAAAATCGGTTGGAAATTACCGTCAGAGGAAAACATGAAAGTATGAAAAACTAATTAAAACACTTAATTTTTTAAATTTGTCGATCCACTGTGTGTATGCGAGTTTTACAGAAATCGGTGAAATCGGCAGCGAACGCAAAAGGAATCATATAAGTTAAGAGAAGCATCGTGTCGCGCACTTGATCTATTGCGCTTGTCTGATCTGCTTTATTCTGTCTTGTTGCAATGATCGCCTCATGTAAATGAACCCAGCGGTAGATAGCGAAAGCTAAATAGAATGACAAATTAGCGCAAAGAAAATATAGAAAGGAAAGTGGACGAAATATACAAGAAAGAGTCGTTAAAATTCGAATTAGAATCATTTTAAAATTTAACGGCAGCAGAAAGACACACCAAAAGTACAAAATTGAAACAATTCGCAATTAGTTTCTTATTAGTCCTTGCACTGTGTTATTTTCTCTGTTACATTCTGTGTGTGGAAGGTATAAAAAAGGAAAATTATTCGATTTTGTGTCGTTTTTCAATTATATTACAAATCCAAATGGCTTCGACCTCTAAACAATCATAAAAAAACTTCGTTCTGATCATGGAAAAATATTTTTGGTTGGAAAATGTGAAAGTGAAATTTTAGGTGCGAAGTTGCCGTCAATGAAACAAGTGCTTCAATTGTTTTTTTATAAAAAGCGAGTGGAAAACATGTCTGTTAAAGACAGTATAAATTATGTGATTGGTGTTATACTTAAGTTTTGGAAAAATGCCAACATTCCTACTCTCACTGAAAAAAACTGCAAGAATAAATTAGAAAAACTATATTGTAAGTGGAAAAACTTGCAGAAGACTTGCAAAACTCCATATGAAAAACATCGTAAAAAGTAAAACGAGTTTCGTGAAAATATCGAAAATTATATATTCGACATTGCTGCAGTGGATGCTATAAAAACGATGAAGATCCAGCAGGATATAGATTTTCTTTTGCTTCAGAGACAAAGAGGTCGTCCAGGAAGTTTATTAACGGGCATCGATACCAAATTGGCACGAAAAGAAAAACTCAAAGAAAGGCGATTGGAAGCAGAAAAAAGGCGTGAAAAAAAGCATCGAGAAGAAGTTGCTGCATCAGGTATTTTTAGTTGATTGCACAGTGTGACGCGATAGAGTTATATTTTCAAGGAACTACTTAACTAGTTTGCGTTTATAGTTTTACCAACTTTGACAATTAAGAAAGTATTTTATTCTTAAAATTTCAGCATTAAGAAGGTTTAAAACGCATTTTGAAGAAAACAGAAACCAAAATCTCTAAGAAAAAAAAAATACTTAATTTGAAAGCTGCAAATGGCTGCAATTATATTTTCCTGCATTTTAAATTGGTTTTAAACCTTTCAAATGCGTAATTGTCAGCAACTCTGAGGAATGCAATGTCACAATTGGTGTTATTTTTAATAATTTTTTATCAGCTGTATCGGAAATAAATGTATCAGGAGACAGAGAAATCAGTAATGAAGAAATGGCTCATTCGGTTGTCGATGCCGAAATTTCTTCCGACACAATTGAAGCCGCAAGCGCAGACGCTCATGACGCCGATTTTCCTACCGAAGTTCAGAGTCAACGATCTCGCGGATATATTAATTTTATTGACGACAGAATGCTAGCGAGCATGGACAAATGCAAAATAACAACTCGAGATGCCATGCATTTTGTTAGTGCAACAGATTCTGCATTGTTACGAAAGCTGCAAGATATTAAACCAGATTCCATAACGGTCAAGTTGGATGATCTTGTGCTTAATCGAACATCTGTTCAATGTTGGAAGAACATTAACACCAAAGACTTCAAGAGAGGAATATTGGCCGAAGAAGTAAAAACAGCGTTCACACCGACTGAACTAGAATCGCACAAGCACTTTTGTCTTGCGGCATTAAAGCCTAATTACGTGCGGGCCGATTATAAAGAATTATTGCAGCTTTCACTGTTTTTTATTGGTGAGGATGTACCGAATTTTTCGCAATTCGGATTACCTGGAGCAACGTCGCATGCAAGATTTATGTCCAAAGACATTTATTGCTACAAAATGTTTTTGTTCCGTGAGCAATTTAAAATGTCAGCTTCGGAATTGAAAAGCGTCCGAAACATTTGTATTTTCCTGACAAGCATTTATGTTCCGTATTGGTTCGGATGCGTGAACGCTATAGATACACCACCCCAAGACCTGAAATTAATTCAAGATTCCGTTGCATATTTTGATGAAAGAGTTTCAAGCGTCTTGTTACATAAAATACGAAATCATTTATGGTATTTGTCACAGGAAGCGATAGCCCTCGCATTTTTTGATGAGAAAATCCTATTGGAAACAAAAAGAAAAATGATTCAAGCTCTCGGTAATGGTAATGAAGAAGAAAATTAAGAAGAAATCTCAAAACGTATTCTTGCCAAAGCCAAAGAATTGAAGGCGTACGACAATGTCGATTTAAGTGATTTCGTCTCACCAAAAACAAAGCGATTTTTCGCTCGCTTGGAAATCGAAACTGTCTTTTTGCAATCGGATCCTTCACTATGGCACGAAAGGGATGATCATTGTGCCGGAAAACAAATCTGCGAAAACCTTAACGTTGTGAATGATGCGGCAGAAAGAGCAGTCAAATTAATAAAAAATTTTAATGGATCGTTGACACACGATGAGGAAGATCAGCAATTCCTACTGCAAGTTGTTTAGCACTATCGCAAAATGTATCCATTCCACACAAAATCATCTCTCTTAAAACAAAACATTTAAAAAACGTAATGAAAGTACTAATTTACGTATTATTTTTCTATATTTTTCCAAATATTTAAATTAAAATATAATCGAAAATTTATTTTCGGTGATTTTAAGGATTTTTATCGATTTTTTTTATTTACATGTAATCGTTTGAGGTTATTTCTCAACCGATTTCAGACTTCTTGAACTTATTGGGTTGGTAAATATATGTACTGTTTAAATAAACTAGTCGTTATTTATAATATAAGGTTTTATGAACGTAGGTAAAGACTTTGTAAACAAATACGTACATTTAGGGAGTTTTCCTTTTTACAAAATCTTAATGCTCATTTATTGCTCAACATGGCGGTGGTAAATAACCTCGGATCAGGCTGAAAAAAAACCTGTTCATATTTAAACCAAATCGCATGTTTTTCAAGCCGACTTTAATAAGACTTCAAAGTCTTAAAATTTTCCATACAAACGTGCGGCCAGTCCAGTACATACATATATACTATACATCAAGTTGGATTGAGTCTCATTGAAAGTGTAGAGAGATAGAGCCGATAAACTCTATATTAAAAAAAATTCTTGAACATGCTGAAGGTGGTCAGTGAATCCCCATTTAACAAAACTGTGTGGGATTAATTCACCATATCAAAACTAATATCAACATATTAGAATCTACTTCGATTCAATTAGCCATGCAATGCAATGCAATTGGCAATTGAAGTGGGTGGTGAAATCATTTGTTCTTTTGTTTTAAGCACAGGAAAGAATGTATTTATATGTTTTTGTTTGTTTATTGAAATGTGTTGTGCTTGTTGCGAACAAAAAGAGAATAGAGTAAAGAGCAACATGCAGTTTACTGAAGCTCTCGCAGCACAAACGCATGAAAAGCTAACAATAATGCAATCCATTGTGGATGATTTTTTAAAATCTTTACAATTTAATTAAAGATACTTATTATTAAAATTTCATAAAGAAAATACCCAAAGATTTTTTTCTAGCACAAATATGATATTTTAAAAATTAATTTATAAAAGGAGTTCAATATTTGTAGGAGTTCAAATTCATAATTTGGAGTTTAGCGGCCACAAAAAATGTTCACTCTAATTTTTTATAAAAGAATAGATATCGAAAATAGTAAAGATATGCAAAGCCAAATCGGAATTTCTAAATCAAAATAAAATAACAATTAGGGTATTCACAAGGTGTGCTATCATGTCATATTAT
This sequence comes from Pherbina coryleti, assembly GCA_943735915.1. Classification (NCBI taxonomy): domain Eukaryota; kingdom Metazoa; phylum Arthropoda; class Insecta; order Diptera; family Sciomyzidae; genus Pherbina; species Pherbina coryleti. The sequence goes on along the minus strand of OX030948.1, from coordinate 114,473,378 downwards.
CATAATGTCATACAATTTTACACTAGTTTAAAAATATGGTTGTTGCCTTCCATATAAAAAAGTACTAAAATATTACAACTCTAAAAGCTATGTTTATTGAGTGTCGTATTCAATAACGTGCAAAATATGCTTTTTGCACAAACCGGCTATTATTTTGTCTTTTTCGCTTTCTTTTGGCATTGAGATAACAAATATTTATTTAAATTTGTTTTGCATCAGCTGATTGAGAGTTGAAATAGCACAATAAGTTATGGGAGGTTGTTCACACTTGTTGTAAATTTTAATGTTTTTAATTTAAGACATTTGACTTTATGAGACCTTGTGAATACCCTAAATATAAAACTGAAGTACTCGTTACTGTATAAAATTTTAAACTTCAGGATTTAATTAAAATTTGCTTTTTTATTTCTTTTTTTTTAATTTAATTTGCAACTACTGTGCTTTTTTAAAATGAAAAAACTGAAAAAATGTCTTGCGTCCGGTGAGATTCGAACATGTGACCTACTGGTTCGTAAAATATTCACAGATCGGTCCATTAAGCTCTAAATCTGAAACTTTTTCATACGTAGACGACACATTACTATTTTCAGATGCAGTCTCGAGCACCATAACAAAAAACTATTTAAAGTACAGGATATTTTTTTAGGTGCATGAGAAGTACCGATGGTTGTTGCCCATAGGCAACATAGGTTTGACAGTTGAGATTGTCAAACTGTGTTTTCATTTCTGTTCAGTAAGGTTTGGCAATTCATCATGAATCGTTTAATGCCAGGGCAACGCTTCCAAATTGTGGAAATTTACTTTAAAAAAAATAAATTGTTCGCGAAGTTCATAGAGAATTTCGTCCATTTTACGGTCAACATAATCAGCCTAGTGAGCAAGCAATTCGTGCAATAATTGATCGTTTTCGCACTTATTTTACTCATCTCGATTCAAAACCATCAACAAGACAAAGAAATGTGCGTACCGAAGAGAATATGGCTGCTGAAGCGCGAAGTATTGAAAAAGACGCCGAAATGTCGATTCGGCTTGTTGGCCTTTGTCCTTAAACTACGTGGAAAATTTTACGTAAGGATCTTGGCTTACGTGCCTACAAATACAGCTCGTGCAAGAATTAAAGCCAACTGATAATCGTTTACGTAGCATTTTTGCTGATTGGACTAATTTGAAACTGGCCGAAGATGAGCATTTTGTGTTTTGTGTTTAGTGATGAAGCTCATTTCTGGTTAAATGGCTTCGTCAATAAGCAAAATTGCAGTATATGGAGCGAAGACAATCCTCAAGCCATTAAAGAATCACTATTACATTCATTAAAATTGACTGTTTGGTGCGGTTTACACGCTGACGGCATCATCGGTTCTTATTTCTTTCAAAATATGGAACGAGCAGTATTTACGGTGAACGGCGAGCGCTATCGAGCCATGCAGACTGATTTTTTGTTTTCAAAAATTAATCAGGTAAACATCGACGACATTTTGTTCCAACAAGACGGCGCAACTTGCCATACAGCGTGCTTAAACATCAATTTATTGCAAAATAAATTTGGTGACAACTTTATTTCCAGAATTGGTCCTGTTAACTAGCCCTCTCATTCTTGAGCCTCTACGCCCCTCGGTTACTTTTTATGGGGCTATGTTAAGTCATTGGCTTATGCCGACAAACCAGCAACTCTTGAAGTATTGGAAGCCAATATTCAAGGCATCATTGAAGCCATACGGCCAGATTTATTGGAAAAGTAGTGAAAAATTGGACTGATCGAATGGACTTTGTAACTCGTAGCCGTGGCGGACATATGCCGGATATCATATTTAAAAAATAAATGCCATGAAAATATCTACCAGATTATAATAATAAAAAATTCATTCCAAAAATATTTGTATTGTATTATTATTTAAAGTTCTCAAGCTGTTAAAAAAAACACCTTTTATTAGACAGACAGCAACGATAAAATCAAAAGCTATTGTATTGATTGTTTCTTACAACCAGAAGCCGTTTTTTGGCACATTTACTAAGTGAAGGAGGACGATCATTTAATAGGAAGACGATCCTCACAAGGCAACGCGTAAGTGTCAGAGGGGCGATCATAAGATGGCAACGTGTCTGACTGCCTCAACCTGGTGAGGCCAGCATTAACCATGTCAAAATCGTCTCAAGTAGACTCAAAGCTCTCCATGGTGTCCTCTAGAAACGGCAACTTTTCAACTGTTAGTTTGACTGCTAATCTGAGCGGCGGGCTAACTGCCTTTTAAGGGTTGTGCGCTGGGTTTGAAGCCCACCAAGTAAAAAGTCATTTCAATGAAACAAATAATAAGAAAAAAGATAAGAATGATCCCAAAATCTGATGACGACTACCACAAACGAAAAACTGACAATGAATTGCGGATATGCACTTGGAATGTCCGAACCCTTAATTAGGATGTAGCCTCTATTCAACTGATAGATATCCTAGAAAGATACAAAGCTGATAGCACTGCAATCCAAGAAATGCGATGGAAGGGACAGGGTTACTCACGGCAAGAATCCTGTGATATCTACTACAGCGGTCATGCGGAGAAGAACGAGTTTGAATGCGAATTCATACCTGTGAATTAGCGACTTGCCAGAATCTGTTTCAAGGCAAAATTTTTCAATACAAGCCTGATTTGTGCGCACACTCCGACAGAAGACAAAGACGATGAGACCAAATACAGCTTCTACGAGCGCCTTGAAGAGGCCTATGAGCGTAGCCCCCGCCACGATATAAAAATCGTGCTTGGTGACTTCAACGCCAAGGTGTAAAAAGACAATATCTTTGGTCCAACAGTCGGAAAGTTCACGCTCCACGACAATACCTCCGATAACGGAACGAGGCTGATTGACTTTGCCGCAGCGCGAAACATGGCCGTTAGTAGCACTATATTCAAGCATCTCAATATTCATAAAGCAACTTGGCTGTCTCCTGATCAAAAGACACGCAACCAAATTGATCACGATTTGATTGACGGAAGGCACTCTTCCAGTGTTTTAGATTTACGCACGACACGTGTTGCCAATATAGACTCGGATCATTATCTTGTCGCAGCCAAGATCCGTACACGTCTGTGCCCAACCAAGAATGCGCGCAATCCAGCACAGAGAAAGCTAGACGTCGAAAAGCTGCAATCAAAACATACAGCCGAAGACTTCGCTACTCGAATCTCACTCCTGCTTCAAGAAATCACTCCTCCGATCGACGATATATGCGCGCAGAGGAATCATATTTCCCACTCTATGCGTACGGCTGCCGAAGAGGTGATTGGCTATCACCGCCCTCGCCGAAACCAGTGGCACGACCAGGAGTGCCTTATATCAGCTAATAAAACTATCCCTGCAGTCGGTTATAACGCGTGCTGCTAAAGAGCGATACAAAGAGGAGGGAAGAGAGACGCATTTTCAGGCGAAAGAAATGAGAAGAATAAAAGCGTGAGTGCGAGGAATTTGAGATGCATGGTGACAGAAATGAGGTCCGAAAATTTTACGAAAAAATAAGACACCTGACTGATGGTTTCAAGACTGGGGCCTCTTCCTGCAAGGATGAAAATGGGAATCTAGTGACAGATATCCAGAGTACACTGTTGATGTGGAGGGAATACTTCTCTAGGCTTCTGAATGGTGACGACGACAACAATCCCGCCAGTAGAGATGATATCCCGGAAACCCCAATTGTGGACGATAGCGATGAAGTTCCAGTGCCCGACCATAGTGAAGTCTTGAAAGCTTAAGCTCGGCTTAAAAACACCAAAACCACAGGAGCCGATGGATTACCTGCTGAGCTCTTCAAGAATGGAGGCGAAGATCTATTTAAATGCATTCATGAGCTTCTATGTAGAATATAGTCGGAAGAATGCATTCCAAACGATTGGAACCTCAATGTGCTCTGCCCAATCCACAAGAAAGGCGTTTCCACCATTTGCGCCAACTACCGTGGAATAAGCCTTCTTAATACTGCATATAAGGTCCTGTCGAGCGTATTATGTGAAAGACTGAAGCCCATCGCAAACCAGCTGATTGGACCTTATCAGTGTGGCTTCAGACCTGGCAAATCCACCATAGACCAGATATCTACGATAGGACAAATCTTGGAGAAGACCCTAAAGAAACAAATCTACACACACCATCTTTTTGTCAAAAGGTCAAATTACAAAGCCGACTTGGACAGTTCAATAAGGAACCATCTAAACTCCACCATGTTTAAATTTGGTATTCCTTCAAAGCTCCTTCCTGAGCAACACCAGCAGTACAGTTAAAATTGGGAAGAATTGATTGCTGCTGATTTGAGACGAAATGGCACGATATTTTACAAAAGTATTATGCTACTGGCATATGCTGATGATATCGCTATAATACGCGCCATAATACGCGCGAAGTCAGTGCAGCATTCTCCAGATTAGCGAAAGAGTCGAGTCGAATGGATCTTGCAGTGAACGCAGATAAGACGAAATACCTAGTGTCAACAAATAAACAGTCTCAGCGTCTTGGAAACCACGTCACTGTTGACAACATCTCCTTCGAGGTTGTTAAGGAATTTGTCTACTTGGGATCCAGCAGAGTTTATGCTCATGATGTCAGTATTGACATAAAATGTCAGTATTGGCATAAAACGATGTCAGTATTGACATAAAACAAGGATAACTCTTGCCAACAGGTGTTACTTTGGGCTGAGTAGGCAATTGAGAAGCAGAGCCCTCTCTCCACGAACAAAACTCACGCTCTATAAGTCACTAATCATGCCCGTCCTATTAATACAGCACAAGCCTAGACGTTGAAGAGTTCTGATGAAAAGACGTTGAGAGCCTTCGAGAGAAAGATCCTTCGTAAGATCTTCGGTTCAATCTGCGTCAATGGCAAGTACCGAATTCGATTGAACCACGAGCTGTATGAGTTGTACGCTGACATCGACATAGTTAAGCGCATTAAAATCGAGCGGCTCCGCTGGCTAGATCATGTTGAGCGAATGGAAAACGACGCTCCAGCGAAAAAAATATTCGATTCGGTGCCCGGTGGTGGCAAACGCAGAATGGGACGCCCACATCTTCGTTGGAAAGATCAAGTGTTGGATAACTTGACTACACTTGGTTTTTACCACTGGCACCAGCAAGCGAAAAACAGAAATGACTGGCGCAATTTCTTATAAAAAAAAGAAAAAAATAAATAACTGGACATTTCAGCCCTTGAAAGGACTTTGACATATCTTCTTATGATCAATTGTGTTGTGCGTGTTATTAAGTTTGTACAGAATTGACCGAGAAATGGACCTACAGGCTTAACGCCGACTCCGAACGGCGATGAACGGAATGTTCTTATTCTCAAGAAGCTTTACATGGCATTTTGATTATTCTCTGAGGTTTGCCATTGTCTGCAGAGAGGTGGCGGCCGTACAGAAAAATTATTTTAGTTCAAATAATTTTCTGTCGCTGCTGGGGTTCGAACCTGGGTTTCCAGGTTCTTTGACATAGCGGCCACGCACTTTAACCAACTACGCCACAATTTCTTATACGAGGCCAAAACCAACCTACAGTTGTAAGTAAGTAAGTAAGTAAGTAACAATGGCATATTTATTTTTTTATTTTTTTTTTTAAACGCATTTTTTAAGTCACTTTTGCGCACTCACTTATATGGAGCGCCTCTGTGCACCGATGTTTAGTTAGCATTTTGTTCGCAGCATTCAGCGCATAAGTGCTCAATCTCTATTACTTATCTGTTATCAAGCTAATTTTAAGCGAATTCAAAAGCTTTCTAGCATTCGATCCGATTTTGTTTTGATTAATGCCGTGGCTATGCTAAGCAAACATATTTGGTGAGCTTTTTTGTTGTTGGTGTTTTACGCATAAAATGAGAAATAAGATTTTCTCTCCATCTCATTATCTCGTTCTCACGCCAAACATTTTTGTTTGCTGTTTGAAACACCAAACACTTCAGAATCGTTGAGTTTCTGTGCCCATATTTGTTTTTCTTCAAGAGTTTTCTGTCAAGAAATTATTTTGAAGGCAGCTGAACAGCAAACAAAGCATAAACACTAAACAAACATTCCAGCGGAAGAGAGTTATAAAAAAAAGCTCACCAAACATGTTTGTCTTGTAGAATCATAGTATAACGTGTTTAATTGAATAGGCGAGCTTTTCTGATCGCTTGTCAATAGCAAGTTAATTTATTGTTAATCTAGTCTAACAAATCTTAAAAGTGGTGAATTTTAATAATAGCTTTTTTCTACTTTTTTGCCAAAGTGATATGATCTAAGTAAAAGTCACTAAGCTTTAGCAATTTTTATTGCTGCGTTAAATTAAAATTTCTGTTAATATGTTCCTCTTCAAATAAAAACACTCCTAACAAATACTAAAAAAACTTACACAGGTAAAACTTAAAACTCACAAAATCTGATACATATTTAAACCGATGCAGTCTTCTTCTCCGATAACCAACAACTCCGCTGGACAGTGTTGCCAAGTCAGTGCTTTTAACACTAGATCTAGTGCTAATTGATATTTCAATACACCTTTTTGTTTTTTAAAAAGCACCAAGTGAAAAAGCACCAACATTAGTGCAATTTCATTTTAAGTTCAGTGCTTTTAGTGCATTTTGATTGTTAGCCTCGGAATATTTATTTGCGGCCCTGAGTTAAGAATTAATATGAGTTAATTGATATGAAAATCCGAACGCATATTTCCGAAATATGTTGTTTTTGTATAAGTCAGCTTAGTTAGAAAATTTTGTATGAAGCTTACAAAACTTGAATAATTCAACAAAGACAATTTTCTATACGTACTTGCTACCGAAAACAAAGAATATGTAATTATTAAACAAACGTCGGGGTAAAACAAGATATCTTAGGGAAATGGTATATCGTATGAAATAAAACGAAATAAAAATTATAAATCACCAATCACCATCACGAATCACAAAAAAAAAACACAGTTGTGGATGTAAAAAGAACGCAATTTTCTTATCATATACTCGATGCTCAGATATCACATATATACTTTTCTGTTTATAAAAATGACTAATTTTTTTCTACTTTAATAAAAAGTTTATTTTTTTAGTGCTTTTTACTCAAAATTACGCGTTTTGGCCATTATCTCAAAAACTATGAGAGCTAGAATCATGAAATTTTGTACCAATGCTTTCTCTGCCAAAGGAAGTAATTTGACCATAAATTATAATTATAGGTCAACTACCACGCACTCTTCCCATACAAGGCCTTTTTGTATGGGAAGTAAGCATTCTTCCATGTATAACGCAGATAAAGACATCTCCGTTACAAACATGTATACATATATTCTTGATCAACTTCACCTCCTGTGTCGGTGGTGAATATTATATATTCAAAAAATATTTTTTCGAAAATCAACCGAGCTCGTTGGAAAATGGGATGGCTACATCAAAATATGAAAAAAATTTTTTTTAAGTTTTTAGATAGTGCTACCAGTGGTTTTCTGTTTTATTTGAAAACAAATCGTGGAAAAAGCCTTAAAGATGAAATATTTATATCTCCCTCATTTTTAAACATATAATTATGAAACTTTCATGGCATACGTACAGACCATCATTAATAAAAACACGTTAAAATTTTGGATTCTAGATCAAAACATTTTTTTTAGGTCCTTGAGGGTTAAAAAAAGAATCGCTTGTTACTATGTTTCGCATGGGAAAACAATATTTTTTTTTAATGAAAACCCTTTCCTCGACAACCATTCATTCCATTCTTCAACATTATTTTGTAGACGTCAAATTAACTTGGATAGAACAGTTATGGGGAACTAATGCTGTGGGGAACTTTTCACACAACACACGTTAAAACAACTAAAATGAATTTTATTCTGCCTTTTTTGTCAAAATTACTAATGATAACCAGTGGCGGATCTACATACGGGGTGAAAGAGCTATAGCCCCCCATTTCGCCCCTTGTAGAATTTTTTGTATGAGGAAAAAACGCCCTAAAAGCCGTTTCAGCTCCCCCCTCGGCCTACAAAACTGTAGTTTCAGACCCCCTCCCCCCGGACGAATCCTAGATCCACCAATGGTAATAAACCCCCAAAAATCGGGTACAGGTTCCTACAATTCGCATTAGAGTGAGTTTGTGTCTCAAGTCTTTTTGCTTTTTTTTCAACTTCAAACGCTGCTTGGGTTTAAAACTCTACAGCAACAATTGATATATCATTAAAAAGGTCTTGAGCTTTAGGTAAGCCAAAAATGTTTAGATTTTTCATAAGTGGTCCCGATTAGAGAAAACCCTTTTTAATCATTAATGAAGCTGTGTGTCGATCAGTGAACGAGGCACACAGTAAAAAGCGAGCGCTCTATAAAATTATTATATACGAATCTTTAAACAAGATTTCGATGGGTGAATTTCATCGGAAATATATCGTCACAAGGAGTTTTTTACTCAGAATTTCATGTAGAATTCGAAACTGGATATCACTAGCATGGATAAAATTACTCCCATCTAATATGCACACCCAAGCATATGGGTATTAAGGCGCCTCACAAAAAAAAAGTTGTCCGGGGCCCCCCCCTCAAAATAATCTTTAGTCTATGTTATGATGGTTCCCCAAATATTTCGGCTCTAAAGATAGCCGTCAGCTAGCTAGAATGGTTCGAAGAAACCTCTAAAAATCGCGTAATGTATGGATAACATTTTTGCCATAATATGATTAGTACAAAAAAATGTCATAAATAGTGTAAATCAAACATTTACACAGTTCTGCATCAAAAACTTTGAGAAATTTGCCCAAACATAAAAGATATTTACTTTTTTGCTGAACCGCACCATTAGAAATTGCATTGGTCATTTTGTACAAGTACTTCGAATCGCAATGGTGTACTCACCAGAGATCTGCAACAAGTCAATTGAAAATCAAGTAACTTGAAAATAATTAAGTTTCGACTTGACTTGTAGAAACTTGATATGTTTCTACCCTACAAGCCTCGCCTTGCTTCTGAAAAATGAATCATAAGTCAGACTTGATTCTATTTTGTTTCTACCCTACATTAATTGGTAGAAAAAATCAAGCTTTCTACTTTTCAAGTCTGTTTTTAAGTCTATGCGACTGCGCTGCCGCAGAAAGCCACTGACGAGCGTCTACTTATACTTTTCTATACAAAGTGACAAAATAAAACATAAACAACAACAACATCAACAACAACACCAACAACAACAACAACAACAAAAAACAAACAAACACTTTAATCCAATGCTTTAAAGCAGTGTCGACGGCGTAGTACAGACGAGTGAGGAGTAACACTTCGTCGTTTTGCATATACACGAAAGAGTAAATGAGACAAATGCCGTTGCTGTGGTCGACACTGCTTTAAAGTTAAACTGTTTTCTCAAATCGAGAAACGAAGTTTGCTCTGAGGACACGAAGTTAATTCCACGAACTTCGTAAACAGACTTGAAAATAAACGAGGCAAAATAATTGCTTTTTCCCTACATTTCAAGTTTCTACATTTCAAGTTTTCTACATTTGGCGACTTGATTTTTGCTGCCTATGATTCGCGCAAACTTGTTGTTTGCCTGCCTCGACTTGCAGGGAGTTGAAAAATTAAAGGAACTTGAAACAGCAAATGAATCCATTCATGCAGATCTCTGGCACTCACTATTGAGGAAAAAGTTATTCAGAAAGTCCTCTTTAGGAGAAGGTCCTCTAAAAAAGAATTTCCCCTTTATTTCAAAACGTTTGATGTATTTGGTATAGGCAACATTTAATGGTTTTTAATTTTCACAATAGTTTTTATTACTATTTTATCAAAAAGAAGCGATAAAATGCAAAAATAGTAGCAAAACGCCCTCTGGTGGGTTTCATAAATAAAAATGAAAGTAAAAAATGGATTCCTTGACCCCAAAAACCCCTATATATACACTTAAAAAAATAGTTTTTTGTCTTTTTTATGCAATTTCTAAGCCAAATCTTGAATATTTTGAAAAAATACCTATTTTGAAAAACTGGCAGGCTCCGATTCCAAGATAGATCGATACTCTCTTCGCCAAAGTTTCTTAAAATGACCCATAGAACACCGCTAGGGTGGGGACAACACCGCAAAAAAATTTGACCCGCCCTAATATATATGTATAAAAATATAGATTTATCAAAGAAACGTTTTGTGCCATAAAAACTGAAATTGTGTTTCCAGAAATTTCATTTTCAATTAAGTTTCACTGTTTATCATTAAATTGGAAAGCGTTAATTTATTTTGGGGCCTCTGCTTCGAATTTTCACGTATAATATGCGACATTTAATATGCAAAAAAATTTGACCCGCCCTAATATATATGTATAAAAATATAGATTTATCAAAGAAACGTTTTGTGCCATAAAAACTGAAATTGTGTTTCCAGAAATTTCATTTTCAATTAAGTTTCACTTTTTATCATTAAATTGGAAAGCGTTCATTTATTTTGGGGCCTCTGCTCCGAATTTTCACGTATAATATGCGACATTTTTCATTATTTCGCAGATTATATTAAGCTTAAAAAAATCTTATCTTTCTAAATTACTTATGTCATTTAATGATTTTATGACAGCATTTTTTAATTTTTCATTGATTAAATAAAATTAAAAATTGCGTGAAAGAAGGCGCGTTTTTTTTATTTTTATTTTAGGCGCGTTTTGTGGGATTTTTTGGATAGCTGCTTTTATTGGCATCACCAAAATGACAGACACACGATTGAATTTTGCAAAGTTTGAAGTCGTCCATTTTGACAGCTTATGCCGTAAAGTTCTTACAACGCAGACCAAACTACGATCAACGCACGACCGACTTATGCTGTAATCGCAATACTGCGTTAGGTCGGTCGTGAGCCGATCGTACGTTATATCGACGTTTCAAAAACTTTACGAGATAAGCTGTCAGAAGGCACGACCTTCGAATTTTGCACTCTCAATATTGCGTTAGTAGGTCGTGCGTCTGCCACTAAGATGATGCCAATTAAACCAGCCATGCAAGAAATCCCACAAAAGTTGTTTTCCCCATAGTTCTCAATCCCGCAATTTTCTATATAAATGCCTTTAATATATCGCGCTTAAGGCGGTTCGTGAAAAGTATGGCAATAAGTATTGCTTTAACAGCATGAGTTATAAAAAAACATTATATAAATCATAAATTCCAACGATGATAAACGAAATCCCATGAAAATCTATCTTTTCCAGTGAAACTATAAAACACCCACATACTAAGTTCTTTCAACGAAAATGCAACTCTGATATAACAAGAAATGTCAAACGCACGACCGAGTCGAAGTTTTCTCTACTCATCTCGTTAGATCGTACTTTGATCGTACTTTACCCCTCCGTATGATATTTACGATCAAAGTACGATAAAAGTTTGAGGTCGAATTGCGAATTGCTGCATAAGAACACGTGAGTTTATACTCGAGCTGTCAACGCACGACCGCAGTATTGCGATTTAGCTATTACTGCGATTTAGCTGAAATCGCAATACTGCGTTAGGTCGGTCGTGCGCCGATCGTACGTTATATAGACGCTTCAAAAACTTTACGAGATAAGCTGTCAGAACGCACGACCTTCGAATTTTGCACTCTCAATATTGCGTTAGTAGGTCGTGCGTCTGCCACTAAGATGATGCCAATTAAACCAGCCATGCATTAAATCCCACAAAAGTTGTTTTCCCCACAATTCTCAATCCCGCAATCTATATATCACGAATTCCACGAAAAAGTCAACCTCATAGGTCAAAAATCAAATTGTAAAGAGAGAAGAGAAACTATATAGAATATATTCTATCGAATTCGGACAACACGTATTAAGTTGAATTTTTCAAGATAACGGTAATTTTTCTGAGTTTTTTTACTTTTGCGTGGTGAATAAGTTGAGCGAAAATTTTGCAGTTTTATTTTGATATTTGCCGTGAGGGCGTGCGCTGTTTATTACAACAATTAAAAAAAAAAATATTTGCTTCAATTTTTTTAATATTTTCCTAATAATCATACATATATATGAATAAATAATTATCAACGACATACCGTGGTAAGAGCAGTTAAATAAATTAAGAAAATATGTAGCATGTGCGTGACAAAATTGATATATGTTTCAATGTAGACTCTAATATAAGAAATTTTTTGCGGAAAATGCTGTTATGTGTGGATATTGAGATGGCAAACCAGGGGCCGAATCGCCGTTTTTACTATTTCCATTGAAAAAAATTCCACGCGTTTCGCACATGTTACACTTTTTTCTATAAAACAATGTAGTTTTTACACACTACGGGGTTGTTCATAAATTACGTTACCAATTTAGAGGGGAGGAGGGGCTTTAAAATGTATTTTGATAAGTAATGATATGGGGGGTCACATAAATAGCAAAGTGACCAAAAATAAAACAACTCGAAAAAATTGAAATCAATACACCCTTCACTTAAAAAAATGTCCATCCTTACATCTGCATTAGACGGTCAAACGTCTAAATTGACGGTTAACTATTGACAAGTGTCAATATGAATTCTCATAAGTGAGTTTTATTTAATTTAACCCTTAAATGCCCAGTGTATCTTTTTGGATACAACCGAGAAAATAAGCTATTTATTTTAAAATATTGCAAAAATTGAAATGCTGGATATGTAGTTTCACTCAGAAAATTTCAAATATAAAACAAAAATTTAATTATTGGCATAACTTTGTTGGTTTGGGAAATATTGACCGTCAAATTAAAAAGTTTTTTCATTTTTACGGAAAGTTCGGTTTTTAACATGAAGTATCTTTTAAACTATTTACAATTTTAGAGTATCATTTAAATTATCATAATTTATCATATCATAATTTATCATAAAAAGAATCGTTTTCCACGTTTTTGCCGTGAACTCCTACAACCAAGCTGATTGATGGTATACGTCAGAATGCCCACTGTTTCTTTTTGGATACAACCATGTTTTCTTTAAACAAAAATTTTTTCCAAATAAAATAAAAACGGGGTCGTGTTCAGGGGATCATTAAGCACAACATAATTTTAATGATATCGGTGTTGTTGGGCATTTAAGGGTAAAAATAAATCGGAATATAAATTATTATTCAAATAAATCTATTTTAAGGAATCATATTCACAAAAACACTGAACTTGGTGATGTACGGGTGCAGCCTTTACGGGTACTCTCTCAAAGGCCAGGCGAATTTTTTTGCATAAGAAATGAGAATACACCTGAATAGGTCCACATGGAATCTGTTGAAGAATTTGAAGAGTCCCCAAAGTTCCAGCTCCTTCAATTCCAGTGATTGAGAGCATCGACTTTTGGATCGAATAGAATAGAATAGTTTTTATCGATTAAAATAATTGATTTTCAAATTTTTTTCTTAAATGTATCTAGTCATGACATAAAAGAGATTAAAAAAAAAAGAAAATAAAAAATTTTTAATCCTTTTGTTTTGTATTTCAGTTTTTAGTACAAATGGTCGAAGGTAACAGTAATATGAACGTACGGTGTAATTGTGCGTGACGAATGTAACATGTGCGTGACGGTGTTTAAAGTTGAAAAAATAGTTTTATAATTTTTTTTCTCAAAAAACTTAACTACTAATATAATCTAGGATAACCTCTTATTGCTGTAAAAAAATATGAAAATTCTATCTGAAGTCAATTCGCAGAAATTTCAGATGGAAGCTGACATCAAATTTTTAAAGGGAAAATTTTGTAGCACGTGCGTACGCTACATTTTGCTTAATATCACCGAAATTCATTAGTGGATTCATAAAACCTTTACACATTTTAAATAGACCGTAAAATTAATTAATAAAAATTGCAAACCAGTTTTCGCAAAAATTTCTTCTTAAGTAAATCAATTGCAATTATTCGTGACATGGAATTCATGATATATAAAAATTAATCTTGGTTTGTTCGGCCACTTAAAACTTGAAAACGACTGGACCAAATTGGGTACTTTCTTCTGTGGGTTTGTTTGTAATTGTCACGCAAAGGTTTTGAAAAAAATGCACGGCACATTGGACAAGGGGGCGTGGCACCTCCCATACAACCCAAATCTACGATAGCGAATAGCTTTGAAGTTATAGGTCGCATAGCATCGGAATTCGGTAAAGAGGAAGTATAGGCCAAAGGGGTGTGGCACCGCCCATACAATTCAAATTTTTGATATCGAATAGCTTTGGAACTAAATACCGTATAATAATTAAATTCAGTATGGAGTTGCTAATTGGTGATATATTTCTACTATAAAACTGGGATGGGCTTTGGAAAAGGGGGTGTGGCTCCGCACCTACACTTTAAATTATTGATATCCGATAGCTTTGGAACTAAATGTTGTTTAACAACGAAATTCAGTATGGATTTACTATTGGGTGATATTCTTCTACTAGAAAACTGAGACGTCATTGAACAAGGGGGTGTGGCTCCGCCCATACAAGCCAAATTTGCGATATCGAATAACTTTGGAATTATAAGTAGCATAGCCTCGAAATATGGTTTCAATATACACGAGTCGTTCCACTTAGAGATAGAGATAGAGATAGAGAAAGAGATAGAGATAGAGATAGAGATAGAGATAGAGATAGAGATAGAGATAGAGATAGAGATAGAGATAGAGATAGAGATAGAGATAGAGATAGAGATAGAGATAGAGATAGAGATAGAGATAGAGATAGAGATAGAGATAGAGATAGAGATAGAGATAGAGATAGAGATAGAGATAGAGATAGAGATAGAGATAGAGATAGAGATAGAGATAGAGATAGAGATAGAGATAGAGATAGAGATAGAGATAGAGATAGAGATAGAGATAGAGATAGAGATAGAGATAGAGATAGAGATAGAGATAGAGATAGAGATAGAGATAGAGGTAGAGATAGAGAGATAGAGATAGAGATAGAGATAGAGATAGAGATAGAGATTGAGATAGAGATAGAGATAGAGATAGAGATAGAGATAGAGATAGAGATAGAGATAGAGATAGAGATAGATATAGAGATAGAGATAGAGATAGAGATAGAGATAGAGATAGAGATAGAGGTAGAGATAGAAATAGAAATAGAATTAGAATTAGAATTAGACATAGACAAAGAGATAGAGATTGAGATTGAGGTTTAGATTGAGATTGAGGTTTAGATTGAGATTGAGATTGAGACTGAGTTTGAGAATCAGATAGAGATAGAAATCATTTCCGCTATGACAGCAATGCGTCGGGTACCAGCTAGTTTTCTATATAAATGCCTTTAATATATCGAGCTTAAGGCGGTTCGTTAAAAGTATGGCAATAAGTATTGCTTTAACAGCATGAGTTATAAAAAAACATTATATAAATCATAAATTCCAACGAAAATAAACGAAATCCCATGAAAATCTATCTTTGCCAGTGAAACTATAAAACACCCACATACTAAGCTCTTTCAACGAAAATGCAACTCTGCTATAGCAAGAAATGTCAAACGCACGACCGAGTAGAAATTTTCTATGCTCATCTCGTTAGATCGTACTTTACCCCTTCGTATGATATTTACGATCAAAGTTTGAGATCGAATTGTGAATTGCTGCATAAGAACACATGAGTTTCTACTCGAGCTGTCAACGCACGACCGACCTAACGCAGTATTGCGATTTAGCCATATAGGAGGATTGCGTTTTAGCTATAACTGACGACGCACAGTGATTTGCGCTCATACAATTTTGGAAATAAATAGGAGTGCTCCTAAATTATTCAATTTTATATGCTTAGAAGAGCTATAAGAGCGTAAACACATTTTCGCTTTTCATTCTCTTGTATAAATTTTCAAAAGCTGAAATCCTTTTTTGTAGCATTCAGATTGTGAACTCTTTAGGCTTAAGCCTTAAGGCTGATTAAAATTTTTCTCAAGACATGAATTGCAAATGATCCGCAAATAAGTTGCTGATTTCATGAGGGTTGGAGGAGCAGACATTAACTTTAAACGTAGACGATGGATAGCCAAACAAAAATGTTTTCGGCTCCTGGACAATTTTCTTGCCGATAAGGCTAATGCACAACTTGTACGCTTCTTGTGACTTGATAGAGAACTCATTGGATAGTTCGTAATATCTTAGCTTCAGTTCATCACTTACACTATCGGTGTTTTTGAGAAGTTTGTAAATTTTATTTCTCTGGTTAACCCTCTAGTTCCCAAGTTTTTAATCTTGTTAAAAAAACTACCAGAGATAGTTTTGAGGTGGAGAAGCAATGTTTGTTCTAGAAAAATTGTTTAATATTAATAGGTGGTGTGTTAGGGGGTGTAGAAGGTAGCAGGCCTAGAGGCCTGCTTGGGAAACGAAGCCAAAAAAATCTTCATATGGAGTTCTGAAATTGCTTTTTATTTTATCTTTTGTTTGAAATAAACATATATAAAGGGTGACAAATTCAATTTTAAGGAGTAAGTGACAATAACTCGAAAGTGGGAGGGACGAGGGATGGTGTAATGGGGGTAGGGGATGCGGTGTATGGGCAAGGAAACCTTAAAAAATCGGTATAGGTATATATACAATCCGGTACTTA
The DNA here is from genome assembly GCA_943735915.1 of Pherbina coryleti. NCBI lineage: Eukaryota > Metazoa > Arthropoda > Insecta > Diptera > Sciomyzidae > Pherbina > Pherbina coryleti. Next base: position 114,456,906 of record OX030948.1, on the reverse strand, counting down.
TTTATTTGAATGAAATTCAAAGAAGAAATCTTTTTGTGGGGTGAAGCAAAGATTTATTTTATATTCTCGTCATATTATTTGTGTTTGTGATGTACAACTAGTATTTTTGCATTTCCGTCGGTCAGCACGTAGCAAAAATTTTGAAAAATGACTCAACCCGTCGTAGCGAATATCTGCGGCCGGCAAGTATTTTTTTTTGTACCAACATTGTTTTGTGGAATCACTTGGCGTGGGCGCGCGGGACAGGGAGCTCGTGGCACATTCACCTTCATAAATGAGCACAATACCTTTGTGACTTGAGCCCGAAATTGTGGTAGTTGCAACTCTTTATCGTGCTTGCCTGGCAAGTTGATCCGACTGTACAAAATGTAGGCGTTGACCATTGCCAAGTCGAGTAATTGGTGAAATAAGCGATTTGGATCAATATGGGTATCCAGATCTGAGTCCAACTCCTGCATAACTTGCCTTACCTGATCATCAGAAAGTGATGAGAGTTTTAAATTTGACTGATGTTCCATTTCTACATAGATATAAAAAGTATTGACTAAATCGGGACAAAGAAAGACTATGTTACAATATACATTGAGTAAAAAAAAACAAAAAAACAAGCTGTTACATGGGCTACAATACATTTCGTACAAGCTGGCATAAAGGCGCATTTCCACAGTCAATATTTATTCTGCAGGTAGGCTTTGCGCAGTTTGTAAATTTGAATTCAATTGAAAAAATGTTCGATATTCTTCAGAAAAAGTCTTGTTATATTCTATTTTCTTTTATTTCATTGGATTTACAAAAACGATATACATATGCCATTTGCAGCCAAAATTATGTTGAACATGTTAACACATTTTGAGCGCAATAGCTCCAATAGCCAACAAATTTTCTTCGATGACCGTTATAACTTATTTACGCTTTGCATCCCAAGCAGGCCTACAGACACTGTACGGTTTTTGTCGGGTGGGAGGAGTGTAACAACTTTTTTTTGTTTTTTTTTTTATTTTCTTAAAGAACACATTTATAGCTAATCACTTATAATTTTTTTAAGTATATTGAAGCTCAAAATTTATTTTAAACAATTTTTCCTTTTCACACAATTTAAAAAACAATTATTTCGTCACTTTTACACAAAACTTAAACTTTTGCTAATAATTGCTAAAGTTGTGGGTGGCGTAGCGCAATCTGACTGCATTTATTTTATGTAATGGAGATTCCCCTTTTTATACCCAAAAAATTAGCGGGAATAATCTTAAGGTGCGATTTACAGACATTTTTTAAGTTGATGATGTCTACAGGCCTTCTTGGGAACTAGAGGGTTGATTAAAAACCTGAAATTTTTGTCTAGCTATGGCTATAAAAGTTTATTCTTTTTTTTTATTTTTGGCACATAACTTTCAATAGCAGTGTAAATGTACTGATACAATTTTGAGGCAGCGCTGTCTACATCTATGTTGGATAGAACATTTACATACGTTTAGAGCATTTATAATTTTATGACTTTTTTGTAATTTAACAATTTTTTGATTTAATTTTATATCAAAATAAAATACTGACGTTATTTTCAAGTTTCTCAAATGGTTTTAAAAAATCGAATTTGAAACGTCTGAAAAAATACTCTCCAAAATCACATTTTTACCAGTAGCGCATTCAGTTTTTGCAATTTCTTCGTTTTTATTCAGACTAGATATCTCTATTGAATGCCAGTTTAAGAATCAGCCCTTGCAGGGAGGATCCAAGATCCTTTTGGCAAAAAAAGGTCTTCTAATGCGCATGTCTGCCTACGTCATTATCGACTCACTGTCAAAATCTGCTGTTTTTCACTGAGCAAAACATAAACAAACAGAACTGTAACTGAAAAATAAATCGCACAGAACTATTTCGCACTATATTTCGCCTCTTCTTGCGCGAGCAGAAAATCTGTGGGAAAAATAGAGAAAGTGTATTTTCCTTCCTACATCAAGAAAGACCAAACGTTTTGCGCAGAACAGTGCAGCTTTTTTTGCCTCTGTTGGCGTAATCTCATTTTTATTATTTTTGATGTGTATCTAATAGCTCACTTGAAAGAGAATTGTGAGTATCTATGAGAACTCCCCTTCCTCGAGAAAGACCAGTTGAGGAGTAATCCCAATCATTTCTATAGACAGTCCAACTGCTGTCAAGAATTTCCTCATTATTAAAGGTATCGTTTAACCATGTCTCAGTGAATACTAAAACATTAAAGTGACATGATTTGGCGTCGACATAAAGTTTATTTAATTTATTAATTTACTTCTCATGCCGCCACAGTTATGGTAAAATATATTTAGGACAAGTGAATTAGGGACGATAATATTGTTGGTCTTTACGCGATTTTTGAAGAAGAGAGATATGTTTATTCCTAACGTGAGTGTAATAGGTATCAAGATCCACTTTGACTTGATCGATCGTTACGCGGAGTTCCTAATGAAAACGAATAAATAATTTGAACAAGCCATCAACATCGTTTGGTAGACCTTCTTGCTGAATTAAAATGTTAAGATTATTTTTGGTCTTGCCTTCAATGCAATTTGAATCTGGGGCTCTATGCATGTAGGCGAAATACAGACGAACATTATTTATACACTGTTTTCTCTAAGGCGAGAAAGGGCATATCTGCTCTCAGTTTCAGTGCAAGAATTCAAAGTAAGTTTAACTCTTGGTGGTAAAGGAGGGTCTAAGAATGACTTCGGACTGCTAGGTTGGTTCGAGGGTTCAATTATAATTGGATCTGATGGCAAGGGGTTTTGAGTATGGGAGTGCTTAAAACTGGAATAGGGTGTACTGGATGTTTCGGGTGTATTTTTAGTGAAGGAGGAGTTAGATTCTGGGTTGAGGTTAAATCAGACACGATTAGATTTCGATGATTTATGGGCAGAATAAGGTGAACTAAAGCTTTTAGGTGTATTTTTATTGAAGGTGGTGTTTCTGGGTTGAGATTTAATGATACACGTTTAGACTTTGATGATTTATGGACAGAAGAAGAGGAAGGAATTGAAGTATGTTTAGAAAAAGGAGAGAATTCAGGGAAGACGTTTATTTTATAAGACAAATGTTTCCTAGATGGCAAAAGTTTCCTAGATGTATTGGCGGCCATTTGAAGAAAAACTCGATTTTCGAGGTTACAAAATCGGTCGGCATTTTGTTTTTTTTTTTTTGCGGAAAAAAATTATCCTAGTTCAGGCGATAGCAATAACAACCCTTGTTGATTATTTTAGTTTTTTTTCCCTCAGATGTTCCAGACTGGTGATATCCTGCACACCGTCAATTTTTTGGCATTTTTTTAAAAAAAAATTAAATAACGTCAAAAACCACTTCAAAAATTCTGAAAAATATGTTTTTGTATTCTCTAAATGTTAGTTAATAATGTGCAAAATTTGAAAACGATATCTTTTTTCCTTCTATAAAAAAAAAAAAATCGCAATTTTTAAATTTGTAACCTATATGCCCCCTTAAGTGGTAATATATGATTACTTTCTGCATTTACAGAATTTTTGTATCACTTGAAATTTTTTGTCAAGGACTTCATAAATGAATCAGTAAAAATATTCGTACCTTGCCTTACTTGGCATGTCATAACATTGCTTCTGCTCAACTGATTTTAAAAATCTTTATATTATAACAAGGATAAGACTTGCAGTTTGTATTCTAATTTAAATAATAAAAAAACTTTTTAACAAAAAAAAAACCAACTTCAAAATCACTACAAAGCAAAAAATAATTTTACATAACTTTTCCCATTCATTTCTTGGTCATATTTTAAAAGCTATTTATATGTATTATAATATTGGAAATCTTATCATTTTCATTTTTGTTTTATTTTGTTTTATTATCATCAATATATTAATTGCTTTATGTACATAAAAGCTTTGAAGTCAGCGCTTATCTTACTATGTCGAAATCTTTTTATTTTAATTTATTCTAATTTGTTTTATCATAAAAATATTGTTAACTTTATGAATATAAAAGCTTCTTAGCGATTTTTTTTCTTTCAGTTGGCAATTTTTGAGTACGCTGAATGTAGCCAATGTGTTGCATGCATTATTTGTGCAGCTGTTACACACTATGTCATATTCAATATGAGCTTTACAAGCTCACCCAAACCAGTTTAGTGAGAAACTTTATGTGTACAAAGCTTTTAAAATTACTACAGTATCACCAAGGCACCAAATAGTGCACGGGTGGTATAAGATCATGATTGTGTATCAAAGATGAGCGCCGATTTCAAAGCTTTTATGTTAATAAAGCAATTAATATGTTGATGATAATAAAACAAAATAAAAAAAATGAAAATGATAAGATTTCCAATATTATAAAACATATAAATAGCTTTTAAAATATGACCAAGAAATTAATGGGAAAAGTTATTTAAAATTATTTTTTACTTTGTAGTGATTTTGAAGTTGGTTTTTTTTTTTTTGTTAAAAAGTTTTTACTTCTTGCTTTTTAGAGAATATGAAATATTTTATGTAATTGTATTCTTGAGGAAAATTTTCAAACATGAAACTTTGTTCTTAAAAAATTTGTTTTATTTATTCCTGAAAGTTTGTTGTGTATTTTCCATTTCTGTTTCTGGACAATTAGTGCCACGCCCTTTATCTAATCCCGCCCACTTTATTTACCGTACCTTATAATGATTCTACCTAGCCCAGTGCCAAATTTTAGTTTCCAAGTATCAATATTAACCGTAATATAGTACTTTACTTAAAGTGCCACACGCTGTGTACAATCCCACCCACTTTTTTAATGATTCTACCTACCCACCTACCTGCATACCAAATATTAGTACGCTAGTGTCAATATTAACTAAGATATAGTATTTTTATAATATTAAACGCCCCTTTGTTGAATAACGCCCACTTTTTTGGCCGTAATTTGTAGTAACTGAACCTACCCATGTACTAAATTTCAGCACCTTAGTGTAAATATTTTTGATATATAGTGTGTTTCTAATATTGCCACACCCATTTGTCGAATAACGCTCACTTTCTTTACAGTAATTTTTGAAAATTGTGTCTACCACTGTACTAAATTTCAGTACCCTAGTGTCAATAGTGTTAGAGATACAGTGTTTTTCCAATATTGCCACAACCCTTTGTCAAATAACGCCCACTTTATTGACTGTAATGTGTAATAACTATGCCTATCCATGCACTAAATTTCAGCACCCTAGTGTTAATATTATTCGACATATAGTGTGTTTTAATATTGCCACACCCCTTTGTCGAATAACGCCCACTTTCTTTACAGTAATTTTTTAAAATTTTGTCTACCCCTGTACTAAATTTCAGTATCCTAGTGTCAATACTATTTGAAATACAGTGTTTTTTAATATGACCACACCCCTTTGTCAAATAACGCCCACTTTATTGATCGTAATTTTTAATAATTGTGTCTACCCCAGTATTTTTACTGTAAATTTCAGTACCCTAATGTCAATATTAACTGAAATACAGTGGTTCTCTTAAATTAACACGCCCCTTTGTCGAATATCGCCCACTTTCTTAAAAAAGGACCTCCGCGTTCATGGTATCTATCTGTTGACAAAAAATTACGGAAATCGGGCAAGTGCTTTAGGAGTTATCGATGACATACATTTAAAAAAAAAAAAAACAAAAAAAAAAAAAGCGGACAAACCAACGAACTTGAGAACCTCCTCCTTTTTGAAGTCGGTTAAAAATATATTAATCCATTTAAAAAAAATAGACGCTAAGACAATCAACGCACATTTTAATTTTTAGATTTTCTAATGTTAAGAAATCAACAAAAAGTCTATTGACATAATTTTGTTTATGTTTTTCGAGGATATTTGTTTGGGCTATGGCCGCATAAAAAGATAAAGAATTCTGGTTTTTCTCTGTTTATTTATTATTATTTAGTTTCCGATATTTCGGCTCGCATTGTGGGCCTTCATCAGGGCCATAGCTGTTTAATTGCGATTACGATTAGTAATCAATTAGATTATTTTTTAAAAATAATTGTAATGATTATATAATCCTTAAGCAAGAATTTTATGATTAGTTATTGATTACGATTACAAATACTCAAAAAATAATAACGATTACTTGGGATTACGCAAAATAATCAAAAGTAATAAAAAAACACAGGTGCGTCACTGGACACACGAGAGAAGCGAAGCATTTTCGCAAATTCATAGATTTGATAATTTAATAGCGTTTTTTCCATTAAAATAATTTTTAAATTCAAAACTTTAAAATAACAAAGTATATATATCATATATATTAACCCTCTTCGACCCTCCCTTAAAGCCCCCTGTTCAGTTGTAGGGAATACATATACAAAAATCATTAATTTTGTTACAATTTAATCAACTTACAGGTTGTTTATTTTTAACGACCTTTAGTAGGAAGTAGAAACAACATCTAATACACAATCCTTAGTGAATATTTCTTTTAGTTCGTTCGTTCTTTTAGTTCGTTCGTTCTTTTAGTTCGTTCGTTCTTTTAGTTCGTTAGGTCTTTTAGTTCGTTAGGTCTTTTAGTTCGCATGGACAAACCGAAGATTCAAACCATAGCTCGGTAAATTTAGTTATCTTTGCTCTAGTTCGTTTTGTTTGCTAGTTTTGTCGGTTGGCTAGCCAATACACAGTCCTAGAATAGCCAACACACAATCCTTTCTTAAAGTAGTAGATTACAGTGATATGCTGAAACATATCTTTAGCTAATGTCTATCACTGAATCAACAAAATTATAAATGAAAGGGTTTTAGCGTAATGGTTAGAGGAAAGTACCAACAAACGATAGAACTGTGAGTTGTGGGTTCAATTCCTGCAGCGGGCAAGAAATTATTTTTAATTTAACATTTTCTAGTTCAATTGATGCAAGCAAAAAACAATATCAATTCTAAGAAAAAAGGTGTCGGAAAAAAGTGTCGTTTTTTCTGATTGCACTCTAGCAAATCGCAGAACGAGGCGTAAAAAGCTTCGCTTCAAAAAATAATTCGATTACTTTTAAAGATTATTTCTGATTCTTTTTTGATTATTTTAAGAATTTCAGTCTAAAGTACGGAACATGGTTGAATAAATAAGGTTGTCGCATGGGTGAGAGCGAGTTCCCATAAATGTCAAATCGAAGGTGACAGCTCATACAAAATCTGAAAACGAAAATTAATAACATGAAAAGCCGTTTATTTATTTATTTATTTATTTTATATATAATGTTCACAAATAAGACAAGTCTTTTTAAAGCGATAAGAATGACAGAAGTAATAACAACAAGTTATAATCAACAAATATGCCGTTGAAGTTGTTGTTGTTGCTTTTCATTGATTTTGACAATTATGGGTACTGAGAAGAGAGTACGATCAGCCACGAGACAACCTTATTTATTCAACGATGGTACGGAATATTTTGTGAAAGTGATGATGAAATTGACACAACTGGTTTTTCACAGGACACCGTTAAACCCGATTAGTGATCCCAACAGACCAACTCTTCTGCTACTTGCATGACAATTCAAGTGCTGAAATGATTTGGCAAAAGTATGGCTTGTTGAAGGAACCATTTCTTTCTTTCAATACTCCTTCAATGCCCTCAGCGCCAGTTGAGAGACTATTTTTTTTTTTGCCGGCATAGTAAACACTCCAAGACGGTAATCATTGTCTGATTTTTCTTGTGAAAAATTAGTTCTTATGAATGCAAATAGTAATTTAGAGTAAACAGGTTTTATTTTTGTATCGTTTATGTTGTACTATAATACATTATTGTTTTCGTTCTTGTTTTTTGTCAATCTTTTGTTTTAACCGACTTCAAAAGGAGGAGGTTCTCAAGTTCATTGGTTTGTCCGCTTTTTTTTTTTTTTTTTTTTTAAATGTATGTACATCGATAACTCCTAAAGCACTTGCCCGATTTCCGTAATTTTTTGTCAACAGATAGATACCATGAACGCGGAGGTCTTTTATAAAAAAGTGGGCGATATTCGACAAAGGGGCGTGTCAATATAAGAAAAACACTGTATTTCAGTTAATATTGACACTAGGGTACTGAAATTTACAGTAAAAATACTGGCGTAGACACAATTATTACAAATTACGATCAATAAAGTGAGCGTTATTTGACAAAGGGGTGTGGTCATATTAACAAACACTGTATCTCAAATAGTATTGACACTAGGGTACTGAAATTTAGTACAGGAGTAGACACAATTTTAAAAAATTACTGTAAATAAAGTGGGCGTTATTCGACAAAGGGGTGTGGCAATATTAAAACACACTATATGTCGAATAATATTAACACTAGGGTGCTGAAATTTAGTGCATGGATAGGCATAGTTATTACACATTACAGTCAATAAAGTGGGCGTTATTTGACAAAGGGTTGTGGCAATATTGGAAAAACACTGTATCTCGAACACTATTGACACTAGGGTACTGAAATTAAGTACAGTGGTAGACACAATTTTCAAAAATTATTGTAAAGAAAGTGGGCGTTATTCGACAAATGGGTGTGGCAATATTATAAACACACTATATATCGAATAATATGGACACTAGGGTGCTTAAATTTAGTACATGGGTAGGTTCAGTTACTACAAATTACGGCCAAAAAAGTGGGCGTTATTCAACAAAGGGGCGTTTAATATTATAAAAATACTATATCTTAGTTAATATTGACACTAGCGTACTAATATTTGGTATGCAGGTAGGTGGGTAGGTAGAATCAATAAAAAAGTGAGCGGGATTGTACACAGAGTGTGGCACTTTAAGGAAAATACTATATTACGCTTAATATTGATACTTGGACACTGAAATTTGGCACAGGGCTAGGTAGAATCATTATAAGGTACGGAAAATAAAGTGGGCGGGATTATATAAAGGGCGTGGCACTAATTGTCAAGAAACAGAAATGGAAAATACACAACAAACTTTCAGGAATAAATAAAACAAATTTTTTAAGAACAAAGTTTCATGTTTGAAAATTTTCCTCAAGAATACGATTACATAAAATATTTCATATTCTCTAAAAAGCAAGAAGTAAAAACTTTTTAACAAAAAAAAAACCGACTTCAAAATCACTACAAAGTAAAAAATAATTTTAAATAACTTTTCCCATTAATTTCTTGGTCATATTTTAAAAGCTATTTATACAGTGCCGGTAAAAAAAATAGCACTGGAGACAACAGTTCAACTATTATTTAAAAAAAAACCTCATCTGAAGCAACTTGCAACTCAGATTCTACTATTATATAATATTTTAGAGAGTATTCACTCTCTGAAAGCAAGATCATTAGTATTAAAAGGGTAACGGTTCTTTTTATGTTAAGTAATTTTGAGAGAGAAGTACGAATTGGTACGGTAAAAATAATAGCACTGCGTTTACGTTTCTGTTGAAAAAAAACCATTTTGTGTTCAATTTATCAAAAGGTAGCATCAAAGTGTTTCAGTTTGTTTTAGTGGAAGTGGTTTTAATACAAAAAAAATTAAATTCTTAAATTATTTACGAAGCTATGGGTCGCAGAAAGCATTGCAGTGCCGAAAAACGTGAAATTATTCAAAGAATGTTTGCAGAGGGTAAAACGTATGCAGAAGTTAGACATGAAGTTAGCTGTTCTAATAATTTGGTTCGTAATGCCATAATATATGCACCAAAACTTGAAACTCGTGGACGAAAGCACGCTATGTCGCCGTTACTCGTCCAACGATTAATCAGGCAAAGTAGAAGGAGCCGTTTAAGCCAGCAACAGAGCTCAAAACAGAACTTAATATGTGTTGAAACTGTTCGTAGCCGTCTTAGAGATCATCATTTAAAGGCATGTAGTCCCAGAAAAGTACCTATCTTAACTGCTAAGCATGCAACAAAGCGTTTGAAGTTCGCAAAACAACATTTGAACTGGCCAGTAGAGAGATAGAGAAATATTTTATGGACGGACGAGAGTAAAATTGTAATTTATGGTGGCAAGGGTTTTCGTTCTTACGTTAAGAGACCTCCTAATGCAGAATTCAACCCTAAATTTACTGCTGAAACAGTTAAGCCCGGAGGTTCAAGCATAATGATATGGGCTTGTTTTTCCTATTATGGAGTTGGTCCCATACATTGGATTAGGACCATCATGGAACAACACGTATACGTTGATATATTGGATAAAGTAATGCTGCCTTATGCAGAGGAAGAAATGCCGTTATTGTGGGTTTTCCAGCAGGATAAAGACCCGAAGCATACCAGCAAGAAAGCTAAAAGGTGGTTTGAGGATCATTCGGTGAATGTCATGGCTTGGCCAGCGCAGTCGCCCGACCTCAATCCAATTGAGAACCCTGGACTGATGTAAAAAAAGCAGTTTCTATTGCAAAACTGACCAACATTCAAACCCTTTGGGCTGCAGTTCAAGACTCCTGGATCAAAACTCCAATTAAGAGGTGCCAGGATTTGATCAATTCCATGACAAGACGTTGTGCAGCCGTAATTGCCTACGAAGGACATGCGAGGAAATATTAATTTTGGCTCATTACACTTTTTTCTCCATAATAGCTTTGATCTTAAATAAACTCTTTAATTTTGTCACGTTTTTTTAAGTTTTTAAATGCATAATGATATAATAGTGCTATTTTTTTTACCGCCTATTTTTTAAGTTATATTGAAAAATCTGAAATATTTTCCAAAAAAAGTTAATAAATTTTGCAACTCCTTTTTAACTACTTTCTTTGAGGTTAATTGTATTTATTGATATCTTCAAAAGTTGTTTGCATCGATTTATTTAATTTTAACTTCTTAAAAGAAATAAATTTTGATGATGGTGCTATTATTTTTACCGCAGCTGTATGTATTATAATATTGGAAATCTTATCATTTTCATTTTTTTTATTTTGTTTTATTATCATCAATATACTAATTGCTTTATGAACATCAAAGCTTTGAAATCGGCGCTCATCTTTGATACACAATCATGATCTTTTACCATCCGTGCACTATTTGGTGCCTGGGTGACACTGTAGTAATTTTAAAAGCTTTGTACACAGCATTAAATTTCTCATTAAACTGGTTTGGGTGAGCTTGTAAAGCTCATATTGAATATGACATAGTGTGTAACAGCTGCACAAATAATGCATGGAACACATTGGCTACATTCAGCGTACTCAAAATTACCAACTGAAAGAAAAAAATCGCTAAGAAGCTTTTATATTCATAAAGTTAATAATATTTTTATGATAAAACATATTCGAAAAAATTAAAATAAAAAGATTTTGACATAATAAGATAAGGGCCGACTTCAAAGCTTTTATGCACATAAAGCAATTAATATATTGATGATAATAAAACAAAATAAAAAAAATTAAAATGATAAGAATTCCAATATTATAATACATATAAATAGCTTTTAAAATATGACCAAGAAATTAATGGGAAAAGTTATTTAAAATTATTTTTTACTTTGTAGTGATTTTGAAGCCGGTTTTTTTTTTTTGTTAAAAAGTTTTTATTTTCGCTATAAGAAATGGCTATACGTGCATTAGTTAAAACAACTATTTAAAGAGTGCAGTTCGTTGTAAACAACAGTGCAAACAAAGAATAAAAAATATTTAATAAAAAATATAAAAGACCAGAGGTAAAATAAGAACAAAATGTTCATCAACTCTTAATATTTTTATTAATTTTTATATTTTGAAAGACAATAATGCGTCGAGGAACATCATTTTCAGAAATCGAACAAGTCAAAGCGACATAGAAATTCTATCGGAAAGTTTTTAAAAAACCCAGACAGTTATCACACAATGAAGAGACTTAGTCTCGAATCGAAAGTTAGTGAAAGAGACAAAAGAAAAGTTAAACGCCTTGCGGTTACTCAAAACACAGCGCCAAGCAAATAATGCAGCAACTCTCACTAAATATTACGCAAAGAAGAGTACAACAAATTTTAAACGAAGACAGTAACATAAAGTATCAAAAAAGGATAGCCAAAGCTATGCTATTGAAGCTCCATAAACTTCACAAGATTACTTACTTACTTATCTGGCGCTTACAACCGTAAGTCGGTTTTGGCCTCATATCAGAAATTGCGCCAGCCATTTCTGTTTTGCGCTTGCTGGCGCCAGTTGGAAACACCAAGCGTGGTCAGGTTATCCATCACCTGATCCTTCCAACGAAGATGTGGGCGTCCTCTTCTGCGTTGACCACCACCGGGCACCGAATCGAATATTTTTTTCGCTAGAGCGTCGTTTTCCATTCGCTTAACATGACCTAGCCAGCGGAGCCGCTGGATGTCAGCGTACAGCTCGTGGTTCCATCGAATTTGGTACTCACCATTGACGCAGATTGGACGGAGGATTTTACGAAGGATCTTTCTCTCGAAGGCTCCCAGAGTCTTTTCATCAGAACTGCTCAACGTCCAGGTTTGTGCTGCATATAATAGGACGGGCATGATTAGTGACTTATAGAGCGTGAGTTTTGTTCGTCGAGAGAGGGCTCTGCTTCTCAATTGCCTACTTAGCCCAAAGTAACACCTGTTGGCAAGAGTTATCCTTCGTTTTATCTCAATACTAACATCGTTGAAAGAGTTAATGCTGGATCCCAGGTAGACGAAGTCCTTAACGACCTCGAAGGAGATGTTGTCAACAGTGACGTGGTTTCCAAGACGCTGGGACTGTTTATTTGTTGACACTAGGTATTTGTGGCGTCCGTGGCGTAGTTGGTTAAAGTGCGTGGCCGCTATGTCAACGAACTTTGGAGACCCAGGTTCGAACCCCAACAGCGACAGAAAATTATATGAATTAAAATAATTTTTCTGTACGGCCGCCACCTCTCTGCAGACAATGGCAAACCTCAGAGAGTAATAAAAATGCCATGTAAAGCTTCTTGAGAATAAGAACATTCCGTTCATCGCCGTTCGGAGTCGGCGTTAAGCCTGTAGGTCCATTTCTCGGTCAATTGTGTACAAACTTAATAACACGCACAACACAATTGATCATAAGAAGCTAGGTCAAAGTCCTTTCAAGGGCTGAATGGCCAGTTATTTATTTTTTTTTAGGTATTTCGTCTTATCTGCATTCACTGCAAGATCCACTCGACTCGACTTTTTCGCTAATCTGGAGAATGCTGCACTGACTTCGCGCGTATTATGGCCAATGATATCGATATCATCAGCATACGCCAGCAGCATAATACTTTTGGAGAATATCGTGCCACTGCGTCTCAAATCAGCAGCTCGGATGATCTTCTCCATCATCAGGTTGAAAAAGTCGCACGATAAGGAATCACCTTGTCTGAAACCTCGTTTGGTATCGAACGGAGGAGTGAGATCCTTCCCGATCTTAACTGTGCTGCTGGTGTTGCTCAGCGTCATTCTGCAAAGACGGATGAGCTTTGCAGGAATACCAAATTCAGACATGGTGGAGTATAGATAATTCCTTATAGGACTGTCGAAGGCGGCTTTGTAATCGACAAAAAGATGGTGTGTGTCGATTTGTTTTTCTAGGGTCTTCTCCAAGATTTGTCGTAGCGTAAATATCTGGTCTATGGTGGATTTACCAGGTCTGAAGCCACACTGATAAGGTCCAATCAGCTGGTTTACGATGGGCTTTAGTCTTTCACATAGCACGCTCGAAAAGACCTTTTATGCGATATTAAGAAGGCTTATCCCACGGTAGTTGGCGCAAATGGTGGAATCGCCTTTCTTGTGGATTGGGCAAAGCACACTGAGGTTCCAATCGTTTGGAATGCATTCTTCCGACCATATTTTGCATAGAAGCTCATAAATGCATTTAAATAGAGCTTCGCCTCCATTCTTGAAGAGCTCAGCAGGTAAGCCATCGGTTCCTGCGGCTTTGTTGTTTTTTAGCCGAGCTATAACTTTCAAGACTTCACTATGGTCGGGCAGCGGAACTTCAACGCTGTCGTCCACAATTGGGGTTTCCGGGATATCATCTCTATCGGCGGGATTGTTATCGTCGTCACCATTCAGAAGCATAGAGAAGTGTTGCCTCCACATCATCAGTGTACTCTGGATATCTGTCACTAGATTCCCATTTTCATCTTTGCAGGAAGAGGCCCCGGTCTTGAAACCATCGGCCAGGCGTCTTATTTTTTCGAAAAATTTTCGGACCTCATTCCTGTCACCATGCATCTCAATTTTCTCGCACTCACGCATTTCGGCTTCCCATTTCTTTCGCCTGAAAATGCGTCGCTCTTCCCTCCTCTTCTCTTTGTATCGCTCTTTAGGCGTCGCGACACTCCTGGTCGTGCCACTGGTTTCGGCGAGGGCGGTGATAGCCTATCACCTCTTCGGCAGCCGTACGCATAGAGTGGGAAATGTGATTCCACTGCGCGCATATATCGTCGATCGGAGGAGTGATTTCTTGAAGCAGGAGTGAGAGTCGAGTAGCGAAGTCTTCGGCTGTTTGTTTTGATTGCAGCTTTTCGACGTCTAGCTTTCTCTGTGCTGGATTGCACGCATTCTTCGTTGCGCACAGACGTGTACGGATCTTGGCTGCGACAAGATAATGATCCGAGTCTATATTGGCACCACGGATCGTGCGTACATCTAAAACACTGGAAGAGTGCCTTCAGTCAATCAAAACGTGATCAATTTGGTTACGCGTCTTTTGGTCAGGAGACAGCCAAGTTGCTTTATGAATATCGAGATGCTTGAATCTAGTGCTACTAACGACCATGTTTCGCGCTGCGGCAAAGTCAATCAGCCTCATTCCGTTATCGGAGGTATTGTCGTGGAGCGTGAACTTCCCGACTGTTGGACCAAAGATATTTTCTTTTCCCACCTTGGCGTTGAAGTCACCAAGCACGATTTTTATGTCGTGGCGGGGGCTGCACTCATAGGCCTCTTCAAGGCGCTCGTAGAAGCTGTCTTTGGTCTCATCGTCCTTTTCTTATGTCGGAGCGTGCGCACAAATCAGGCTTGTATTGAAGAATCTTGCCTTGACACGGATTATGGCAAGTCGTTAGTTCACAGGTGTGAATCGCAGGATATGATGCCGTAGTCGCTTGCCAACCACGAATCCGCATCCAAATTCGTGCTTCTCCGCATGGCCGCTGTAGTAGATATCACAGGATGCTTGCCGTAAGCAACCCTGTCTCTTCCATCGCATTTCTTGGATTGCAGTGATATCAACTTTGTATCTTTCTAAGATATCTATCAGTTGGATAGAGGTACCATCCCAATTAAAAACATGCCAAACATGCTTAAGAAGAAACTTTCAAGTTGGTTTGCTTATGACTTCCGCTGCATTTGACTACAAAGGCAAGTCTAAAATATGTTTTGTTTCAAACAAAATGACTGCTGAGCGCTATGTGGAGTTACTGGACAGTGAATTAATAGATTTTGCTGGTGATTTGTATGGTGATAACTGGACATTTAAACAGGATAATGCATCTATTCAATGCGCAAAGCACACGAAAGACTTTCTAAAATCGCGATCAATATCATTATTGGAGTAGCCTGCTCTCAGCCCGGACTTAAATCCGATGGAAAACCTTTGAGGTATTTTGTCAAAGAACGTTTACAAAAATTGAAGACAATTTTTTAGTCTAAAAGAGCTGAAAAACGCAATAAAAGAAGAGTGGCAAAAAATTGAATTAAAATTGATTACTGCGTTCTATTCGCCAATGCTCACTCAATTACGAAAAAAACGGCTACTCACTTAGCTGTTACTTACTGCATAGTTGGCAACACTTTTGTTTTTGCAGACCACGCCAATGTTTTAAAGTCTGCCAATAAATTAATTTTGTTTTCGTACTCACATCACATTTTGACAGAATCTATTACATTTTCCTTATTCCGTACACAAACCAACTAAAAAATAAGAATTTGGCAACGCAACTTTACTCAACTCAACTGATAATTGATCTACTCTATACTCAACAAGCTGTAGACTTTGTTGTAGTTTTCCTATACAAATTTTGAAATAAGCGACATGAATTGAGTATAGGCTGCTAAATCGAACGCAGCTAATATTACCTTACAAAACCTAGTGAGGTCAATGCCTAATCGCATTTGTCCTGTCATCATAAATAATGGGGGTCATACAAATTACTAAAAAAATCTCAATTTGTCAAACAATTTTTATCTGTTGTTTTTATTATACAAAAAAATTAAAAAAAAGTTGTGTGTGCTATTATTTTCAGTGTGTGTATAATATTTGTGTGTGCTATTACTTTCAGTGGTCATGAGACTACGTTTATTATTTGAAGAGAATGGCTCCATAAGAGAGCAAAATTTAAAAAAATATTAAAACAACAAATAATTAAACAACAAACAAATTTTCTGCACACTCAGATTTTACAGTTACCTAAATCTACCCTAGTGGAGTTCAATTGTTTGTTAGGCACATATGACTGTTTCGGTAAGTGTACGTCCGTGATTATTTTAGGTTCGAGCGGATTTTCATGCATAGGAATTTGTGTTCGACCCCTTCTACTATATAAAATCTGAGAAGGTGATGCTCCTAAACTTGGAATAGGGGAAATTCCAGTAGAGATAAATATAGCTCCTGACTTGAATCGTAAGACTTTTTGATGAGGCTTTTTCTATTCCAACATATTTTTCTAGTCCATTAGATTGTCCATTAGATAGCTAGTCCATTAGATTAAGGATGCATTGGGCTAGATACAGTGAACTTTATTCCCAAATTTTAAGCAAAATCAAGGAATTTATTTGAATTAAAAGGATTGCTATTAGCAACTAATTCTACCAGAATTCCATGTAAAGCAAACTGATCTTATATATATTACGCAAGCTCAAATTGTGTCCGGCGTAAGGCTTTTTGAGTACAAGTCCAATCTTAAAAATTTTAGTATTTCTTGGTAGGTTTAGACCTGTAGATGTGCAAACTGGACTTTTTATTTCTTAAAAATTTATATTTTTAAGTTATAGCTTATTAAAGTTTGCATATAATTGCATAGAATTGTTGTTGTTATGTTGCTTTTACTTTTCTTAACAGAGCAGCTAAGAACAATGTTATCAAACTCAGTGCAAAACTATTCGCTGCTTACATTTCGCTCTCTTCTGTCTATTCTTAATAGAGCGTCTGTTAACAACAAAATGACGCTCGCAACCAAGCTACATACAAATTTTTTTATCGCAATTTTTCGCTCACATTTCACTCTATTCTGCCTCTTCTTTATAGAGCGCTTGCAAACAACGACAAAACTCTTAGAATATACGCTGAACACAATGAACGGCGTCAGCGGTGAGCGCCAATTATTATTATTTTATAGTTGATTGGTGCAGCAACGCGCACCAGTGGTTGCTAGTTTTTTAAAATTTTGATTATCTCATCTATTGTTTTAGTCTTTAATTCAATTATATCCAACCACTTTGAAAAATAGTCAACTAAAATTAAATAGTTTTTGTTAAAACAGGTTCCGATGCCATACCTAATTTTGCCCATCTGAAGGGAGGAATATCATGAAAAGTTATTGGTTCTTTTAGATTGGTTTTCGTATATTTTTGACATGTTTCGCAACTATTAATTTTATTTTCAATATCTTTGTTTATAAATGATCAGAACACTAGTTAAGCCGCTCTGTTTTTAGTTGTTTGAATGCCTATAAGAGCAGTGTGTAACAAATTAAGAACATCTTTGCGCAAACTGTCAGGGATTATAACAAGGTTGTTAAAAAAAAGTAAATCATTTTTAACCGACTTCAAAAAGGAGGAGGTTCTCAAGTTCGTTGGTTTGTCCGCTTTTTTTTTTTTTTTTTTTTTTTTTTTAAATGTATGTCATCGATAACTCCTAAAGCACTTGCCCGATTTCCGTAATTTTTTGTCAACAGATAGATACCATGAACGCGGAGGTCCTTTTTTAAGAAAGTGGGCGATATTCGACAAAGGGGCGTGTTAATTTAAGAGAACCACTGTATTTCAGTTAATATTGACATTAGGGTACTGAAATTTACAGTAAAAATACTGGGGTAGACACAGTTATTACAAATTACGATCAATAAAGTGGGCGTTATTTGACAAAGGGGTGTGGTCATATTAAAAAAACACTGTATCTCAAATAGTATTGACACTAGGATACTGAAATTTAGTACAGGGGTAGACAAAATTTTAAAAAATTACTGTAAAGAAAGTGGCGTTATTCGAAAAAGGGGTGTGGCAATATTAAAACACACTATATCGTCGTTCGCAAATTATTGTGTTCTATATGACAAAAATGTTTTTTTGGTAAATCAAGTTTAAAGTTTAGTAAAAAACTGAACCGAAAAATCTGCCGCGATTTTCTTACCAAGGCTCCCAGAGTCTTTTCATCAGAACTGCTCAACGTCCAGGTTTGTGCTGCATATAATAGGACGGGCATGATTAGTGACTTATAGAGCGTGAGTTTTGTTCGTCGAGAGAGGGCTCTGCTTCTCAATTGCCTACTTAGCCCAAAGTAACACCTGTTGGCAAGAGTTATCCTTCGTTTTATCTCAATACTAACATCGTTGAAAGAGTTAATGCTGGATCCCAGGTAGACGAAGTCCTTAACGACCTCGAAGGAGATGTTGTCAACAGTGACGTGGTTTCCAAGACGCTGGGACTGTTTATTTGTTGACACTAGGTATTTGTGGCGTCCGTGGCGTAGTTGGTTAAAGTGCGTGGCCGCTATGTCAACGAACTTTGGAGACCCAGGTTCGAACCCCAACAGCGACAGAAAATTATATGAATTAAAATAATTTTTCTGTACGGCCGCCACCTCTCTGCAGACAATGGCAAACCTCAGAGAGTAATAAAAATGCCATGTAAAGCTTCTTGAGAATAAGAACATTCCGTTCATCGCCGTTCGGAGTCGGCGTTAAGCCTGTAGGTCCATTTCTCGGTCAATTGTGTACAAACTTAATAACACGCACAACACAATTGATCATAAGAAGCTAGGTCAAAGTCCTTTCAAGGGCTGAATGGCCAGTTATTTATTTTTTTTTAGGTATTTCGTCTTATCTGCATTCACTGCAAGATCCACTCGACTCGACTTTTTCGCTAATCTGGAGAATGCTGCACTGACTTCGCGCGTATTATGGCCAATGATATCGATATCATCAGCATACGCCAGCAGCATAATACTTTTGGAGAATATCGTGCCACTGCGTCTCAAATCAGCAGCTCGGATGATCTTCTCCATCATCAGGTTGAAAAAGTCGCACGATAAGGAATCACCTTGTCTGAAACCTCGTTTGGTATCGAACGGAGGAGTGAGATCCTTCCCGATCTTAACTGTGCTGCTGGTGTTGCTCAGCGTCATTCTGCAAAGACGGATGAGCTTTGCAGGAATACCAAATTCAGACATGGTGGAGTATAGATAATTCCTTATAGGACTGTCGAAGGCGGCTTTGTAATCGACAAAAAGATGGTGTGTGTCGATTTGTTTTTCTAGGGTCTTCTCCAAGATTTGTCGTAGCGTAAATATCTGGTCTATGGTGGATTTACCAGGTCTGAAGCCACACTGATAAGGTCCAATCAGCTGGTTTACGATGGGCTTTAGTCTTTCACATAGCACGCTCGAAAAGACCTTTTATGCGATATTAAGAAGGCTTATCCCACGGTAGTTGGCGCAAATGGTGGAATCGCCTTTCTTGTGGATTGGGCAAAGCACACTGAGGTTCCAATCGTTTGGAATGCATTCTTCCGACCATATTTTGCATAGAAGCTCATAAATGCATTTAAATAGAGCTTCGCCTCCATTCTTGAAGAGCTCAGCAGGTAAGCCATCGGTTCCTGCGGCTTTGTTGTTTTTTAGCCGAGCTATAACTTTCAAGACTTCACTATGGTCGGGCAGCGGAACTTCAACGCTGTCGTCCACAATTGGGGTTTCCGGGATATCATCTCTATCGGCGGGATTGTTATCGTCGTCACCATTCAGAAGCATAGAGAAGTGTTGCCTCCACATCATCAGTGTACTCTGGATATCTGTCACTAGATTCCCATTTTCATCTTTGCAGGAAGAGGCCCCGGTCTTGAAACCATCGGCCAGGCGTCTTATTTTTTCGAAAAATTTTCGGACCTCATTCCTGTCACCATGCATCTCAATTTTCTCGCACTCACGCATTTCGGCTTCCCATTTCTTTCGCCTGAAAATGCGTCGCTCTTCCCTCCTCTTCTCTTTGTATCGCTCTTTAGGCGTCGCGACACTCCTGGTCGTGCCACTGGTTTCGGCGAGGGCGGTGATAGCCTATCACCTCTTCGGCAGCCGTACGCATAGAGTGGGAAATGTGATTCCACTGCGCGCATATATCGTCGATCGGAGGAGTGATTTCTTGAAGCAGGAGTGAGAGTCGAGTAGCGAAGTCTTCGGCTGTTTGTTTTGATTGCAGCTTTTCGACGTCTAGCTTTCTCTGTGCTGGATTGCACGCATTCTTCGTTGCGCACAGACGTGTACGGATCTTGGCTGCGACAAGATAATGATCCGAGTCTATATTGGCACCACGGATCGTGCGTACATCTAAAACACTGGAAGAGTGCCTTCAGTCAATCAAAACGTGATCAATTTGGTTACGCGTCTTTTGGTCAGGAGACAGCCAAGTTGCTTTATGAATATCGAGATGCTTGAATCTAGTGCTACTAACGACCATGTTTCGCGCTGCGGCAAAGTCAATCAGCCTCATTCCGTTATCGGAGGTATTGTCGTGGAGCGTGAACTTCCCGACTGTTGGACCAAAGATATTTTCTTTTCCCACCTTGGCGTTGAAGTCACCAAGCACGATTTTTATGTCGTGGCGGGGGCTGCACTCATAGGCCTCTTCAAGGCGCTCGTAGAAGCTGTCTTTGGTCTCATCGTCCTTTTCTTATGTCGGAGCGTGCGCACAAATCAGGCTTGTATTGAAGAATCTTGCCTTGACACGGATTATGGCAAGTCGTTAGTTCACAGGTGTGAATCGCAGGATATGATGCCGTAGTCGCTTGCCAACCACGAATCCGCATCCAAATTCGTGCTTCTCCGCATGGCCGCTGTAGTAGATATCACAGGATGCTTGCCGTAAGCAACCCTGTCTCTTCCATCGCATTTCTTGGATTGCAGTGATATCAACTTTGTATCTTTCTAAGATATCTATCAGTTGGATAGAGGTACCATCCCAATTAAAAACATGCCAAACATGCTTAAGAAGAAACTTTCAAGTTGGTTTGCTTATGACTTCCGCTGCATTTGACTACAAAGGCAAGTCTAAAATATGTTTTGTTTCAAACAAAATGACTGCTGAGCGCTATGTGGAGTTACTGGACAGTGAATTAATAGATTTTGCTGGTGATTTGTATGGTGATAACTGGACATTTAAACAGGATAATGCATCTATTCAATGCGCAAAGCACACGAAAGACTTTCTAAAATCGCGATCAATATCATTATTGGAGTAGCCTGCTCTCAGCCCGGACTTAAATCCGATGGAAAACCTTTGAGGTATTTTGTCAAAGAACGTTTACAAAAATTGAAGACAATTTTTTAGTCTAAAAGAGCTGAAAAACGCAATAAAAGAAGAGTGGCAAAAAATTGAATTAAAATTGATTACTGCGTTCTATTCGCCAATGCTCACTCAATTACGAAAAAAACGGCTACTCACTTAGCTGTTACTTACTGCATAGTTGGCAACACTTTTGTTTTTGCAGACCACGCCAATGTTTTAAAGTCTGCCAATAAATTAATTTTGTTTTCGTACTCACATCACATTTTGACAGAATCTATTACATTTTCCTTATTCCGTACACAAACCAACTAAAAAATAAGAATTTGGCAACGCAACTTTACTCAACTCAACTGATAATTGATCTACTCTATACTCAACAAGCTGTAGACTTTGTTGTAGTTTTCCTATACAAATTTTGAAATAAGCGACATGAATTGAGTATAGGCTGCTAAATCGAACGCAGCTAATATTACCTTACAAAACCTAGTGAGGTCAATGCCTAATCGCATTTGTCCTGTCATCATAAATAATGGGGGTCATACAAATTACTAAAAAAATCTCAATTTGTCAAACAATTTTTATCTGTTGTTTTTATTATACAAAAAAATTAAAAAAAAGTTGTGTGTGCTATTATTTTCAGTGTGTGTATAATATTTGTGTGTGCTATTACTTTCAGTGGTCATGAGACTACGTTTATTATTTGAAGAGAATGGCTCCATAAGAGAGCAAAATTTAAAAAAATATTAAAACAACAAATAATTAAACAACAAACAAATTTTCTGCACACTCAGATTTTACAGTTACCTAAATCTACCCTAGTGGAGTTCAATTGTTTGTTAGGCACATATGACTGTTTCGGTAAGTGTACGTCCGTGATTATTTTAGGTTCGAGCGGATTTTCATGCATAGGAATTTGTGTTCGACCCCTTCTACTATATAAAATCTGAGAAGGTGATGCTCCTAAACTTGGAATAGGGGAAATTCCAGTAGAGATAAATATAGCTCCTGACTTGAATCGTAAGACTTTTTGATGAGGCTTTTTCTATTCCAACATATTTTTCTAGTCCATTAGATTGTCCATTAGATAGCTAGTCCATTAGATTAAGGATGCATTGGGCTAGATACAGTGAACTTTATTCCCAAATTTTAAGCAAAATCAAGGAATTTATTTGAATTAAAAGGATTGCTATTAGCAACTAATTCTACCAGAATTCCATGTAAAGCAAACTGATCTTATATATATTACGCAAGCTCAAATTGTGTCCGGCGTAAGGCTTTTTGAGTACAAGTCCAATCTTAAAAATTTTAGTATTTCTTGGTAGGTTTAGACCTGTAGATGTGCAAACTGGACTTTTTATTTCTTAAAAATTTATATTTTTAAGTTATAGCTTATTAAAGTTTGCATATAATTGCATAGAATTGTTGTTGTTATGTTGCTTTTACTTTTCTTAACAGAGCAGCTAAGAACAATGTTATCAAACTCAGTGCAAAACTATTCGCTGCTTACATTTCGCTCTCTTCTGTCTATTCTTAATAGAGCGTCTGTTAACAACAAAATGACGCTCGCAACCAAGCTACATACAAATTTTTTTATCGCAATTTTTCGCTCACATTTCACTCTATTCTGCCTCTTCTTTATAGAGCGCTTGCAAACAACGACAAAACTCTTAGAATATACGCTGAACACAATGAACGGCGTCAGCGGTGAGCGCCAATTATTATTATTTTATAGTTGATTGGTGCAGCAACGCGCACCAGTGGTTGCTAGTTTTTTAAAATTTTGATTATCTCATCTATTGTTTTAGTCTTTAATTCAATTATATCCAACCACTTTGAAAAATAGTCAACTAAAATTAAATAGTTTTTGTTAAAACAGGTTCCGATGCCATACCTAATTTTGCCCATCTGAAGGGAGGAATATCATGAAAAGTTATTGGTTCTTTTAGATTGGTTTTCGTATATTTTTGACATGTTTCGCAACTATTAATTTTATTTTCAATATCTTTGTTTATAAATGATCAGAACACTAGTTAAGCCGCTCTGTTTTTAGTTGTTTGAATGCCTATAAGAGCAGTGTGTAACAAATTAAGAACATCTTTGCGCAAACTGTCAGGGATTATAACAAGGTTGTTAAAAAAAAGTAAATCATTTTTAACCGACTTCAAAAAGGAGGAGGTTCTCAAGTTCGTTGGTTTGTCCGCTTTTTTTTTTTTTTTTTTTTTTTTTTTAAATGTATGTCATCGATAACTCCTAAAGCACTTGCCCGATTTCCGTAATTTTTTGTCAACAGATAGATACCATGAACGCGGAGGTCCTTTTTTAAGAAAGTGGGCGATATTCGACAAAGGGGCGTGTTAATTTAAGAGAACCACTGTATTTCAGTTAATATTGACATTAGGGTACTGAAATTTACAGTAAAAATACTGGGGTAGACACAGTTATTACAAATTACGATCAATAAAGTGGGCGTTATTTGACAAAGGGGTGTGGTCATATTAAAAAAACACTGTATCTCAAATAGTATTGACACTAGGATACTGAAATTTAGTACAGGGGTAGACAAAATTTTAAAAAATTACTGTAAAGAAAGTGGCGTTATTCGAAAAAGGGGTGTGGCAATATTAAAACACACTATATCGTCGTTCGCAAATTATTGTGTTCTATATGACAAAAATGTTTTTTTGGTAAATCAAGTTTAAAGTTTAGTAAAAAACTGAACCGAAAAATCTGCCGCGATTTTCTTACCAAGGCTCCCAGAGTCTTTTCATCAGAACTGCTCAACGTCCAGGTTTGTGCTGCATATAATAGGACGGGCATGATTAGTGACTTATAGAGCGTGAGTTTTGTTCGTCGAGAGAGGGCTCTGCTTCTCAATTGCCTACTTAGCCCAAAGTAACACCTGTTGGCAAGAGTTATCCTTCGTTTTATCTCAATACTAACATCGTTGAAAGAGTTAATGCTGGATCCCAGGTAGACGAAGTCCTTAACGACCTCGAAGGAGATGTTGTCAACAGTGACGTGGTTTCCAAGACGCTGGGACTGTTTATTTGTTGACACTAGGTATTTGTGGCGTCCGTGGCGTAGTTGGTTAAAGTGCGTGGCCGCTATGTCAACGAACTTTGGAGACCCAGGTTCGAACCCCAACAGCGACAGAAAATTATATGAATTAAAATAATTTTTCTGTACGGCCGCCACCTCTCTGCAGACAATGGCAAACCTCAGAGAGTAATAAAAATGCCATGTAAAGCTTCTTGAGAATAAGAACATTCCGTTCATCGCCGTTCGGAGTCGGCGTTAAGCCTGTAGGTCCATTTCTCGGTCAATTGTGTACAAACTTAATAACACGCACAACACAATTGATCATAAGAAGCTAGGTCAAAGTCCTTTCAAGGGCTGAATGGCCAGTTATTTATTTTTTTTTAGGTATTTCGTCTTATCTGCATTCACTGCAAGATCCACTCGACTCGACTTTTTCGCTAATCTGGAGAATGCTGCACTGACTTCGCGCGTATTATGGCCAATGATATCGATATCATCAGCATACGCCAGCAGCATAATACTTTTGGAGAATATCGTGCCACTGCGTCTCAAATCAGCAGCTCGGATG
Organism: Pherbina coryleti; assembly: GCA_943735915.1. Lineage (NCBI taxonomy): Eukaryota > Metazoa > Arthropoda > Insecta > Diptera > Sciomyzidae > Pherbina > Pherbina coryleti. Next base: position 114,431,947 of record OX030948.1, on the reverse strand, counting down.
ATCTTCTCCATCATCAGGTTGAAAAAGTCGCACGATAAGGAATCACCTTGTCTGAAACCTCGTTTGGTATCGAACGGAGGAGTGAGATCCTTCCCGATCTTAACTGTGCTGCTGGTGTTGCTCAGCGTCATTCTGCAAAGACGGATGAGCTTTGCAGGAATACCAAATTCAGACATGGTGGAGTATAGATAATTCCTTATAGGACTGTCGAAGGCGGCTTTGTAATCGACAAAAAGATGGTGTGTGTCGATTTGTTTTTCTAGGGTCTTCTCCAAGATTTGTCGTAGCGTAAATATCTGGTCTATGGTGGATTTACCAGGTCTGAAGCCACACTGATAAGGTCCAATCAGCTGGTTTACGATGGGCTTTAGTCTTTCACATAGCACGCTCGAAAAGACCTTTTATGCGATATTAAGAAGGCTTATCCCACGGTAGTTGGCGCAAATGGTGGAATCGCCTTTCTTGTGGATTGGGCAAAGCACACTGAGGTTCCAATCGTTTGGAATGCATTCTTCCGACCATATTTTGCATAGAAGCTCATAAATGCATTTAAATAGAGCTTCGCCTCCATTCTTGAAGAGCTCAGCAGGTAAGCCATCGGTTCCTGCGGCTTTGTTGTTTTTTAGCCGAGCTATAACTTTCAAGACTTCACTATGGTCGGGCAGCGGAACTTCAACGCTGTCGTCCACAATTGGGGTTTCCGGGATATCATCTCTATCGGCGGGATTGTTATCGTCGTCACCATTCAGAAGCATAGAGAAGTGTTGCCTCCACATCATCAGTGTACTCTGGATATCTGTCACTAGATTCCCATTTTCATCTTTGCAGGAAGAGGCCCCGGTCTTGAAACCATCGGCCAGGCGTCTTATTTTTTCGAAAAATTTTCGGACCTCATTCCTGTCACCATGCATCTCAATTTTCTCGCACTCACGCATTTCGGCTTCCCATTTCTTTCGCCTGAAAATGCGTCGCTCTTCCCTCCTCTTCTCTTTGTATCGCTCTTTAGGCGTCGCGACACTCCTGGTCGTGCCACTGGTTTCGGCGAGGGCGGTGATAGCCTATCACCTCTTCGGCAGCCGTACGCATAGAGTGGGAAATGTGATTCCACTGCGCGCATATATCGTCGATCGGAGGAGTGATTTCTTGAAGCAGGAGTGAGAGTCGAGTAGCGAAGTCTTCGGCTGTTTGTTTTGATTGCAGCTTTTCGACGTCTAGCTTTCTCTGTGCTGGATTGCACGCATTCTTCGTTGCGCACAGACGTGTACGGATCTTGGCTGCGACAAGATAATGATCCGAGTCTATATTGGCACCACGGATCGTGCGTACATCTAAAACACTGGAAGAGTGCCTTCAGTCAATCAAAACGTGATCAATTTGGTTACGCGTCTTTTGGTCAGGAGACAGCCAAGTTGCTTTATGAATATCGAGATGCTTGAATCTAGTGCTACTAACGACCATGTTTCGCGCTGCGGCAAAGTCAATCAGCCTCATTCCGTTATCGGAGGTATTGTCGTGGAGCGTGAACTTCCCGACTGTTGGACCAAAGATATTTTCTTTTCCCACCTTGGCGTTGAAGTCACCAAGCACGATTTTTATGTCGTGGCGGGGGCTGCACTCATAGGCCTCTTCAAGGCGCTCGTAGAAGCTGTCTTTGGTCTCATCGTCCTTTTCTTATGTCGGAGCGTGCGCACAAATCAGGCTTGTATTGAAGAATCTTGCCTTGACACGGATTATGGCAAGTCGTTAGTTCACAGGTGTGAATCGCAGGATATGATGCCGTAGTCGCTTGCCAACCACGAATCCGCATCCAAATTCGTGCTTCTCCGCATGGCCGCTGTAGTAGATATCACAGGATGCTTGCCGTAAGCAACCCTGTCTCTTCCATCGCATTTCTTGGATTGCAGTGATATCAACTTTGTATCTTTCTAAGATATCTATCAGTTGGATAGAGGTACCATCCCAATTAAAAACATGCCAAACATGCTTAAGAAGAAACTTTCAAGTTGGTTTGCTTATGACTTCCGCTGCATTTGACTACAAAGGCAAGTCTAAAATATGTTTTGTTTCAAACAAAATGACTGCTGAGCGCTATGTGGAGTTACTGGACAGTGAATTAATAGATTTTGCTGGTGATTTGTATGGTGATAACTGGACATTTAAACAGGATAATGCATCTATTCAATGCGCAAAGCACACGAAAGACTTTCTAAAATCGCGATCAATATCATTATTGGAGTAGCCTGCTCTCAGCCCGGACTTAAATCCGATGGAAAACCTTTGAGGTATTTTGTCAAAGAACGTTTACAAAAATTGAAGACAATTTTTTAGTCTAAAAGAGCTGAAAAACGCAATAAAAGAAGAGTGGCAAAAAATTGAATTAAAATTGATTACTGCGTTCTATTCGCCAATGCTCACTCAATTACGAAAAAAACGGCTACTCACTTAGCTGTTACTTACTGCATAGTTGGCAACACTTTTGTTTTTGCAGACCACGCCAATGTTTTAAAGTCTGCCAATAAATTAATTTTGTTTTCGTACTCACATCACATTTTGACAGAATCTATTACATTTTCCTTATTCCGTACACAAACCAACTAAAAAATAAGAATTTGGCAACGCAACTTTACTCAACTCAACTGATAATTGATCTACTCTATACTCAACAAGCTGTAGACTTTGTTGTAGTTTTCCTATACAAATTTTGAAATAAGCGACATGAATTGAGTATAGGCTGCTAAATCGAACGCAGCTAATATTACCTTACAAAACCTAGTGAGGTCAATGCCTAATCGCATTTGTCCTGTCATCATAAATAATGGGGGTCATACAAATTACTAAAAAAATCTCAATTTGTCAAACAATTTTTATCTGTTGTTTTTATTATACAAAAAAATTAAAAAAAAGTTGTGTGTGCTATTATTTTCAGTGTGTGTATAATATTTGTGTGTGCTATTACTTTCAGTGGTCATGAGACTACGTTTATTATTTGAAGAGAATGGCTCCATAAGAGAGCAAAATTTAAAAAAATATTAAAACAACAAATAATTAAACAACAAACAAATTTTCTGCACACTCAGATTTTACAGTTACCTAAATCTACCCTAGTGGAGTTCAATTGTTTGTTAGGCACATATGACTGTTTCGGTAAGTGTACGTCCGTGATTATTTTAGGTTCGAGCGGATTTTCATGCATAGGAATTTGTGTTCGACCCCTTCTACTATATAAAATCTGAGAAGGTGATGCTCCTAAACTTGGAATAGGGGAAATTCCAGTAGAGATAAATATAGCTCCTGACTTGAATCGTAAGACTTTTTGATGAGGCTTTTTCTATTCCAACATATTTTTCTAGTCCATTAGATTGTCCATTAGATAGCTAGTCCATTAGATTAAGGATGCATTGGGCTAGATACAGTGAACTTTATTCCCAAATTTTAAGCAAAATCAAGGAATTTATTTGAATTAAAAGGATTGCTATTAGCAACTAATTCTACCAGAATTCCATGTAAAGCAAACTGATCTTATATATATTACGCAAGCTCAAATTGTGTCCGGCGTAAGGCTTTTTGAGTACAAGTCCAATCTTAAAAATTTTAGTATTTCTTGGTAGGTTTAGACCTGTAGATGTGCAAACTGGACTTTTTATTTCTTAAAAATTTATATTTTTAAGTTATAGCTTATTAAAGTTTGCATATAATTGCATAGAATTGTTGTTGTTATGTTGCTTTTACTTTTCTTAACAGAGCAGCTAAGAACAATGTTATCAAACTCAGTGCAAAACTATTCGCTGCTTACATTTCGCTCTCTTCTGTCTATTCTTAATAGAGCGTCTGTTAACAACAAAATGACGCTCGCAACCAAGCTACATACAAATTTTTTTATCGCAATTTTTCGCTCACATTTCACTCTATTCTGCCTCTTCTTTATAGAGCGCTTGCAAACAACGACAAAACTCTTAGAATATACGCTGAACACAATGAACGGCGTCAGCGGTGAGCGCCAATTATTATTATTTTATAGTTGATTGGTGCAGCAACGCGCACCAGTGGTTGCTAGTTTTTTAAAATTTTGATTATCTCATCTATTGTTTTAGTCTTTAATTCAATTATATCCAACCACTTTGAAAAATAGTCAACTAAAATTAAATAGTTTTTGTTAAAACAGGTTCCGATGCCATACCTAATTTTGCCCATCTGAAGGGAGGAATATCATGAAAAGTTATTGGTTCTTTTAGATTGGTTTTCGTATATTTTTGACATGTTTCGCAACTATTAATTTTATTTTCAATATCTTTGTTTATAAATGATCAGAACACTAGTTAAGCCGCTCTGTTTTTAGTTGTTTGAATGCCTATAAGAGCAGTGTGTAACAAATTAAGAACATCTTTGCGCAAACTGTCAGGGATTATAACAAGGTTGTTAAAAAAAAGTAAATCATTTTTAACCGACTTCAAAAAGGAGGAGGTTCTCAAGTTCGTTGGTTTGTCCGCTTTTTTTTTTTTTTTTTTTTTTTTTTTAAATGTATGTCATCGATAACTCCTAAAGCACTTGCCCGATTTCCGTAATTTTTTGTCAACAGATAGATACCATGAACGCGGAGGTCCTTTTTTAAGAAAGTGGGCGATATTCGACAAAGGGGCGTGTTAATTTAAGAGAACCACTGTATTTCAGTTAATATTGACATTAGGGTACTGAAATTTACAGTAAAAATACTGGGGTAGACACAGTTATTACAAATTACGATCAATAAAGTGGGCGTTATTTGACAAAGGGGTGTGGTCATATTAAAAAAACACTGTATCTCAAATAGTATTGACACTAGGATACTGAAATTTAGTACAGGGGTAGACAAAATTTTAAAAAATTACTGTAAAGAAAGTGGCGTTATTCGAAAAAGGGGTGTGGCAATATTAAAACACACTATATCGTCGTTCGCAAATTATTGTGTTCTATATGACAAAAATGTTTTTTTGGTAAATCAAGTTTAAAGTTTAGTAAAAAACTGAACCGAAAAATCTGCCGCGATTTTCTTACCAAGGAAAGTTCAAGAGATTGTGGTTTTTTCTGTCAAAAAAAATTTTCATCTTTGCAAGCGTTTTTTAGAGTAAGATGCGTTTAAAAAAAAACAATTTGTTCTATATGCACTTATTTACGAAACTATTCTTGTTTTATAGCATATAGAACAAAATGTAATATGTATTGGAGAAATGAAAAGCAATGTGATTTCACTCAATAAAAACTTTATTTCATATATTATAATATTAACTTGATTTTAAACTTAATCTTATACATATGTTCTTATGAGTCCATTTAAATCAATACCTGTTAATTTCTTAAAAGGTAAGTTTCGACTACAAAATCAAGTAAAAAATTAACCAAATTCATTTGACTTCGATTCCACGAAGTTCATGCTTGATTTACGGAGATTTTTTTATTGAAGCAAGTTTGTTAAAAAGACGAAGACAAAAAATTATACCTATATTTTAACTTGTATTAAACAAATTATTAAGGGTATTCATGGGTTGATGCGAAACACAGTTGCGACGATGCGAAAATGCATGAATGCGAATTTTTTCTTCATTCCAACAACAAACACATTAGAAGTAATTCAACTCTTCTTGAATTACGCACTGCTCAAACCTATTGCGAAAGCGCACAAACAGTAATGCGAAACAGCTGATTCATGTTATGGGTGTTTTCAAGCATAGTTGCCATCTGGGTAAAACTTTAAAAAGGCTAAGTTTTTACGTTGATTCAAATAAGTAAAGTTACAATATTGATGTTCACGCGTTAGTGCGAAAAATATGTTGCATTTTCGTGAATACCCCTATTGAAGTATGCCACTGCATCAAGTGATAAAAAGTTGTATAAACTTTTCACATCATTTACTTTCTCCAATGATATCTTCTTATCTATTGCTTATCCATTCTTATTCTTAGTATTAAGCTTTTTTTAAACGTTGTTGTAAAATTTAACTTCTAACCTTATGTTATTTATGATGGGTATTTTCTTTTCTTTTTTGTTTCATTTTATTTACCAACTGCAATCTAAAGTGGGATTTTTTCTTTTTTGTTTCATTTCATTTGCCAAGTGCAATGTGAAGCTAAGAAAAAAACCAGAAAAAAAAAACAAAAAAAAAAAAAGCAAAATACAAAGACCTCCAAATAATAACTTTAATAACTTTATTTAGACTTGCATATAGAACAAAATAAAAAAATATTTTTTTTACTTAGTATTTTTGCTTCGTTTTTGTTCTATATGCACGATTTTTTGCATATAGAACACAATAGGTTACGAAGCCTGTCACAACAGTGTTGTATAGCACAAAGTCGATGTCTCATATTTCGAAATCTATAAAAGATAAAAGCAAACCGATGACACAGATCGATAGATCTCGAAAAATTTGCCTATATACCAGTCTTATCTAAATTTTTTCAATTTTGTGATATAGAACACAATAATTTACGAACGACGATATGTCGAATAATATTGACACTAGGGTACTGAAATTTACAGTAAAAATACTGGGGTAGACACAATTATTACAAATTACGATCAATAAAGTGGGCGTTATTTGACAAAGGGGTGTGGTCATATTAAAAAAAACACTGTATCTCAAATAGTATTGACACTAGGGTACTGAAATTTAGTACAGAGGTAGACACAATTTTCAAAAATTTGTAAAGAAAGTGGGCGTTATTCGACAAATGGGTGTGGCAATATTAGAAACACACTATATATCAAAAATATTTACACTAGGGTGCTGAAATTTAGTACATGGGTAGGTTCAGTTACTACAAATTACGGCCAAAAAAGTGGGCGTTATTCAACAAAGGGGCGTGTTAATATTATAAAAATATTATATCTTAGTTAATATTGACACTAGCGTACTAATATTTGGTATGCAGGTAGGTGGGTAGGTAGAATCATTAAAAAAGTGGGTGGGATTGTACACAGGGTGTGGCACATTAAGTAAAGTACTATATTACGGTTAATATTGATACTTGGAAACTGAAATTTGGCACAGGGCTAGGTAGAATCATTATAAGGTACGGTAAATAAAGTGGGCGGGATTAGATAAAGGGCGTGGCACTAATTTCCCAGAAACAGAAATGGAAAATACACAACAAACTTTCAGGAATAAATAAAACTAATTTTTTAAGAACAAAGTTTCATGTTTGAAAATTTTCCTCAAGAATACGAATACATAAAATATTTCATATTCTCTAAAAAGGAAGAAGTAAAAACTATTTAACAAAAAAAAAAAAAACCAACTTCAAAATCACTACAAAGTAAAAAATAATTTTAAATAACTTTTCCCATTAATTTCTTGGTGATATTTTAAAAGCTATTTATAATATTGGAAATCTTATCATTTTCATTTTTTTTATTTTGTTTTATTATCATCAATTAATTGCTTTATGAACATAAAAGCTTTGAAATCAGCGCTCATCTTTGATACACAATCATGATCTTTTACCACCCGTGCACTATTTGGTGCCTTGGTGATACTGTAGTAATTTTAAAAGCTTTGTACACATAAAGTTTCTCACTAAACTGGTTTGGGTGAGCTTGTAAAGCTCATATTGAATATAACATAGTGTGTAACAGCTGCACAAATAATGCATGCAACACATTGGCTACATTCAGCGTACTCAAAAATTGCCAACTGAAAGAAAAAAAAATCGCTAAGAAGCTTTTATATTCATAAAGTTAACAATATTTTTATGATAAAACAAATTAGAATAAATTAAAATAAAAAGATTTCGACATAGTAAGATAAGCGCTGACTTCAAAGCTTTTATGTACATAAAGCAATTAATATATTGATGATAATAAAACAAAATAAAAAAAAATGAAAATGATAAGATTTCCAATATTATAATACATATAAATAGCTTTTAAAATATGACCAAGAAATGAATGGGAAAAGTTATGTAAAATTATTTTTTACTTTGTAGTGATTTTGAAGTTGTTTTTTTTTTTTTGTTAAAAAGTTTTTCACAGTAAATATTGCAACGAATTTTATAATAGTAGCGAAGAGCTTCAGGAACTTTCGATGCATTAGAAGGCCAGTTGTTTAAGCAATAAAATTTAACTTTTGATAAAATGTTTTCTCTTTCAATCTCCTTTTTAATTTGCATATTTCGTTTGTCACTAATATTTATCAAATAAACAACCTCATTTAATTCAGAAGTATTTCCTTGAAGCTTCTCGTTGTCTACGTTCTTTGATAGAAAATCTGCAATATGAAGATATTTTCCTGCTACATATTTAATAAAAATTTTATATTTCAACAGTTTAAGACGCATTCTTTGAAGTCTGGTACAATATAATTTTGACAGGTCTTTTTTAAAAATCGAAATCAGTGGCTTATGATCAGTATGTATTACTACCTCTCTACCATAGACGTAATAATGAAACTTGTGAAAGGCAAAAAAAATCGCAAGCAACTCCATTTCTATTTTAGCAAAATTTTTTTCCGAATCTGTCAGGCTTCTAGATTCACATGATGCTATAGGTTCGTTATTTTGCAGTAAACACGCCCCAATACCATATTGGCTAGTGTCAAACTGTATTACTCAGTCTAAATCTTTATCGAAATGATTCAAGTTAGTTATGTTTGTTATAATTTTCTTAATTTTGTTTAGCTCGTCTTCATGGCATGGTAACCAATCAAATTTAGAATAATTTTTAAGTAGTGTATACATACTTTTTACAATTAGCTGATAAATTTGGTATTTACATTAAGGCGCCTTACTTTCTATGGAGGAAAAAAAAGTTGACCGGGTACCCCCCTCAAAATAAACTTTGGTTTATGTAATGATGATTCCCAAAATATTTCGACTCTAACGGTAGCCATCAGCTAGCTAGAATGGTTCGAAAAAACATCTTAAAATCGCGTAATGTATTTTTTGCATTGATTTTTTTAGTACAAAACATCGTCACAAATAGTGTAAATCAAAGAATTACAAAGCTCTGCATCAAAAATTTTGGGAAATTTGCCCTAACACAAAAGATATTTACTTTTTTGCAGCGATTTTTTATAAATTTTTTTTTTTTTTCACTTTTCATTAAAATATGTGTAACTCCTTCATCTTTTGTCTGATTTTCAATTCCAAATTATCATTGGAAAGGTGCTGACTGCTGCAAAATCAGGCAAAAGATGGAGGAGTTATGCATATTTTAATAAAAATTACAAAAAGTGGCGTCCGTGGCGTAGTTGGTTAAAGTGCGTGGCCTCTATGTCAACGAACCTGGAAGCCCAGGTTCGAACCCCAGCAGCGACAGAAAATTATTTGAATTAAAATAATTTTTCTCTACGGCCGCCACCTCTCTGCAGACAATGGCAAACCTCAGAGAGTAATCAAAATGCCATGTAAAGCTTCTTGAGAATAAGAACATTCCTTTAGCAGTGATTTTTTATATACATTTTTTGTAAAAAAAAAAAAATAAATAACTGGCCATTTCAGCCCTTGAAAGGATTTTGACATGGCTTCTTATGATCAATTGTGTTGTGCGTGTTATTAAGTTTGTACACAATTGACCGAGAACCGGACCTACATGTTTAACGCCGACTCCGAACGGCGATGAACAGAATGTTCTTGTTCTCAAGAAGCTTAACATGGCATTGTGATTACTCTGAGGTTTGCCATTGTCTGCAGAGAGGTGGCGGCTGTACAGAAAAATTATTTTAATTCAAATAATTTTCTGTCGCTGCTGGGGTTCGAGCCCGGATCTCCAGGTTCGTTGACATAGCGGCCACGAACTTTAACCAACTACGCTACGAACGCCACATGCTTACATTACATCCAGAATTCAGAATCTGGTCATGCAGGGGGGTTCTGGAATACTTTTGGAAAAAAAAACCATCTATTATTTATAGCTCGAACTTTAGTGGAATCCGGCGAAATGCCGTCTTTTGTAGAAATTTGACCTATGTATCTGATTTATTTTGTCTTATATTGAAATTATTCTTTGTTAAATCTCAAGCCAATATCCATTGCTCTCTTGAAAACTAAATTTAGATTATGATCGTGTTCCTGAATTGTTTTACCCCCCACAAGTAAGTCATCAACATATACAGCAACCATCGGTATGTCCGCAAAAGCTTTTTGAAAATACTCAATTGAAATTGATCTTTGAAAAATTTCAGGAGCAGTGTTAATACCGAATGGTAAACGTAAAAATTTGTAGCACCCAAAAGGTGTGCTAAAAGTACGCAAATCTGCTGACTTTTCAGTCAAAGGAACCTGCCAGAAACCAGCAGATAGATCCAGTACACTGAAAAATTGCGCTCCAACTAGTTTTGACCTAACATCTTCAATTCTCGGGATCAAATATTTTTCTTTAACTAAGGCCTAATTTAAATTTTCTGGGTCTAGATAGAGCCTTAGACCAGCGATTGCCATCGCCTAACTCTTTCCACTCTATTACAACAACTTCAATATTTCTATGATTGTTGTAATTCGTCGAATTGTTCGCAGGTGCAGCTGCACCGCAACCAAACAGCGTGCGTTGGTTGTTGTTTATTCTTGTCGTTTTGGTAAATATAGCGCATGCGACCGCGTACAACTCTTGCTACGCTGAAGGTTTCTTGTTGGTAATTTTGCGTATGGTTACGTCACCGACTGCTTTTTGTTTGTGTTTTTTTATGGTACTAATTCCTTATGGAGACCCAGTTTCGAACCCCAGCAGCGACAGAAAATTATTTGAATTAAAATGATTTTTCTGTACGGCCGCCACCTCTCTGCAGACAATGGCAGACCTCAGAGAGTAATAAAAATGCCATGTAAAGCTTCTTGAGAATAAGAACATTTCGTTCATCGCCGTTCGGAGTCGGCGTTATGCCTGTAGGTCCATTTCTCGGTCAATTGTGTACAAACTTAATAACACGCACAACACAATTGATCATAAGAAGCTAGGTCAAAGTCCTTTCAAGGGCTGAAATGACCAGTTATTTATTTTTTTTTTATTTTACTAATTCCTTCTTGTAACACGTATCCAACGATTTGTTGTTGTTGGTTATTTTTTGTAATTGTTGTTGCACTCTTCAAGAATCATTCTTTGGCAATCCCTGCCTTAGACCACCATTTTTATTTTCTCAACTATAACCATATTCTTCACCCACCCCATAGGATGTTCAACTTTAGCAACAATTTGGTCACTTTCCATAGTCTCTAAGATATTTTTCAATTTATCTTGGAGGGCTAAAGGTGACCGTTCTCTTGGCGGATGAAATTTAGGAACGGCATCTTGCCTAGTTCTTAGAAAAATTTTTCTTGAAACAACCTAAATCCGTAAAAACTTCTTTTTTTTATTCAAAGAGTAATGTAATCTTAAAGCCCTATTGGGCTAATTAACCCATTTTGAACTTCTGTAGGATTTTTCGTACAGCTACTTTAAAAATTTCTATTACAATAAGGATAAGCCTTCAATGGAATTTTTTTTACATAAAAATTTAATTTCCACAATTTTTAACTAAAACAAAAATCATTCTCTAGATTTTTCTAAATTTAATCGCTTTTTTTAATGATTTAATGGTTTTTTTAAACGAAAGAAAAGTAGATATAGTGCTTATTTTTTGACACGTTTTGGCATTAATCATAAAAACAAAGAAATAACTTATTCTTTAAATGAAAATAATTTTGAAAAACTTTTATCTGCGCTAATTTAAACAAAACTAAAAATTGGTGTACGAAAAATCGTACACTGGACTATTTCTGTAACAAAATAATTTGACTATCAGCTGTTCCAATGCCCGAAAAATCGTACGCTGGGCTATTTCTGCAAAAACTTCATTTAATAAATAACTGTTGTTTTCATTCTGCAATTATGTATTTTTGACACATTTTCTGAAATAAGTGGCATAAAGTGCGTGAATAAAAATAAAAATGGCTAGACGTCGATATTTAAAAGCCGCAGAATTGGAAGAAATTATAGAGAATTGGAGTGATGAGCAGGGACTAATAACCAATGTAGTGTTGTGCGCACCAGAAAAAGTGGATGAACATACAGATGAAGAGCAGTTTGACGAAAATGTGATGCCCAATATAGAGCCAGCAAATATTCAGGAAGTTGCGGGGTATGTGGAAATTGAGTGGAATTCAATTGATGAGGACTTTGCAAAACGTCTTTCACAAGCTTGCAAGCATTTGGCCACCCCAAATGGTGCAAAGGAAAACGTTCTTCCTCAGAAGTTGTAAAATATGACAAACAACCATGAAACACTAGAAGCCCTTGCTACAACTTTGGTTACGCAATTAGAGAATTTATCTCCAATGCAGTTATTTTACCAATTTTTTGACGAGGATGTGATTGAACTTCTAGTTACTGAAACTAACAGGTAAATTTAAACATTCAGTAATTTTTAAAATATTTAAAAATATGAATTGTGTAGGTATTATAATCAAAGCAATAACAACGGTAATGTTTGTGACAATGACGAGATGCAGCGTTTCTTGGGAATTCTATTGCTGTCCGATTATAGCACAGTTCCAGCCATCAACGATTACTGGAGTTCTAAGCCCTCCCTAGGCCGTCCAATATCATATGTGTAAAAAGTTTTGAGACTAAATTCAAACTTGCGCCATTTGAACAACAAACCAACAGTATTAAATTCGTTCTCAATGGTATAAACCTTTATTAATAAACTATCAAATAGCACATTTAGAGAATACTTAACGGTCCGTTATCTTCGATTTTACGCGGTTTGTTTCAAAACTTCAAAATCATGTTTTGGAAGACAGATATGTCCACTTCCTTCAACTTGCGCTTTATTCTGCTTATCAACTGTTGCTCGTTCTGAGCCTCTCAGCTCTTCTCGTACACTCTACGTTTGAGTATGCTCCAAAAATCTTCGATTGGACGTGCCTGCGGAAGGTTTGGAGATTGTCCTTTTTTGGTACAAATTGAATATTTTAATTATTGAGCCAATTCATCGTTAATTTCAAATAATCACTGCTTGCAAGGTCCAGTCAAAACATGTATTCGCCGTTGTCGTGATGTTTTTCGATTAATTGCTTCAATTTCGGCAAGCATTCAGCAATATAAATGTCAAAGTTTATAGCTTTGGCTTTGTTTGGATGAATAACTGGTGTTGAAATATCCTTTGACGAAATCGCACACCACACCAACACTTTCGGCTCTTTACCATCCCGGCAATCTTTGAGAGCACGATAGATTGTTGTTCGCAAGATTGGCTTGTCTTTGAAAACATGAAGAATTTCCTGTGTACCTAGCTTTCCAAAATGTTTAGAAACAGATTTTCGTATATCTAATTTGTACGCCATCGCGAATGAATATTTTTGAATGATTTGTGTTTGACAACAAAGCAGTGGTACCGTATTGTGTGCTGTGTGCAGGGTTGCCATATTTGCGTTTGTTATTGTTATGCAACAAACGCCTGAAAGTAGTCTCAAAACTTTTTACACACATGATAGTATAGCAGGCAATGTCTCGAGCTAAATTCAAGCTCTTGAAGAAATACTTTCACTTGGCCAATAATAATAGTTTGGATGAAAAAGATAAATTCGCAAAACTACGCCCATATTTTGATAATTTTAATAGAAATTTTAGTAAGTTTGGAATTTTCAGCAAACATCTTTTTATTGATGAGCAAATGGTGCCTTTCTACGGTAAACATTCTTGCAAAATGTATATTCGTGGCAAACCCATACGTTTTGGCTACAAACTGTGGTGTCTTTGTTCGTCAGAAGGATACATGTTTCAATTCTATCCATATGGAGGCGCTGGTGAATACAACAAACAAATTGGCTTAGGAGCTGACGTCGTCTTGCGTTTGTTGTCGATCTGTAAAAATCCAAGTCATCACGATATTTATTTTGACAATTTTTTTTTTCATCGTATTATTTAATGTGGCTCCTTTCCGAGAGAAATTTCTTTGCAACTGGTACAATTCGTCCCAATCGTATAAATGGTGCCAAATTAAAGAGTGGTAAAAAATTACCAAAAGGTTCAACAGATTATGTGTTTGACAGAAAAAATAAAATTTTATTAGTACGTTGGAGCGACAACAAGGAAGTTACTCTGATAACAAACCACCAAACTATAGAGCTAATGGCACGTGTAGCCCGGTATAACAAAGTTCAAAGAAGAAGGTTGCTGTAGAAATAGCACAGACTATTTCACACTATGGTGGCGTCCGTGGCGTAGTTGGTTAAAGTGCGTGGCCGCTATGTCAACGAACTTGGAGACCCAGGTTCGAACCCCAGCAGCGACAGAAAATTATTTGAATTAAAATGATTTTTCTGTACGGCCGCCACCTCTCTGCAGACAATGGCAAACCTCAGAGAGTAATCAAAATGCCATGTAAAGCTTCTTGAGAATAAGAACATGTCGTTCATCGCCGTTCGGAGTCGGCGTTAAGCCTGTAGGTCCATTTCTCGATCAATTGTGTATAAACTTAATAACACGCACAACACAATTGATCCTAAGAAGCTAGGTCAAAGTCCTTTCAAGGGCTGAAATGGCCAGTTATTTATTTTTTTATTTATTTATTTCACACTATAATCACAACATGGGGGGAGTGGACCTTCGTGACAATGCCGTGTCAAACTATCGCGTAGCCATACGAGGAAAAAAGTGGTGGTGGGCTTTATTTGTAGCTGGTCTCGATAGTGCTATTGTCAACGCATGGAAGCTACATTGTTTTATTGCAAGAAAGCTGCTTCATATTCCGATGTCTCAAATAGAGTTTTGGGTAATGATGTGTGAAGAACTCTTACTCACCGACAAAGACAAAGAAGATGAAGATCAATTGCCAGGACTGCCAAAAATCACTGGGAAACATTTAGTTTCAAAAGATGAAAATTCTAAATACTTACGTTGCGGAGTGTGTCGTAAAACAACACTTCATATGTGTCTAAAATGCAATAAGCATCTTCATCCAAAATGTTTCCATAAATATGTTTAGTAAAAATATGAAGATGAAAAATATAAAATTTTTATAAATGTTTAATCTTAATATTTGTATACGGCCTTTCATTATTTATTTTGAAAACAAATTTTTTTGAGCTCTAGGCCAATCATGTTAACAACAAGACAACATTAAGAACAAAGAAGGCAACAACCAACAACAACAACAACGGCTCTGTATAGAGCAAATCACACAGCTTGACTATACAGACTGTTTCATTGGCCGCTACACCAACTCATCAGTAGCCTTTGTATGACTTTACACTGTGATCCACTCAAGCTACTTAGGTTCTACTTATACTGCCAATTATGCCGAGAAAGTTACCCGGAATTTATTTTTGGCAGAGAACGCTTGAATTTTTGTAACTGAGTTCTTATCTACTTTAGATGCAAACTGTACCAAGGTTAACCTAGATCGTATCATAAAAAAAAAAAGGGAGGAGCTAAACAGCAAATATAACAACAACTTCTTGTATAGTGGTTGTTGCCTGCTTTGTTCTTCATGTTGTCTTGTTGTCAACATGATTGGCCTAGAATCTCAAAAAAAAAAATTTGTTTTCAACATTTTTATAAATGTTTTTCAGTTAAATCTGTTACTCATACGTTTCTTATACAGTTAAGTACAAACCTTTTTTACAGATATGGACCAGTGTACGATTTTTCGTACAGGGTGTAACTTCTAAAGGGGCGGAGAAAAAAAAATTTTTTTCACTGAGGTAAGAATCCTAAAATAACTAAACACTCCAAAAATTTTTGAAATCTTTCAAGAGGATCTAGTACCTGTTCAAAATGGGTTAGATAAAATTACATAGGTAACAGTGTGCAAATGAGATCAATTACAATAAAATTCAATACAAAAAAGGTATTTATTACAAACGAAGATATTAAAAAAAAAAATTTAAAAATAGGCTAAAGGCCAAGAAGCAGCTTTCCCTAACAAACTAAAAAAAGGAGGGTAAGGTCCGACAAAAAGGATGGCAAAGGTCCGAACCGAATTAGTTAGACCGAATTAGTTAATTAAATACAGTGTCATTTGATTTTTGAAAACATTACAGGAAGCTTTAAAGTTACGCATTTCTCTGGGCAGAGTATTCCAGAATCTGGCAGATCTAATTAAAAATGATCTTTAAAATTGAGAAGAATTGATTTTGGGATACACAATCTGAGTATTTCTAACAGAGCGCGAAAAGGTAAAAGAGTTAGCAATGTATTCATGTATTTTGCATTTTATTATCTTGTACAACATACACATAAGTCTGAAATTCATGAAATCAAAGAAGGAATAGTTAAAAAAACAAGATACGTGGCTAGAGATGTGTGACCAGCGTCGAACGTTGTACAAAAACCTCACTACACTGTTCACAAGCAGTTGAACTTTGCGCAAATTAAATGACAATGTATGCGAACAGACTTCCAAGCCATAAGTAAGTTTTGACATCAAGAGAGCGTGAACAAGTCTGAGCTTGAATCGTATGGGTAAATATAGATTTACAGCCTTATTCAAGATATTTCCTTAAACAACCGTTCGACGTTTGTTTAGTTACGCACTGTTTAAGGCTTTACGCAGCCTTTATGCAATAAACATTTGTGTCTGTTTGTAAGGTTTGTGTCTGAACTATAAAAAATCTCTACAAAAATGAAGAATTCCTATGGATTTGCAATGGCCGCCGCATAAAAAAATGCTGCAAAGTTCGCATATGGAGCATGTCTTTGATATTAAACGAAAAAACAAACAAAAATCATGGTTGTATTTACGCAGACTTTAAACGCCAATTTCGGCGTTTAAGTTATGCAGCTCTTAAACAACTGCGAAAAATGTTTATGAATAACGGTTTCTTGTTTAAAGCCCGTTTAAAGTTACGCTGCCTCTAAAATGTGTTTATGAATAAGGCTGTTAGACTATAAAGATTCCTTAAAGTAAGATTAACTTATGAGATCAGACAATTAATGTGGGACTCGAAAGTTAAGTTATTTTCAATGATTAATCCTAAGCACTTAATTTTATTGACAAATTCAATGGGTTCATTATTTAAAGAGATTGTAGGAGTAGCAGACACCTTTCGCGACGGTTTGAAGATAAGGGCTTTAGTCTTAGTCGCATTGATACGTAAAGTATTATCAGCCATCCACGATGATATATTAGAGAGATTATAATCACTAACAGCTTCTAAGGAGTCCAGAACTTGTGGGTAACCACAGAAGACTGGAAGACAGATATCATCAGCATAGATGAAAGGCGAGAAGCCATCAAGGCAATTGACAAAATCATTCAAGTACAACATGAAGAAAATAGGACCCAGAACGGAGCCCTGAGGCACTCCGCAAGTAACATTAAGTACCACGGAGCTTAGACCATTGCATGAGACATATTGCTTGCGTTCTGAAAGGTTGGAAAGCACGAGCTTACAGGACGATAAAGAAAAATCAAACTCACTGTGCAATTTTCTGACAAGGGTGTTGTGATTTATACTGTCAAATGCTTTGCTCAGATCCAAAGACAGAAGAATGGAGATCTTGGAATCATTTTAAACTTTTTTAATGCAATCGGTAAGACCGATTAAAAGCGAGGTAGTGTTATATCCATTGCGAAAACCATATTGACAGCTGTGGATCTTACTGCCCACGTGACTCATAATTTGTTGAACTATAAGGTTTTCTACCACTTTAGAAAGAGAGGGAAGAACGCTTATGGGTCTAAGGTTGTTGGCGAGTTGAAATCACCATGCTTTTTAATCGGAACCACTGTTGCTAACTTCCAAGCTGCAGCAAAATTAGAGGTAGTGAAAAAGGTGTTAACAAAGTGAAGAATATGGTTCTGAACAGAGGAATATATCAATTTAAAGAATTTCATAGGAAGATTGTCGTAGCCCACTTCATTAGATTTTATTTTCACAAAGGCGAGAAACAGCTCATTCACATCAACATTACGAATGGAAAAAGAATGATCATTCTCAATGAAACCCGAGAAGTCAAAGTTATTTGAGCTCATACTGGAGACACCGGGTTGATGCGGGCTAGCAGATTTTAAACACCCATTATTACGAAGTGTATTCCAGATCTGTTTATTATCTAATCCATTAGAGAGTTTGGAATGAATTCTTTTCTTGATTTTGCGAATAATCGATTTCACCCGATTGCGCAGTTTACAGAAAACCTTCCAGATAAAATCTGAAGATTCTTTTTTATAACGTTTGAATGCAAGATCACGGAGAAACTGAGCATAGACAATATCACAATATCGCAGATTTCATAAAATGTTTTTGTTTGTTGAGAACTCGAATTCTGGAAACGAAAAACGAAAGCTGCGGATCGGAATTGCTAGTTCTATAAATTCCATCTAAATTACAAGATTCAAGTGCATTACGTAAAATCTCATAATCAATGGCATTATAATTTCTAAATTCGATATATTCCTCTTCACGCAAAGGCTCAACATTAAGAGATAGGAAGACGAAAGCATTATGAGAAATGCCCGGGCACTGCATTTGGCCAGATATAGAAATTATACTGCTATTGCTCATTAGAAAATAGTCAAGCAGGGAAGGGGAATTGTGTTGTGTTGAAATCACCCATAATGATAACGTTCGAGTACTTGACAGTGAGTTCTCTAATAGTCTTCAAATACTCTTAAGTCACCATAAAGGAGATAAACTACACCTAATAAAACTGTTACAAGGTTATGACCGACTTCAACAAAAAGTGTTTCACAGGTGCCATACTCACAAAGCACAGGAACAATTTTATGCTTTAAATTTTTGGACAAAAACAGGCCAACACCACCTCCTCTATAATCAGGTCGATCCTGGAACGTATCCTGGAACATCTATAGCCTCAGAAGAAACAAATGGCTTGAGCTATGTATCCGAAACACCAAAGACGTCTAAAACACATTCATCTAAAAATAGTTTAAGTTCGTCGAACTTAGTAGATCTAGAAGAAGGTTTAATACTTTGACAATTAATATGGCCGATATTGAGATTATGTTTAAAAGTATTGAATGAAGAGTTTAGATAAGAACTATCGCTGTGTATAGGAGGACCCAAGTTCATGTTAGGTGACACCAGAGGCAAGTGCGGTAAGGGAAAACTGATTACACTATGACACAAAAAAACACTTTTGGCAAAATAACAGCATGCCACTATATAGGTTCGATACTATGATCAGTGGTGAGTATAATCCTAGCGCGGTTTCGCGAGTTTGGCGCCCGTTTATTACGCCCATTTTATATTGTGGATTTTAGTGATTTTGCCAAAGAAAGGTACTATCAGTTTTTCTTTAATAACTCCGTCAGAAATAGATATATCGGTTTATTGTCTTTGGCAAAGTTGTAGCTAACAATCCAATAAACAAACATATGAACAAAACATACTTGTAAAATAATTTGTTGCATTTTTTTTTTTTAAATTAAATGTCAAAAAATTTTAATTTTTTTCGGTTTTTTGGGCATAACTTGAAGGGAATCCAAATTTTTTCTATACTATCTTCTACAAAAGTGTAGCCGAAGAAAAATTTGAAAACTCTTGTGAACATACTTATGTGATCTGAACAGGCAGGCGCGGATTCAGGGGGGTCTAAAAGAACCTGTATTTAAATGTGATGAACTGATGTTTATTATGTGGGCTAAGGGTACCAAAAAGAAAAACATTAATTTTTTATAATTTAATAATTTATATATTCACACCCCTATGCTGTTTTAACACATATTGTTAAAACACTGAGTTCTGTTCCAGTTTTTGTTTGCTTTTTGCGATATCGCGCCTGTAGATGTAAACAGTCATACATACAACTACATACAACCGCAACCTGAAATCACAAAAACACCGCATTTTTCTGATCAAATATATGCAAACACTGCACAGTTTTAATATAAAAAATCCACAGTTTCGATAGTATCGGAAGTGTAGACGTAAAAATCCTTTTTATGCAGTAATGGAGAAAAATTCTTGTTTTTGTTGTTTTTATTCATTTTTATGTTGGTTAAAATTAATCGTGGTCAAAAGAGGTCAAAATAAGGCGGAGGAGACTTGGTCAAAACTAAGTATGCCATAACCTAATATAGATTATGGCATACTAATATAAATTCGTTCAGCCATTTAGATTTGTTTTCGGGTCAAATAAACAGAGAAATTACTTTTATTATTATTATTATAATTATCTTCACCCAAGCGTCACCTTGGGACATTTAACACAAAAAAATAATCCTGAGCACCACACAATCATATGGAATGAATATGGAGTGAAAGGTGGATAGCTTCAGTGGTTCAGCCGTGATGCTCTTACATACATACGCACCAACGTTTTTATATATTAGATAATTCGAATGTATTCTGATATTTAACAAATAGTTTCATAACAAAACGAACATGCGCTGTCTCTGCATCTGTAAACCGTTAAGTAGGGTACACATTATCGCTCATGAATGTTAGTTGAGAGAGAATCTGAGCATACTCATAGTATGTACACTTGACTGTTGAATTGTAATTCTTAACTGAACGCTCACAAAAATTTTTGTGAGCACGTCCGTCACGGGTTAGGTCTTGCTCGTTGTTTGACAATGCGTGCTCAAATTTTTTCAATTCAACATTCGTTCAAAATTCTAATTGTGTCCACATCGCTCGTGGTTCGGTTTTTAAAAAATGGATGCAGAAAAGGCGTTTTTAGAAGATTTTATTGAATGTTTACTGCACGATATTCACAAACGAATGAAATTTAATGAAGACGGCATGAATGATAATCTGGTCATGCAGCAGAATGAGAGAGAAATTTAACGAACTTAAGTGAAGCTCATGGGCAGCTATGGGCAAAGAGCGCTCTGAGAGCAGCGTTGCCAGAATGGCAGTTTTGTCTGCAAATGGCAGTTTTTTTAACTCTGAGCAGGTTGGCAGGTTTTAAGAAAAAAATACAGTTTTTTCCATTATTAATGCAATTTTTCACAGTAAAATGCAGTTTTTATGAAAATAAAAAATCTTATGTTGTTTTCATAAATTCTCTTTACCAAAACATCATTATGGTTCAATTACTTTTTTAAAGCAAACCTGCTTTTAACTTCAGCATCAGCTTCAGCAAACTTCACACATTGAACATTGAACATGAACCAACCTCGCTTCACCATTTGCGCCAATATGCGTGTTTTTTTTCCTGCAAGCCTTGTAGATCCTAGGAGGAAAATAACTACATACTTGAAAGGTTGGATTGGCAAAAGCGACAAGATTAGTGCGACAACTAGAATGTCAACCCTCTCAAAAAAAAAAAACAATTATAATTGCTCAAGCTTTGACTATCAAAAAACTATCACACCAAAATTTAATAGTAACATGTATAACTAATGGAAATAATAATATATATAAAAAAACAAACATTATAAATACCTGAATTACTTATCTTAAAATGATCTGAAATGTGAATAAAATACCAGAAGTTTTTTAGATTTAAATATAACAACGATTTTATACACAAATAATTTGTTTTTTTTTTTTTTTGATAAAAAATTAAAGAAAATGCTTAACAAATCTTTTTTTCGAATGGCCGTTTTATTTTTCAAAATGCAGTTTTTTTTTCTTCAGATTTAGCAGTTTCTTAAAAAAAAAAATCTGGCAACACTGGTTGAGAGTAAGAATTGAGAACAAAAGCTTATGTAGCAAAACAAAACGCAACAACAAATCAAAGACAAACACAGAAACAACACAGAAGCTTTAAATGTAGTGGTGCCCATACCCGCTCATGAGCGATAATGTGTACCCCATTTTATTATTTGTACACTGAAAAAAAAGTTAGCTTAAAATTAAACACAATGTGTTCACAAATTGTGTTCATAATTTGCCTTTTTTCATATGTTTTTCAAAATTTTTAAATACATTTGCAATTTTAAAAGATTTTTTTCAGTGTAGCTACGTACTGGCTCTGCAGAAGCAGCGCGTCGGCAGCGTTTCGCAGGAGTACAAGCAAAAAGCCTGCGTATTTATGTGTGTAGCGCTGCGCTCATTCTTTTAATTTTCAAAGCATGCCATGATCAATATGAAAAACTGCAAATAAAACTGTTAATTTTACTTGTTTTCAGTTTTCTAACTTGTTTTAATTGTTTACTGTAGCGTTCAAATTTGTTAGCGGCCTTATTGTATTTGAGTCAAAAATATAATATAAGAGTAGTTGTGGCATTTCAGACTTCCGACAGGTTAATTGCAGTGTGTCATTGCGAGTGCTGAGTGTTGTGTATTTGATTGTTAATTGTTACTAGTTATACAAAAATGACTTCTAAAAAGATTTCAGAATTTTTCAAACCGACTCGAGCAGATGCTAGTAACGATTTGTCTAGTCCACCAACAAAAAAAAATAAAACAGAGTCTTCACAATCAGGAGCAGCTTCGACCGATCTTGTAAGTATCAGAATAGTATATATATCTTTATTATCTTTATTAAAATAATGTACCAGAAGGTGCTTTTGAGGAGTAAAGAAAACTTACATGAAAACAAATCCATTTTAATATAACCTTTCAGGACCCTCATAATGACGTCGCCAGTTTTTGTAAACGGCGACTTAATGACAATGAGAAATACGAAGTCCTTGAACGCGTTTGGACCCCAGATATCACTTTCAAGTTTCCAATTTCGGGCAATAGGAATTTGAAATTTCAATTGTCTTGGTTGCACAGTTTTAATTTGTTAGCATATTCGGCTAAAGAGGACGGAGCGTATTGTCGATTTTGTTTGTTATTTTCCGTAAATAAGTAGGAAAGGGAAGTCATCAGAACCCTCAAACTCTGATACAGACTCCATTTAAAAATTGGAAAAAAGCACTCGAGAAATTGAAGGAACATCAAGAAAAAGAATACCATAAAAAAGCTGTGGAAGATGTAGAAAATTTCAAACTTATTTATGAGAATAACAAAAATGATGTTGTCTGCTTAATTGATTCTGGGCGAAAGCAACAACAGTACGAAAACAGAAAAAAGTTGGTTCCAATTATTCGAAGCGTTCTACTGTGCGGAAGGCAGGGGATATCATTAAGGGGCCATCGTGACAACGGACCAATGTCCTTGAAAATGACAGAAGATAATGACGGGAATTTCAGGCACTCCTTCGATTCGCGGTAGAAAGTGGCGATGGGACAACATCTTAAAACCGCTGGTGCAAACGCTACGTACCTAAGCTATAGTATTCAAAACGAAATTCTTGAAGCAGCAATGCAGACAATCACCGCGAAAATAGTGCAACGTATTAACAAATCGCAATGTGTTGCAGCCATTGCCGATGAAACAACTGACGTGAGTGGCATTGAACAGCTTTCAGTTTGCGTTCGATACGTAGATGAGATTGATGGTGAATTTAACATTCGTGAAGACTTTTTACGCTTTGTTCCCTTGAAGGACGGTACCGGGGCAGGCCTTGCAGAAGCGTTGCTGAGTACTTATAAAAAAATTGGAATTGACTTGAATTTTATAAAATCCCAAGGTACACTTAAATGCTTTGATATTAAACTATAAGCGTTACTGAGTACTTATAAAAAAATTGGAATTGACTTGAATTTTATAAATTCCCAAGGTACACTTAAATGCTTGTAAAAACTTACATGTTTAATCAATGAATTTTAATTTAATTGTGTGAAGTAGAGGAGAGTCAGATAAAAATTTTAAGGTGTAGATATTGGCAGATATTATACCTTCAAATTTTTATCAGACTCTGCTCTACTACATACAATTAAATTAAAATTCATTGACTGAACATGTAAGTTTTTACAAGCATTTATGTGAAGTATGTGTTCCCAATAGTGATTTCCTTAAAAAATTGGGGCCAATCGAAAAAAATCATTACGATATGCGGATTCTATAGAAAATTCTACTATAGAAAATGTTATCGCAATTCGTCGTGGAAAACCTTGTTGAGTATTGTTATTTTTGTTCTAGCAGTTGGAAAAAATTGTAGGGTCCATTTGTAATAAATAAAATTTTTACAATTACACAGGCTATGACGGAGCATCTTCTATGAGCGGAAAATTTAAAGGCTGCGCTGCTATGGTTCGCAAAACATGTTCAGACGCTATCAGCCTTACTTGCACGAACCATAAACTAAATTTGGCAATTACGCACGCATGTGAAATCCCAAATATTAGAAATTGTATCGCAACCGTCAAAGAATCAGTAAACTTCTTCAAGTAAATTCAAAATATCTTACCAACAAAATGCACAGAACTCAATGCAGAGGAAAATCTTAAAACGATGCAAGCTTTTGAAAATCAATGGCCAAAAGATATTGTGGGAGAATTCGTAAATGACTTTGCGATGTGGAAGAGGTGAGAGTATAATAAAAGAAAATCTTTAATGTTCACCCTCAATATTCACACCTTATCCTATCCAATCCTATTTTTGCAGACACTGTTCGAAGATTCCAAAAGAAAACGAGCGAAATCATTTATTGATGCTCTCAATAACTGTAACAAGCAGTTATACCCATCAATACATCGGTTCCTACAAATTTGCGCAACCCTTCCGATTTCAGTAGCTTCAAGCGAACGCTCATTTTCATCTCTACGCAGATTAAAAACATATCTGCGAAGTAAAACAAGTGAAGACCGATTGAACGGTTTGGCGTTGTTGAACGTGCATCGTGACGTGGAAGTAACGTGCGAAAATGTAACCGACATTATGTCAAAAATGCCACGAAAAATTAATATCTAATCATATAAATGTAAAACATGTAAAATTTGATTTACTGAAGACGTATTTAATAAATAAACTATGTGTATATATATAACGTACATAAATATTTTTGAAACAACCCCCCCCCCCCCCCCCCCCCCCGAAATATTTTCCTGGAACCGCCCCTGTGAACAGGTCAACATTATTTAAAAAGTTCAAAAACACCATGTTTTTTATTTAATATATACTTTAGTGATATATCTTCTCCCAATTAAATAGGAGTTTATTAAATATATACTTTAGTGATATATCTTCTCCCAATTAAATAGGAGTTATTTATTTATTTAATACTAGAGGACCCGGCAAACTTTGTCCCGCCCTGAATTAATTTTTTTATTGAAATAATTCCGAGCAATCACGATCCACCCGAAATTAATTTTGTATCGAATCACTCTAATATCCCTTATTTACACGGAATGTAAGGAGGTTGACGGAATCACATGTCAGATCAATTCAATGCTTTTTGATAGACAACATTAGCAAAAGTAAACAAAGATGAAGGCATTCCAACACGCGAGCATGTCATATATTGTAAGCTAAGCAAGAAGCTTGGGAATTCAAGATTAATAGTTATAGACATATAGCTATACATACATTTTTTACAAATAGTTTAAGACATACATTGTTTTGCACTAACATTTATTTGAGCAACATTTCCATATAATTTTGTGAGCGGAACTTCTGTCCGCTTATTTATATCTAAAAAACTGAATGCACCTCCATGCTACAGGTGTAAAATAAGCTGCATTTGCATAGTCTACTTGCTCTCTTTATATGATCGTACTGCTTTGCGCTCCATTATCTTTATATACATTATACAAGGTGGCGCAAAAATAACCTTCCGATGTTTTTTGGCTGTAATTTAAAAAAAAAATGAAAAACTTTGATTCTTCTTGTGGATTATTTTTATTTGGTCTTTTATTTTTTTTTTTACATCAAGTCGAGAATATGATGTCATGTAAATGGCCGCCGCCACAGTTGATTGTCATTTGAGCCCTTTTTATGGAATTTTCCATAACTTCGGCCAAAACTTCCAGCGATAGGTCCTCACATTTTTGACGGATATTGTCTTTAAGAGCTGCAAGAGTCTGAGGCTTGTTGACATAAACCCGCGACTTCAAAAAGCCCCACAAAAAGAAGTCTGGAGCGGTCAAATCAGGCGATCTTGCTGGCCAGTGCAAATCGCCAAATCGGGAGATTAGGCGCCCGGGAAATGCATCCTTCAGCATATCGGTTGTGGCACGTGCAGTGTATGCCGTTGCACCGTCCTGTTGGAACCACATGTTTTCCAATCCCAATTCATCAAGTTGCGGCAAAAAGAACTCGTTGATCATTGCTCTGTAGCTCTCACCATTCACAGTAACAATTTGGCCCGCGACGTCTTCGAAGAAAAAAGGTCCGATGACTCCTCCAGCGAAAACAGCACACCATACAGTGACTCTGAGAGGGTGTAATGGCTCTTCGTGGGTTACACGCGGATTTTCAGTGCCCCAGAAGCGTAAATTTTGCTTATTTACGTACCCGCTAAGATGGAAAGGGGCCTCATCACTCATGATTATTTTTGATGAAAAATCATCTTCCACTTGGTGGTGATTAAGGATGGCTTGAGCGTATGTTAGACGTGATTGGCGGTCAGCAGCTAACAGTTGATGCACCGTCTGGACTTTGTACGGAAACATCTTCAAATCTTGTACGAAAATTCGCTGTAAAGACCGTCGACTGATACCCATTTGCGTGGCACGTCGTCTGGTCGATGTCGACGGCGCTTCCATGACATCCTCGGCTACAGCAGCAATATTCTCTGCAGAACGGCTACTCCGGGGTCTGCCACGCCTGGCAGCATCTCGTGTTGTGCCAGTCTCTTCGAGGCGAGCGGCTAAACGTCGCAGTGTTTCACCAGTAGGCGTTGGACGGCCAGGAAATCTGCGGCGAAATTCACGTTGTGCCAAAGTCACCGACCGATTATTGGTCAAATAAATAGTCCGCAATATTCCGCGTTCTGGAGCAGAGTATCGTAACATTGTTTATTAACGTGTATTTCGCATGTGTTTACTACACAAATGCCAAAACAGAACTGACATTAGCGGCCAATCGCAAAATTTATAGCATTTTCTGATAGGAGGATTACTTTTGCGCCACCTTGTATATTATTTTATTACTCGTATGTTCTTTTTATTCTTAAGGTATAAAATAAGTTTAGATTTGATTTAATCCAGCACACAGTGCCATAATTAATTCCAAAGATTGGCGTTGTGATTCATTGATTGAATTCTTGGAATGTGCACTTCCTCGCCCTTGAATTGGCCTACTCAAATGCGTTAATTTTTGCTTGAAAAACATTATTCTTGAGTTGCTTCACGACCAATTTTGTTCCCTTGCAGAATTTGAATTGATTGAGGCTCCTTCAGTGGTACATTATGTGGTGGTAATCCTTGCAAACCAATGAATTCGGGAACACTATTCGATAATTGGTTGCATCGTCTGGACACAAACAACTGATTTGAACGAATGTAATTGTGCAGAAATTGCATTTTGAATTATGAAATTAAAATCGAGTTTTTTTTTTATTTATTTTTTATTTTTCCATACAAAATGTATGGAACATCGATTTTTCCGAGAAAATTCCAATTTTTTCCAATTCAAAAAAAATATCTTGTGCGGAAACGAACACACAAAAAAAAAAACAACAAAATAAAAGGATTCTTATGTATGCCACTCTGTTTTGTTTGTATATGACACTTATTCGGACATAACAATCTAATTGTTTTCATTATCCGTCACTCGCTGCTGTGTGGCTTACACGTGTATTAGCTCGCCGAGCACTTGACCGATTTCGTAGACCCATGTCAGGCTCGTCCCCTCCTTGGAGTTGTAATGAACACTGTACGACACGAAAAATTACCAATTTCAATTCTTTCGATTATTTTCTTTCCTTCCTTATTTTCTTTTTTCCTACACCACATCAGTATTGTGGCGAAAAAAAAAAAATTATTAAAATCGGCCGAGCCATTTCCGAGTTTTAGCAAGACCAACGCACGGCAATTGATAATTAAATATTCAGAAAATAGAAGATAAAAACACGATTGGTTTTTGTCTAAGAAAAATATAATAGGCTGCTATAATTCGATTTCAGAAGATTGTGCTGTCATATCATTTTATTGCAAATTCTATTAGGAAATTTTTGTAGTACATTTCAATTTGAATAAAAAATGTCAGCTCAACCGTCAGTTTTGAAGCCATGAGGTAGTCTAAGGCTCGATCCTCACAATGGGCAAACAAATAATATATAAAATTCATTAAATTTTTTTTATTTATTGAAATGACAGCTTTTGTGTTCTTTTTGGAGTAAAAAGTGAATATGTTGGAGCTTTCTTCAAATAGGGGTTTATTAAGTGCTTAAATTAAATTTATCAACGAAAAGAAATTGAATGAAATATATTCAAAAACAACGGAGTTATTTTCATCGAAAGTAGAAAATACGATATTCTGATAGTTTTTTGTTATTCTAAGGAAACGATGTTATTAGAAAAAGACGCTTTACTAAAATGTTGTGCAATTTTAAAGATATTTGAATGCTTTTGATGTTACAATAAGAGAATTTTCTTTTGATTATTTAGACGAACAGTTTCGCTAATAAAAGTACGCTAGTAGGATAATTTGCGATTCTTGTAAAGGGGCGGAAGAAGAGGCGTGGTCAAAACTAAGTATGCTGTAGCCTTATCTAGGATTCAAGTCATGTGTGTGCAAAAGTTGAGTTAAATCCGTTCAGCCGTTAAGATTTGTTGGCTATTTAAAGTAGTCTGATGTGGCAATTCCCATACATAATTACCAATTTCGATTTTTTTTAATTTTTTTGCTGTTTCTTCGAGTTTTTTGTAATTTTCTTTTTTTTCTAAACCACATCTGTATTAAAGCAAACAATACAAAAAAAGAATTATTAAAATCGGCCAAGCCGTTTCTGAGCCTTAGCAAGACTAACGCACACGTATTTCATTTTTATATATAAGAAGATATAGATTAAGTCTTCTTATTTTTTGTTTTGTTAATTCTAATAACACAGCGTCCGCTGTGACACTGTAATCTATGCTTAAGGATGCACACCCATTTAACATAAAAAACGTGTGTTTTATAATTTCAAAACTGGCGTTTTTTGAGCTCAATGTGTTGCGGCTATATATATCGTTGCACTGTCATTTTGGAATACAGAAAGACGCAAAAAAATAAAATTTTCAAGACAAACTTCTAAAATGACGATAATTAAGCATATTATATTATTATTTTAATAATTTACTTGCAAACTTATATCGGTTCAAAATTCAATATAAAAATAACCACGATTAGAATAACGACATTTTCTTGTATTTCCTGACTTTTGTAAAGGCCACAATGAAAAGTTTAGAAAATTTTATTTAAAAAGTTTTTATTATCATTCGGTAAAATTACCAAGAGGTTGTGATCCAATTTGGAGTAAACCAACCAATGCCAACGGTTCAACCAAGAATGCTTAAGTCGGAGTTTGCGAGAACCGCTGGCAGGAAAATTAAAATTTGGGGAGGCACATAAATGCTTTGAAAACTTTCAAGGCGGTTCGAATCGGAAATATTGCTCATCAACTTGGAAATATCGTTATTTGGACATTGATATACTCTCGAAGTCTAAGACAGTTCCGATGAATCAAATTATATTTCTGGAAAAATTTCTACAATCATACACACCAACTTAAAAGTTATAAACGTTAAAAGTAATATATTAATACCACAACTTGTACTACCGCTTTCCACATAGCTGTCAACATTAAAGCTTTCTTCAACTGCAGGTTACAAACGAAGTTCAGAAGACTTTTCAGATTCCAATGTTTCTTGAACGTTTTCTGCAATACAGATGAAATATAATATTATTCGGATTTTGTCGATTTCGCATCAAGCAAAAAGTTAATCCATTAATATTCAATCAATGCAAATACGCTAAAAAAAAACACAGCTTTTAAACATTCAGAAATATTCGGCAACTTTTTAACACATTTCCGCATTGAGAAAGGAAAAAAAAATCATTTAAATCAAGCACTTACTTTCCAACGTTCTAGCCTCTTTTTTACTTCTGGTTTCTGCAGCCAATTAAGTAGAATGATTTTTGTAGTTTTGGCACAGTAAAATTAACAATAGAAACTTTTAAACTTATCTAACGAAACTCAATCAAAATGTCACCACTTTCACGTAACACCTGTTAACGCAGTAAATTCTTAAATGCTGGTGGTAGACAAAGTTCAATTGAATGTATCGAACTTTTTTCGATACTTAAGCATGTTGATGTTTTCGCTGTAGCTGTTTACACTTGCAGTTTGCATTGTGAGAGAAAAAAGACGCACGTGCAGCAAGTATTCGCAAATTGGCAAAGTTATATAAATGCTAATATATTATTTTTTTATACTTTTTGGACCATAAGGGGGGTTTAACCCTAAACCCCCCACCCCCCCTTGTCTACGGGCCTGAATGGTCTTATTATATGAAAAATCAACCCGAATAGCAACTTGTTCAACAAGCTTATCTTTAATTGGTAGAGAAATAAATTTACTACTAAGACCAGCTCTGACTCCAATCAGGACACCTCCTCCTTTTACACGTCCCGTAGTTAAAGCACATCGATCAAAGCGATAAACACGAGATCGTCAACTCTGCACTGTTAATAGCTGAATTACAATACTGCGTTAGGTCGGTCGGCCTTTGACCGTACTTTGGTCTCCGTTGTAAAAACTTTACGATATAAGCTGTCAAAACGGACGACCTCAAACTTTGCAAAACTAAATGTTGCGTTGACAGATCGTGCGTCTATCATTTTGGTGATGCCAATAAAAGCAGCTATACTAAAAATCCCACAAAACGTCCCTTTTTCCGAAATCAAGCAATTATAATTTTAATCAATAAAAAATTAAAAGATATTTTCATAAAATCATTAAGAACCATAAAACCTACTTTAGAAAGCTAAGATCTTTTTATTAAGTGTAATATAATCTGCGAAATAATGAAAAATGTCACATATTAACGTGAAAATTCGGACTAGAAGCTTCAAAATAAATGAACACTTTCCAATTTAATGATAAAATGTGAAATTAAATTAAGATTTAAAATGGAATTTCTGGAAACACATTTCAGTTTTTATGGCAAAAAATTTTTCTTTGATTGATCGATATTTTTATAAATATATATATATATGTCGCACTATTGGTAGTTGGAAGTTCGTCAACGCAGTGATCCCGTAGTGCTGTGTTTCCTTTTTCTCATTTCGTTTATATCTGATCTAAAAAATTATTTTTCACATCGAACTCACAATTCAGAGTCAACTCCCTTTTCTAAGAAAAACACATCAGCTACGATTCCACTCAAGTGTTTCTACTTGACGTTGAATTAATAATTCCATATTACGACACGGCCAACCTGACATGTCACACTACCTCGTGTGATTACTGCTTTTGAAACTGAACACTTTTAACAGAACAAATTTTTTTTTTTTTTTTTTTTTAGAGTTTTGAACCACCTGCCGTGGCACTAGACTTTAAACTGAACATTGTGAATGCTCTTCACCACCTTCCATGGTACTAGACTTTTAAAAAATATTCTTAATATTCTCCACCACCTGTCGTGGTACTAGACTTTGAAAAGAATATTTTTAATATTCTCCACCACCTTACATGGTACTAGGCTTTTAACAAAATATTCTTAATATTCTCCACCACCTGTCGTGGTACTAGACTTTGAAAAGAATATTATTAATATTATCCACCAAATTCCATGGTACCATACATAAAAATTATCCTCACCACCAACTGCGGTATCAGACAACAACAAATCAAAATATTCACCACTATCTGTTGTGGTACTACGCATTCAGCACATCAAAATGCTCTCCACCACCTACTGTGGTACTAGACAATCAACTTTCCTTTTGCATTCAACAAACATTTCTTTATTAAGAGTATAATGGTACCACATATTAATTACAGAATTTAATTATTAGAACACAAAGAAATCAAAACATATTCAATTGATAAAACAAAGGTCATATAAAAATTAATAAAATAAAAATCAATTATCCTCTTCTTGGTCATCATCCATATCATTATCATCATCCCCAACAGTGTTAACAGGCACTTTTCTCAAATTATCATGCGAGTATTTATATGTTCGTTTAGAATCAAAAGCCGCTAAGGTATATCTGTCCCCTTCTAAAACATCAATGATTTTAAAAGGTCCTCTAAACTTGGGATCTAATTTTGCTTGATTACGTTCTTCATTTCTTAATAAGACAAAATCACCTACTGCATACCGTTTCGGCTTACGCTTAGTACTGTCAAAGCGAATCTTATCATATTTAGCATTATTATCCATGTTAACAATGGCCTGTTCCCTCACTTCATCAAGATCCACTTGCGGTTCCTCATCAGTTACTAACATTAAATCTACTGGCCTTGAAACTTTCCCGATTAAGAGCTCAAGAGGACTACTTTTAGTGACTCGATTGCTTGTACAATTCAAAGCCAATTGAACTTCAGGTAGAGCATCCTGCCATGAAATTTCCTTACTGGTCTCGGCAACAGTCAACATATTTTTTAGAGTAGTCATAACACGCTCTACTTGTCCATTTGCGCGGCTACTTCCAGTTGCAATTAAATGGAGATTTATCTTATGAGACTCACAATATTCCCGAAACTCCATACTTGAGAAACAACGCCCCTGATCTGCAATTATGCGCACTGGGGCACCAAACATAGATATACAAAAAGATAATGCCTTTATACTATTCATACTGTCAATGTTTAAGGTATGCCTCAATATAACATATTTAGTGAAAGCATCGATGATAACAAAAACATATTCCTTCTTGTCACTCTTGCCACTAAGCTTTCCACTAGCATCAATATGAATAGTGTGCCATGGGATTGGAACTTTAGGTATTGAATGTAATTCTGCCTCAATTTTACCCGATTGCGATTTTGCAATTTTACAAGTCATACAATTATCAATAAATTTCCGAACATACTTTGCCATGTTGACAAACCAATATAAATCATACAACTTATCAAGGGTTTTCTCAAAACCTGAATGAAACAAAGCATCATGGACGGAATTCACAATAGACCACTTATACGCTTTTGGTACTATTGGCAAACACCTAGTTCTACCATGGCGTTGAATTTTTCGATGCAATATACCCGAACGAATTTCATATGTTTTCGACACATCGTTTCTTAGTTCATCTTCATTAAGATTGGTAATTAACTTAGATATTTCAAAATCTCGCTGCTGCTCAGCGCGCAGCCAATTATCAGTAAGCTCTGTTATATTAATTTCTTTTTGTTTAGATATAGTAACAGATATGTCTTTTTCTGGCAAAGGATTTCTAGAGAAAAAGTCGGCATGACACATTCTTTTTCCATCTTTATAAACAACATCAAAATCAAATGCTTGAAGAAATGCCCACCACCTATGTACACGTGGCATCAAATCGTGCTTCTTGCGAGAAGACTGAAGAGAATTGCAATCTGTTACGACAGTGAACTTACGTCCATGTAAATAGTGCCTAAAGTGTTTGACAGCATTCACCACTGCCAATGTTTCCAATTCGTAAGAGTGATATCTAGACTCAGCACTTGTAGTGCGCTTACTAAAATAAGCAATCACATGTGGCTTACTTTTTTGTATCTGCATCAAAACAGCACCATACCCAATTGAGCTTGCATCTGTGTGTAACTCTGTATGAATGTCTGGATTGAAAATAGCTAAGACTGGTGCATTTGTTAAAATTTCAATTACTTTTTGCCTTATGTTTTCATGCAAAGGTTGCCAATTTATATCACATTTGCATGAACTTGTTAAGGCGTATAAAGGTGCCATAAACTGTGAAAATTTTGGCACAAATTGCCTAAAGTATGACGCCAACCCTATGAACTGACGTAACTGCGTTACAGTCTGAGGAGGTGGTAACGCGACTAAAGCCTCAATTTTCCTAGGATTTGGACGAATTTCTCCATTAGATACCTCAAAACCAAGATACTCCACTTTCTGTTTCATAAACGTAAATTTTTTCATGTTAAGCGAAAAGCCTGCATCTGTTAATATTTTCAAAACTTTTTGAATTCGCTCTAACGTTTCATCAACATCTGCTGTTCCCATTATAAGTATGTCGTCCATATAGACCACTACATAGGTTCTAGTAAGTTCCCCCAATACTTGCATAACAGCACGTTGAAATACAGATGGCGCATTTCGCAATCCAAAAGGCATAGTTAGATATTCATAATGGCCATCAGGGGTGACAAAAGCAGTCTTTTGAATAGAATCAGGATGAACTGGCACCTGATGATATCCTGATGATGATACCATATCTAATGTAGTGAAATAATAACAACCATTTAGTCTATCAATCTGATCTGTGATTAAAGGAAGAGGGAACCTATCAGGTATTGTGTTGTCGTTTAACTCCCTATAATCCACGCACATTCGATCGGTTCCATCTTTCTTCTTCACCAGTAAAATGGGACTAGCAAATGGAGAGAAACTTGCTTGAATTATACCTGCTGCAAGTAGTTCATCGACTTTACTGCGAACTACATTTCGCTCGCTTTCACTTAAACGATAAGGACGCCTATAAACAGTTTTGTTAGGGTCCTTCAAATTGATTTTCATTGGCTCTACTTTAGCTGGGCTTTTCGGAGTACCCTGAACAAAAAATTCTTTGTATTCATTCAAAATTGAACAAAGTTTTGACTTCAAATCCAAAGGAATGTCAGTATCAATGTCATCAATCTGATTTTGAAAATTTTCTGAATTACATACATTCACAATGCTCAACCGGTCAAATCGAACAAAATCGGACGTGATTTGTACAGTAATACCCTGGCTCAATATCTCACGACCAATCATTACATCATAATGCATAGTAGAATCTGGCAAAACGTGAAAAATTATTTCAAGATCGATGTCATCAATTTTAACAACCGACAAAATTTGAAAAGTACTGTTAACACTGCTTTGACCTATACCCATCATTCTTACATTAGTGCGTATACGTTTCCCCTTAAATTTACTAGACACAGATTCCTTAATGAGAGAACACTCTGCTCCTGAGTCAAAGTAAAATGAAGTCTTCACACCCGAATGCTGCAAATAACCCATTGGTATGCTAACTGTGCACGAATTCACCCGTTTTATCACATTGTTGGCAGACCCTGCAGAATCGTCTTTTTTAATTGTACAATTAGATGCGTAATGGCCAATCTTGTGACATTTGTAACAGACAATTGATGTCAGTGTTTTCTTCTGAAAGTCAGTATGTGAAGGTCCACTATCGTTTTTTCTGCATGCTGCTGCCTTGTGTCCTAACCTTCCACACCGATAACATTTAATTGATCCAGCACTTATTGACAATTTCGATCGTTTGGCTTCAGGTCCTGCTTCATGTTGAACGACAGATACTCCACTCATGTCAACTACAATAGCCTGAAGCTCGTTTAATAACTGACTTCTAGTAGCTAAAGAGTGATTTTTTAAGTGCCTGATAACTTTTTTTTTAAAAAAAACGCATAAAATTTGCAAAATCTCATCGGTTCTTTATTTGAAACGTTAGATTGGTCCTTGACATTTACTTTTTGAAGATAATTTCATTTAAATGTTGACCGCGGCTGCGTCTTAGGTGGTCCATTCGGAAAGTCCAATTTTGGGCAACTTTTTCGAGCATTTCGGCCGGAATAGCCCGAATTTCTTCGGAAATGTTGTCTTCCAAAGCTGGAATAGTTGCTGGCTTATTTCTGTAGACTTTAGACTTGACGTAGCCCCACAAAAAATAGTCTAAAGGCGTCAAATCGCATGATCTTGGTGGCCAACTTACCGGTCCATATCTTGAGATTAATTGTTCTCCGAAGTTTTCCCTCAAAATGGCCATAGAATCGCGAGATGTGTGGCATGTAGCGCCATCTTGTTGAAACCACATGTCAACCAAGTTCAGTTCTTCCATTTTTGGCAACAAAAAGTTTGAATAACACAAACCCAATTGCCGCGAACGGCGACGAATCGACATTTCACGGTCTTCAGCAACACTCTCAGAAACAGACGCAATATTCTCTTCTGTACGCACTATACGCATTCGTGTGGTTGGTTTAATGTCCAATAAAGTAAACTGAGTGCGAAACTTGGTCACAATCGCATTAATTGTTTGCTCACTTGGTCGATTATGTAGACCATAAATCGGACGTAAAGCGCGAAACACATTTCGAACCGAACACTGATTTTGGTAATAAAATTCAATGATTTGCAAGCGTTGCTCGTTAGTAAGTCTATTCATGATGAAATGTCAAAGCATACTGAGCATCTTTCTCTTTGACACCATGTCTGAAATCCCACGTGATCTGTCAAATACTAATGCATGAAAATCATAACCTCAAAAAAATCACCCTTTATAATTGATGTGAATGCCAAACGTCGTATGCGTGGTTGAAATTGAGCGATATGAGCTAACACAATGGAAATTGACATTTGCTCTACTGATAGGTTTTTACATCTTGCCATAAGGGACGTCAATAAAATTGCCGCATAGGAACCTAAGCATTCACCTTGCTTTGGTCTATTATGTTGCAGCTTAATCAAAAATGCTGCTACCGTCTCCGAACATTCGTACCGCGCCGCAAAAATGTTTTTAAAATCATGCCAGGTCATACCCGGAAAACATACCTGTGATAACCATGCTGATGCTGTACCTTTTAGCGAAATACTAAGTGCAATCATAAGGCTTGCACCCTGCAGAGGCTGGTCTCCCATACATATGTCCGCAGTTGATATCCAGGCAGATGCATCTATTGTAACTACATCTGGATTAAATTCAGGTAGCTTCACATTTTGATTTGTTCTTGAGTTATCCATTGCGTTTAGTAAAGCCTTAAAATTTTGATTTTGTTGTTCAAACAAGCTCCGCCATCTTGTTTCTTCAACGCCGCCACAATTTTCAATTCCGCCAGTAACTGCTTCAATATTACCACCATCGCTTTCATTTGTCGCCATTATTTCTCTGGTAATAGTTGATTGAGGTAATCCCACTTCTGATGTCGCACTATTGGTAGTTGGAAGTTCGTCAACGCAGTGATCCCGTAGTGCGTGTTTCCTTTTTCTCATTTCGTTTATATCTGATCTAAAAAATTATTTTTCACATCGAACTCACAATTCAGAGTCAACTCCCTTTTCTAAGAAAAACACATCAGCTACGATTCCACTCAAGTGTTTCTACTTGACGTTGAATTAATAATTCCATATTACGACATATATGGGTGAATAATCTTAAATGACTCCTTTCTGTGTCCGGCCGTTTACAATTATGATATATTCACTATTTTTTTTATAAATATGTTCCAAGCAGCTTATTATGTTTGTTAAAATAACCCACGTATTAGTTTTTAAAATTTTTTATTTCATAATATCGAAAAAAATAAAACAGTACACCTAGTGTCAGTCCCGTGGCGTGTCCAATACCGAGGAAGCAATAGAATCCGTAATTATTATGTATGAAAATATTAAAAATCTGTAATTGCATTAAAATTAATTTATGCACTATCCCTTCAAGTCACATATACTCTTTTTTTGAGTTAATTAAATTAATTTTAAGAAATTATAAAAATCATTGAGTTTTGTCCGGAACAATTTCTCTCAGTCCCGTGCCCGATGTGGTTTTTTGCTTAAACAAAAAAGTAATGGCCGTTACGTGCAATTTGTAGTGTTTCTGTTGCGCTGCAGTATTGTTCTCTTCGAAGGTTCTCGGAAAAACTCTATTTCTATTTTAGTTTGCGAAATATTTTCGTCGGAGTGGTCGCAGTCAGTGTTTGTTCCGTAAAGTTATAAGTCCCGTGTTAAGTGTTATTTTTCTTTTAAATAAATTAAATTATTATTAATATACAAGTAAGCTACCGTAGTTTTTTGCAGCATTTAGGTTTGCTTTTATTTTAGAACTATATATGTATTTTTAACAATTTTAAGCCAAAAATACGTAATTTTTATCAGTCCCGTGGCTTCAGTCCCGTGGTTAAGTTATTAGCCACGGGACTGAATGAGAAACCACGGGACTGATATTTTCATACAAAAGGTATATATATATATAAATTTAACAGATTTTTATACATATTTTTAATATAATGATAGGTTTAATTTAAGCTATTAAATGGCTCCAACAAAATCTGCAGCTGAAAAACAAAAAGTTAAGGCAGAGAAGGAAAGGATACGTCGACAAAATATTCGCGAAGACCCAATAAAAAAAGAGGCTCAAAGAGAAAAGGAGAGGATTCGCTACGCAAAGAAGAAAGCAAACAATTTACGAAAAAGCATTAACGATATGACTCCACGTGAAAAACGAAAACAAAGAAAATTGTGGAAAGGCTATGCAAA
This sequence comes from Pherbina coryleti, assembly GCA_943735915.1. Taxonomy (NCBI): domain Eukaryota; kingdom Metazoa; phylum Arthropoda; class Insecta; order Diptera; family Sciomyzidae; genus Pherbina; species Pherbina coryleti. Next base: position 114,393,903 of record OX030948.1, on the reverse strand, counting down.
AACGTACAACAACAAAAAGAAAGAGGTTGAAAAACTTTTGAGCAACGAAAATGAATTCATCGAATCAAATACACCACCAGGATCTGATGACGAAACTGTCCCCGTAGAACCAATTCGCGAACCAAATAATATCGAAATCAAGAGGAATAATTTAATTGTCAACAACAGGAAATTACGTAGAAGAATCAACAATGATCGTGTAACCATAATTGGTTTAAAAAAGAAAATTGACAAGCAAAGGAAACAACTATCTCGTGCAAAGACCAATTTCCAGAAAGAAAAACGTGAGACTAATCCTTCTGATATTATAAGTCCAAATAAAATAGTTCAAAATATTTGTCGCGAAAATCCGCTCACGTCAAGTCCTCACATTGTAAAACGACTCTTATTTAGCGAAGTAATTAAACAGCAACTTAAATTTACCTATGGAAGTTTAACGAATCAAAATTCTAAATTATTTTTCCAAAAACTTGTCAGTGGAAAAATCTTAAAAAAATATAAGTTTCAAAATATAAGCCGGAAAGTAATTATGCGTAACAGAATAATATCGTTGAATAGAAAGAAAAAGGAAGACTCAGGAATAAAAGCACTAATACAAAACTTTTTGGAGGAGGACATCAACAGCCGCATGTGTTCAGGAAAGAAAGACTTCGTAACGCGACTGAAAATAACTAAACAAAAACGATTTCTGTCCAATTCTTTAAAGAATTTGCACGAAGAGTTTGTCAAAAAATATGATTGCAACATTAGTTACAACTTCTTTTGCTTGAATCGACCTTTCTGGATTAAACAAATGAAAGTAACTGACAGGGAGACATGCAAATGCATGCGACACGCAAACATGGAATTATTAATTAATTGTCTGCACAAATACAATATTATCAACCACAATTCAATTAATAATATTACCAACAAGTTTTGTTGCACCATCAAAACCGAGAGCTGCATGGAAAGGACTTGCCCAAATTGCATAAACTCAAGCATAGTATATAATGATCACACTCCAATGAATGCAGAGTATTTTCAATGGGGAGGTACCAAGGAAAAGTACCTGGACAAAAAGTCGAATGAGTATAAAATTACAAACAAAATGTCAAAAAAAAAAAATAACAAAGCCCATAGACGACATTATTGCCGAATTTAAATTGAACATTATTTTATTAATGCAACATGAAGGTAGAATCTGGCACCAGTACGCTCAAATTGATGGACTCAAAAAAAAGCTAAAGCATAATGAAACATTGATACACATGGATTTTAGTGAAAATTATTGCTTAAAATATGCAGAAGAGACGCAATCATTTCACTTCGGAGGGTCAAGGCAACAGATAACACTGCACACATCAGTAGCCTATTCGAAAATTGCAGATATCGTGACACCAAAATCCTTTTGTTCGCTTTCGGAGTCGTTGCTGCACAATCCAGCAGCTATCTGGTGTCATCTGCAACCAATTATCGAGCTAATATCACAAAACAACAATATTGATACATTCCATTTCTTGAGCGACGGTCCCAGTACCCAATATCGAAATAAAACAATGTTTTACATATTAGGAGTTCATGTTAAAATATTGTATCCCAAAATTAAAAAGTTTACATGGAATTATTTAGAAGCAGGGCATGGTAAAGGAGCTGCAGACGGCGTTGGAGCAGTATTAAAAAGAACAGCCGACCGAATGGTAGCACAAGGCATTGACATCAGTGATTTTAAAACACTTGTTCAAGTACTGGTCGATAATTGTCCTGGGGTTAATATTTTCACCGTTACAGAACAACAAATCCTGACCTTTTCTAAGAAAATTGATGTAACTCAAACCAAGATTTTCGCTGGTACGATGAAAGTTCATCAGGTATGATTGATATGACTATAAATTTATTCTATATTATAATTTTAATAATTTTATTTAGATATCCTCTCACCCAAATTTTAAAGTATTATCCGTAAGGTATTTAAGCTGCTTTGACTGCCCACAAGCCTGCGCACATTATGAGCTAGGTAGTCTTCATTATAATAAAACTGCTTTATCAGATGAAAGTAATGTCTCAAGCGAAGACGATTCAGAAGATAACATGTGCTTACGGAGTCTACAACAAAAAGAGCGTCTTACATATCACAATGTGTATAGCTCTGATGATGATGATTCGGTCTAACCAACTACGAATTTTTGAGTTAAATAGTGGTATACAATGTGTATACACGAATATGTTTATTTTGTTTTAATTTAGTGTAATACCATGGAAAAGATATGTATTTACAAACTGAAATGTATTTATTTTGAATTATTATACAATATATATTCAACCATGTATGTATGTATAACTTTTAGTTATATTTTGTAAAGGTAGCGCATCTATAACGTACTGTTTCATTCCCGTGCTTAAAGTTTCAGTCCCGTGCTATGCTTTTCTCAGTCCCGTGGTAATTAGATCAGTCCCGTGGAGAACAAAACTCTTAAAAACTGCTAAAATTCAATGAACATTCACCAATAGCATCTGAGTGGTTAACATAATAAATCCCAATGTTTTTTTTTTTTTTATTTGATTATAAAGACTGTCCCCTTTTTCGCAAAGAAAAGGAGTCATTTAAGATTATTCACCCATATATATTTATATATATGTATATTGTTTTTTTTTATTAAATGTGATTACTTGATGTCATTATTTTTCTTGTTTTTGTCAAAATTACTGCTATTTATTATTATTATTACTGTTAATTTTTGCCGAGATTTTTGCAAATTTTGAGAGCAAAATGTAGGAAATTTCGTCAACGAAAGCAAGTTGGAAATACGTATGGAAATATTCATGTAAATTTGTGTATGGAAGTTTTTTGGTACGGTGCGTGTTTTGGGCAATTTCAATCAATTTTTATCCACCTTGAACACCAGAGGGCGCTCAAGTACAAATTTAAAGAAAATCGGTATATAGTAGTTTTCATGTACGCTGATTATTTGGCTGCTATCTTTTTTGAACCATATTGAACACCAGAGGGCGCTGTTGTGTTGTGGGCCAATGTTGTGCGACCTATAATTCCAAAGTTATTCAATATTGCAGATTCGAGCTGCCACGCCCCCTTGTACAATGCTCGCTGAATCACTTGTAATTAGTGAGTACTTGGGTACAACTTTACAAAAACAAAGTGAACGGCATTTGCCAATCTACCTTACCACAACATTCCTTTGTGTGTTATATTATTCAAACAATGATATTAAGGGTATTCGTCCTCAACCAACCTCATTAAAATATCTAATTGACCAATATATAAGTTTGCCATATTGCATGAATACCCTTATAATATTACTTATAATATACTAAAAAATGCATACATTTTAATATGAAATACAATTGAATAATATTAATATCATGCTAAATTCATCAAAATCATTTTTATAATACTTAAGCAGCATGTTAATTTAAAAAATTTGATCAATTTAAAAAAAACTCGCATCAAAATATAAATTCCCACGATAATCCTATGAAAATCTGAGTTTTCCATCGGAATCCAAGAATACCCACATTTTAGCATTTCTCAACGAAAATGCAACCCAGCGTTAATATGGAATGTCAAAAGCACGACCTAGCTTGAGCATGTCGCTACTCATAGCGTTGATCGTACGTCACCCCCTCAAATTCATATTTACGGGATGAGGTCGACGCAATGCATGAGGTCATATTTTGTGTTGCTTCATAAGAAATCATTGTTTCTAGTCGAGCTGTCAAAGGCCGACCGACCGAACGCAGTATTGTAATTCAGCCATAATGGTGTCGTTGAGCCAAGTTTCTGTTATAATGTCAGAGTTATAATGTCATACTCATGGAGAGGTCGCCAAAAGAAATTGTTGAGATTTCGTGCGAATGCCGCCTGCATTTTGGTAGTACATTGAATATGTGTGATGATTACTGGTAAGTTCACGATGCGACTGTGGTGTATTATGATGAAGCATGTGATCTTCGTTAACTAAAGACGTGCAATGAAGCGGCTGGGCTGAGGTAGTAGGAGTATTCACACTTAAGTTGTGGCTAAGACTGGCTTTGATAAAAAATTGAATGAGCGTATGTTGACATCAGTAGGCCAAAGAAATGGATCAACTATTTTACTGAAGTAGCTCGATGTGAAACCAAATTTGAAGGTAATTCGCTTAATATTAGCTAAGTCTGCATCTTTTTTTATAAGTTTATGGCAAGCGAAATGATGCCTTTCAATGCCTGTGTGTTTGACGATGTAGGAAATTATGTCATCTTCAGATACTGATGGCTTAAACGACGATAGGTGTATCCAGCTTTTTTTAGCGACAACTTCAAGCTCCGCGTTTAGATTTTTTCCAGTGACAATAGACTTAGCATTTTCATGAATATTTCTTACATGAGCTATGTCTTTCTCGATAGACTCGACACAACTCAGGCTTGAGCGTGAAGTTAATACATTATTGTCCTGTCCGTGTCTTTTACTTGATTTACGATTTCGAACCTCTGTTCAGTTAGACTCAATTTGCGTGGGCCTGTTATCAACTTCAATTAAATGCGATGAAAGGCTCCCAGTTTTAGGCAATGAAAGAGTTTGTGAATTTGTAACACTATGCGTAACTGATGGTGAAGCATTAGCTACCATTTGTGCCCATGAACGATGATTATACGAAGCTTTATCAGACGTGTGCGGTCGAGCAGATGAGGAAGAGGTGATGCGATCAGCAGGCGGAGCTGTGCAAGCTGACGAAGCTGCCATGGTTATAGCTAAGTCTGTTTTAAAATTCTGCAATTTTTCGTTGTTATCGCTAAGTACAGTCATCTGTTTACTGAACTCACTGTTAACATAATTTTTTAAATCTGCAACTTCCTTTTTGAGCGCTGATGATACGACATTTTCAATATTATCCACAATTTTACTGAACTTCAATTCCACAAAACTCCTTAGTTCAGAAATATCTTTGATAAGCGATGTAGTTTTGTTGTCCAAATCTGATGAGAGGCGTTCAAACCCCAATTTTTGCGAAAGAAGAGATTTTTCGTGATTCTTAACAATTTTATCTGATACTGATACACAGTCTGAACAATAGTATCCCAAATTACGGTTAGCTTTAAGCAGTTTCACATCATATTCAGAATTCAGAAAAAAATAAAATTAAAGAATAAAATTTCAAATTAAGTTCTATATCACACAAATATTTGCATGTAAAACAAATTAAAAATAAACTCTAAAGCTAAAATAAAACTTTATTCTCAAAAAATTAATCTATAAAAAATGAATATCATCCACAGAAATTATATTAATAACATATTGTAGTATATATTACACACAAAATTCCAAAATTGTATGTTTATTAGAAATAACAGAAGTTAGTATTTCTTCACCGTGAATTTCGACTTACGGCAGAACAAGTAAGAATATAGGCTAAATAGCCGCTCATCCAACTGTACAACCCCTCACCGAAGCTAGTGATCCGAAGCTCAGAGAGTTGAGCTTCACAACAAGTACGATGAAAGTAACGCTTGCAAAATCCACTGCATGGCACAATAACAAACTCATTACCACTTCTGGCAAAGCTTTTGTCGCATTTCCCACAAAAATCATCCATAGCACAAGGTGGCAACCCTGCACCAGTATATTGAGAGACACGAACAGCTGTTTAGTTTATGGTAACTTCTTTGTTTATAAACTTATACAGCGGCAATAATGCAGTTTTGCAGCAATGTTGAGTGATCAATATGAGTAAAAATAAATAAATTTATAAATTTATTAAAAAACGCAGATTCGCTTGCTTATTTATTGATGACAGCTTGCAAATTGAGTGTCACTTATGACTTACTGCGTGATTCCAAATAGATTTATAAGTTTATATGATAAACACTCGCTTTTAAAAACATTTTTGACAGAGCAAACGGAAAACACAACTTGTTGATGCTGTTGTTGTCTTTTTGATTCTACAATATGAGAGAAAGAATGTAAAATTTCAAACAAAAAAAAATTTTAAACTTTTTTCAACCAATTACAAACATATGCAATTGATTTCAATGGATATTGAATTGTTTCTTTATAATAATTTTTTAAAAATTACATACATATTTAATATGAATTAATTTTGTTTATTTTTATTAAAGAATAAAAATTATCTTAAATTAGAATATCCATCCAATGCCCATTTTTTTTTAATTTGAAATTTAATATTATTTTATACGACATTCCCATAAGCGGACATCTCCCATATGCGGACAAAAAGTAGGTGACCGTCCGTGTCCGCTTATGGGAGCTTTCACTGTATTTAAGATTGCATCACAATTTTGGTATACAATTGCAGTTAGTAAGTGGCGTGATAATAGGCGGTTCAGCGTCACCGTTAACTAAAAATGAGGTATTAACTTGGTCAGGTCGTGAAAAGATGTGGAGCAATTGAGAGGGCGTCCGTGGCGTAGTTGGTTAAAGTGCGTGGCCTCTATGTCAACGAACCTAGAGACCAGGGTTCGAACCCCAGCAGCGACAGAAACTTATTTGCATTAAAATAGTTTTTCTGTACGGCCGCCACCTCTCTGCAGACAATGGCAAACCTCAGAGAGTAATCAAAATGCCATGTAAAGCTTCTTGAGAACAAGAACATTCCGTTTATCAATTGTGTAAAAACTTAATAACACGCACAACACAATTGATCATAAGAAGCTAGGTCAAAGTCCTTTCAAGGGCTGAAATGGCCAGTTATTTATTTTTTTTTATTTTTTAATTGAGAGGGCAGTTGAGATAAAGTTGTGAAAGGCGGCGGTAGACTGAGCTACTCTTTAAAGTTATCGGAAAAATAGTATTGATTGTTTTATTCAAAATATAGAATTCATTTTTTGAAAAAGTAAAACGAAGAATCAATTTTTCTTCAATAATAAATAAATAAACAATTTTTCTGTACGGCCGTCACCTCTCTGCAGACAATTGCAAACCTCAGAGAGTAATCAAAATGCCATGTAAAGCTTCTTGAGAACAAGAACATTCCGATCATCGCCGTTCGGAGTCGGCGTTAAACATGTAGGTCCGGTTCTCGGTCAATTGTGTACAAACTTAATAACACACACAACAAAATTGATCATAAGAAGCTAGGTCAAAGCTTGGAAATTATTATTAAAGAATTGTAATACCCTTTATAAATTTTGTAATCGCAACATATTTGAATAAAATGTATCATATATTTTTATCATTTATAAAAATACTCACATTTTTAAAGATGGTTTAAAAGCCGCCAAATAATAAAAATAACATTAAAAAGTAATACCAAGTAAATGCCAAAACTACAGGCCTGACTATAATAGCCACAAAATAGTTTGTTTTTATTTGTGCTTATTTGTGAGATTTTTTTCAAAATAAATGTGCAAAATATTATAAAAAAATTAATCATATGAGCCTTTGCTGTTTGGCTTCCATTATTACTTCAATAAATTCGAATATACAATTATTTGACATTTGCCTATGCTGTGAGCGATTTGAATCGCTCTACAAAAAGCCACTGAAAGTCAACGAAACTTAACGAAACTGTGGCAATTCCAATCATGGGTATGCTCATATATTTACATGGACTCGCTTTCATATTGACAGATCCGTCTGCTAGCATGTGGCTATTATAGTCAGGCCTTAAAATATTGCAGCATTTCAGGAAATTAAGATTACACTTTCACTGCTTTTTGAATGAAAAATCATTTAAATATTAACAATCCGTCAACAAAAATTTTATCGGATTGGATTTCAGTTTAATTCTGATAAATCGGATTACAGAACACCTACAATCCACCAAAAAAACAAATATCGGATTCGAAGATCGGAATCGGATTGCAGAACACCTTTCATTTAAATGTCATCGGAAGTAAATCCGATTCCGACGTGAAGAACATGCCCGTTAGGGTGGAGTGAAAAATGTCAAAATTTTTTTTTCGGAAACGGGTACCTTTCAATGACTGTGTATGAGACCTAGTAACAATTCTGTAAAATATTTAATTTTTACGACATCATCTTGAGTCTGCACATTTGACTTTAAGTTTGAAAATTTTTGAAATTTTTGACATTTTTACAAATTTTTTTTTATGTACTAGAAAACAAAAAACAATACGGGTAGTCACTAAATTGTTGAACAAGGCCTTAAATATAGACAGGATTTTTTAAAACATTTTTAGGTCGTGGTTTCAATATGCGCATTAGTCCTAAAATTCGCCCAATATTCGTAAATTTCTGATATTTTTAACGTTTTATAATATCTGTTATCCTCTTATAATGTTATAAAAACTGGTTAATATAGCTTTCGTTAATCAACTTTGCATTGTGCAACTCTTCGCTAGTTCATATTAAACTACCCAGGACTTACCAAGGGGAGGTGCTTGCACTTCGAGTCCTACCCATGCCCTCCCAACCACCCAACCATGAGAGCATCTATATACATATTGGACGGATATTTATATCAAACATTCTAGTTTTGATTAAGCTTTTTCTTTTCTTTTTATCACAGACCGATTTTGAAGAAGCAGTGACTTCTTTGACGGCTCTTTCTACCGCTTGAGTGTGTGATGGTAGTTCAAAAAAGTGCACTCAGAAGCTCTGTTTACACTCTCGGTTTCCAGTTACCTTTGCAAATCCTGATTTCTCAAATGACTTGTGAGAGGTGGTTCTGTCACTTCCACATCATTCCAAATAATCATATAGACATACTCTGATGTTCCTAAATTTATTTTCGGGATTTCAAACCGTCTTAGTGGTTGACTAGCTTGTTCTCTAAATCGAGCCTTGATGATACGTTTTAAAGCCAGTTTCTTTATATGATCTCTCCTATCAACCAACATAGCTATGAGCATGTTTTCATGGTGAGCAAAGTATCTATTGCCTTGTATACATTTGTGTACAATTTTCCGATTTTCCTCAGATAGGTAGGTGCAACCCTTTATGGTTTCCCACAAGTTTAACACATGTTCCAATAAGTCCCGAGACTAAGTAATAAAAAAACTTTTTTTTGCAAATATGCTTCTTTATTCATCAACATAGGTTCCTTCAAGAGCAATACATTCATTCCACCACTTTTCTAACTTTTAAATACCGGTTTTGTAGAACGATTTGTGCTTCGCCACAAAATACGCTTCAGTTTCAGCCATCACCTCTTCATTGGAGCCAAATCTCTTGCCGCCAAGCATTTTTTTGAGTTCAGCAAAGAGCCAGTAGTCGCTGGGGGCCAAATCGGGCGAATACGGGGGATGAGAAAGCAATTCGAAGCCCAATTCGTGGATTTTCGCCATCGTTTTCATCAATTTTTGACACGGTGCATTGTCTTGTGGAAAAAGAATTTTTTCTTCTTCAAATGGGGCCGATTTTTCGCGATTTCATCATTCAAACGCTCCAACAACGCTATATAATAATCGCTGTTGATTGTTTTTCCCTTTTCGAGATAGCCGATGAACAAAATTTCATGCGCATCCTAAAATACAGATGCCTTAACCTTTCCAGCCGACTGTTGTGTTTTTGTTCGCTTTGGCCTGCTTTCAGCGGTTGCTCTCCGCTCAGCTGACAACCGTTTTGATTCCGGTGTGTAATGGTGGATCTATGACGCAAAAATCATGAATATTCTTTGTAAACAGTGCCAAACAGCTCTCCGAATCATCGACACGTTGTTGTTTTTGGTCCATGTGCGAAAACTCGGCACCCATTTGGAAAGCAGCTTCCTCATCGACAAATGTTCCTGTAATATTGTTCCCACACGCCTTTTGATATCTACAGAGCCTCATCTAGTTCACGCACATTCACTTTACGGTCGGCCAATACCATTTGTGTACTTTTTTTATGTATTTAGTTTACTTTTATCAAAGTGTAAGCACCTCCCCGTGGTGAGTCCTGGGTAGTTTAATATGAACTAGCGAAGAGTTGCACAATGCAAAGTTGATTAACGAAAGCTATATAAACCAGTTTTTATAACATTATAAGAGGATATCAGATATTATAAAACGTTAAAAATATCAGAAATTTACGAATATTGGGCGAATTTTAGGCCAAATGCGGATATTGAAACCACGACCTAAAAATGTTTTAAAAAATCCTGTCTATATTTAAGGCCTTGTTCCACAATTTAGTGACTACCCGTATTGTTTTTCTTTTTCAAGTACATAAAAACAAATTTGTAAAAATGTCAAAAATTTCAAAAATTTTCAAACTTAAAGTCAAATGTGCAGACTCAAGATCACGTCGTAAAAATTAAATATTTTACAGAATTGTTACTGGGTCTCATACACAGTCATTGAAGGGTACCCGTTTCCGAAAAAAAAATTTGGACATTTTTCACTCCACCCTAATGCCCGTATATTTTGATAAAATTAAACTATGCTCTATTACTTATTTTAACAGGTTCGATCCACGCACTGTTAAATGTGCACCGAATTTTCAAATTTTCACGATTTTTATCTCCTAAATCCTTTGAGACAACAAAGGAACAATTGAAGATGAGTGAAAATGGATTTTTTTCACTTTTTTGTTTTGAAAATGTGTATTTGAGCTAAAAAATCTACTGCTGAAAAAATTTCTCGCCGCTCTCAAATGGTTCAGAAGTGACAGGGCTCGGAAGTTGAGAAAATGGACCTCAAAAACTTGTGAGATTTTTCTAAAAAATCTAACATTATGGGTATCAAATGAAAGGTTATACTGTTAAGTATAACGAGATATCAATCATTAAAATCCACGTATTACTTTTTAAGATATAGCTTTTTACATATTATCACACTTGACGGTTCACACTTTTACAAAATAACCAAAACGTAAGTATAAAGATCAAATTGGAAAATTAATATAAGCGAAATGCGAATAAAGTAGGCAATGCAAGTATTCAAAGCATACCTGTTAATGTTGATCTTAAGACATTTTAGAAAATTTTTTATATGTTGCGAATAAAAAAAAAAGAGCCGCAGCCGCATGTTCTGATATACATATGTTGTAAATAAAAAAAAGTGCCGCCTGCGAAAAATTGCGCGATTTTTTATAACAAATTTTTCATATTTTTAATATACAGATTCGAATTCCTGCATTGTCTATTTTATTCGCATTTTTCTTAAATAAATTTTTTAATTTGATGTTTATACTTACCCATAATGCTAAGTTTTGTAGGAAAATGTAAAAAAATCACAAGTTTTTGAGGTCCATTTCCCCAACTTTCAAGCCATATAATTTGTAAACCAATGGAGAGCGGCGTGAAATTTTTCCGGATTTGAGATTAGGCCTTAATTAGTGTCCGACCGAATATTCGGCTTCGGTATTCGGCATATTCGGCCGATTTTTTAACTTTCGGTTACGGCTTCGGCCTAAATAGCCGAATATTTTGGCCGAATATTTTTGCTTTGCATAACTTAAAATATTTTTATAATTCTTTAGGAAAATTTCAGTATAATACGATGAATTTCGTTCGAAATTCCATACTTGAAACACTGGTTGATTTTGCTTTTCTCTTTCTTCTGTTCTTCCATAAGTTAATTTTCCCTCGTTGAAAACTTTATTCAAATGATAAATGCAGTGAGTCCGACACATGATACAATTACAAGGTAAGCTCATTTTAAGATGGCTGCTCAAATGAGCAATTTTACAACAACAAAGCTGTAGAAGCTATTAACGTCAAACGAAAAAAGCAACAACAACAATTAGAAAAACAAAAAATTACCAGCTGATTTTGACAACTAGCTCACCCTACTCTCCAATATGACCCTACCTTGAAATCATGTATCATGGTCCGACCGACATGGGTTGATAAGATCGTACATGTTGAACAAACTGGCAGAAAACTCAAACATTTTTGATTTTTACCCGACCGTCTCATTTGCTTTCGATTGATCATACATGATATAAAAAAAAAACGCTAAAAATTTTCTACGAGATTTCAGTCAATATTGAATTTCTGTAGCTTTTCTCGACTAGAAGGAAAGTCGATTTAAGTATCTTATGCCATCCTGGCGTTACTGAATCAATTACAGAAATATTATAAAAAAATAAAAAATAAATAACTGGTCATTTAAGCCCTTGAAAGGACTTTGACCTAGCTTCTTATGATCAATTGTGTTGTGCGTGTTATTAAGTTTGTAACACAATAACACAATTGACCGAGAAATGGACCTACAGGCTTAACGCCGACTCCGAACGACGATGAACAAAATGTTCTTATTCTCAAGAAGCTTTACATGGCATTTTGATTACTCTCTGAGGTTTGCCATTGTCTGCAGAGAGGTGGCGGCCGTACAGAAAAATCATTTTATTCAAATAATATTTATAAAATAATAAATATAATATAATACAGAAATATTATAATTCAGCAAAATCACATGAAAGAAATTTAATCAATTTTATATCTAGTCGTAAAAGCTACAGAAATGCAATGCTGACAGAAATCAGGCAGAAAAACTAATGCGCTTAACTCGAACTTAATATTTGTCGTTTTTTTTTTTACTAAAATAACTAAAGCCAGTACTAAATTTTATCCTTTTTTGTACTTGATAAAAAATTTATTAATATTCGGCTTCGGCTTCGGTATTCGGCCGAATACTTCCACTTGGCCGAACATTCGGCTTCGGCCAAAATTTCACATTCGGTCGGACACTAGTCTTAATACATATATTCCACAAAAAAAAATTTATAAATTTTGAGTTTTCGTTCATCTTCAATTATTAGGAGGCCAATATACATATAAGCTGCATTCCGGTGGCACTGGATCAGATCAAATCTCAGTGAAACAACTCTAGTTCAACTTTATAACAGTTTGGCACCACTGTCTTGAAACAGCTGTTTGATAACAATAGAAATCAATCATAGAAATAAAAAATAATAATAGGTGTGTTTTTTTGGCATCGCTATACACTAGGCCTGTGCGAATAGTTCGATCTTCGAGTACCTCGGCACGATTCGAGTCGAGTAACTCGAATCGAATCTCGTCTCGAATAACTCGATTATTCGAGTAACTCGATGGTACTCGAGTAACTCGGAGGTTTTCGAGTTACTCAATGTTTTCGAGTATTTTGATTTTTTTCAGTTCCCGTTAATGCTGTTAATCTCAATCAGTGTTGTGACATATTTTTTTTTAAATTAATATTTAAAATCACTTATAACATTTTACCGACTCCTAACTGTAATAATGTTATATTATTTTGAAATTAAAGGTAATTAGTAACAGATAACTATTATCTTTTGAATTAAATTTTAACATACAGAAAAAAACGTTGAAAAAAACCAATTAAGTTTATCTTGTATATAATCGTAATTAAATAATTAGCCAAAAAGTAACAACATTACTGGAAGTTATTACTTCTGCTGAGTAATTAGTTATATTAGCTGCATTCCCGTGGGATTGGATCAGATCAAATCTCAGTGGAACAACTTTAGTTCAACTTTATAACAATTTGGCACCACTGTCTTGAAACAGCTGTTTGATAACAATAGAAATCAATGCAAAACAGCATACTTTAGATTTGCCAACTATGTTCGTTTTTAACAAAAAATACATTAAACTTGGCAGCATTTTCAGAACAGAAATAGAGCCAGGCAAAGAGGTGGTTCAAAATTTTGTTTTTGCTTTGTGAATAAAATAGAGTCGCGCTCTAGATCAACGACCACGGGAATGCAGCTATTGCCGGTTTAGGGACAAAGAAATAATATTGCCTAACATATTTTATTTCTTAGCGTTACAGTCACAACACTGATCTCAATCGACATGGAAACATATGCATGTGGTGTGATCAGAAATATGAATGTATGTGAGTGCTTTCACTCATCAGTGGAAACACCCAGTAGAAAATAAAACAGCATGGATTTTTCAACATATATCTGAACCGGCATTATGTTAAGGGTATTCACTACATTTGTTAGGTCCTGTTAATTTGCTGCACTTAACAAATTGGTTAAGTCTTGTCAAAATTTTGTACGGGAAAAGACTTAGCTGCTTGTTAGCAAGTAAACAAGCTCAGCACCGTATTTTTGTTTAGTAGATATTATTTCTTAAGTCGGATACGTCAAGCTTATTGAGTGAAGTGATGAATCGTTTTGGAAATGACTTATAATAAGGTTTAAATTATTTTTGATTTACAGCTTCAAGCTCTAAAACTGCACTTTATTAATAAAAAATAAAAATTTTGTAGCGGAGTTGATAGAGATATAAAACATTTCATCAAATGTATCAAAAGTATTAATTTTTAGTTTCTGTGTACTGGTTACACGAGTAATTTAAACCACATATCTTTTGCTGCATTGAAAGTTGTTAAAGTAACATTAGCAAACAATTTTTGCAAAATAAATCTTTTTCGGTTAAGAAACTAAGGAGGTAAGAAAGTAAAACTTCTATTAAATTAAGCTTTTTAATCACTTATTTATTTACTTATTAACCAAATGCTGATATCTGGCATATTAATGCTGCTGGAATATCAGTTTAGCATTTGATTGTAAAATTTCTTAGCATGTGCGTTCACGCCAACAGCTGCTAACTTTAACAATTTAGCAACTTAACAAATTTTACTGAATACCCTTGTTGTGATATACTGAAGCGATGTTTTAGTTAAAGGCCTTGTTTTGTCCAAATGTAAAGAAAATGAGGTAATAACACAGCCACGGGTTTGGAGATCAAACCAAATATAATAACAATAAAGAAATGTTTTGTTATGTTATGGTAGCTTGCGTTAAAATTTTATATTATTTGAGTTCCAATGCATGGATTTCAATGTTTTGGGAATATGTTCCATTTCCTATTGGGTTTGAATGTTTAGAATACTCATGAGTTTTGACTCATAGCTGATCACAGTGGAATGGTTTTAAAAATCATCGCATATATTTATTGTGTGTACGTTCTAGTAGATCTAATAAAATAAATAAAATTTAAATCAATGTAAAAAATAAAAAATATAAACAGCATTCTCGGTTCATACACTCTCGGTTTATATATATATATATTTTACTTTCATAGTGTTTCGAAGCAATATCAAGTTTTCTATATTGTATTAACGTTGAAATCGTCGTAGTATAATTAACTTTTTATTAAAAAGCTCTATTTTTTATACACGTATTTAATTTATCTTTTCGTATCTGCATGTTTGACACACTGTATGATGCGAAGTTAACTATAAAACGACTCATTGAATTGAATAACGTTACATCCGCTCAAATCTTTCTGAACAGAGTTGCCATGCTTCATTTAAAGCACTGTTCTTTATCTTACAAATATATTTAGGATTTCAGTCATTGGCCAGGAATTGGTACTTTACAGTAATTAGGCCCGGGTTGATCCTCATGAATAACCGATATTGCGGTGACAGAATGAAAAATCAAAATTGACATATCTTTCATTCATGACATTACGATACCTATCGATTCTGTGTACATCAGTCGAAAGTGAAAGGTTTTTTTCTCCAGCTGGTGATTTGTGAATGAAAAATAATCATCTCTTATACCACAACCGGTATCATGCATTTAATTTTTACATAAAAATCTTTAGTTTGTAGCTTTTAACTTCATTTCAATGGTTAGTTCAGCAATAAAAAATTATGAGAAAATTCATATGCACAAATGTAGTTGTATTTCTCTTTCTTTCTCTCTTATTCTTTTGACTTTTTGACTAAATAGAATTTTAGGGAAAAATAGTTTCTTTGACCCAACCTATCATTACAAACTAATATTTATGTATTATTAGAAAAGGGGTAACCCTGTTTGAGTTAAGCTGAGAACAAAGAATAAAAAAAAAAAAACAACCACTGAGTAAAAAAATACTCGAAACTGTACGAATAACTCGAAAATATCTCTAGTTACTCGATAATTTCTCGAGTAACTCGTAATTTCGAGTTAATCGAAACACCGAGTTGTTTGAATTGAAAATCGAGTCGAGTTGCACTACTCGACTCGACTCGTACTCGAAGCTACTCGCACAGGCCTACTGTATACGCTTGTCAAAAAAAACGCTCATCGGCGCTTAATATTTCGCTTAACTTTTTTCTTCAAAACTTGGCAGCATTGCGTGTAACTGTCAAATATTGAACATTATTATTTTTAAGTACAAATTGACAAAGTTTATTTTTATCAAACTGTAACACATTTTCTGCTCAAAATGGACAGCTCTGAGGAAACTCAAGTAATAATACTAACAAATTCGTCTCTGCATAATACAGGTCTCAAGAACTCTTTCTTTTGATGCTTCTAGCAGCAGCGGATGTAGAAGGCATCTCAGGCTCCAGTTCTGGTGAATCTGGCACATTGATTGGCACAAAGAGGTACTCCACTTCCAAGTCAATGTCCACATTGATTTTCTTTCTGGCATGCTAGAATTGAATGCTTGAAGGAGACGGCAGCACGTTTCCCAAGAATGGACAAGTGGTCTCTGTGCACTATACCGGAACTCTGGCTGATGGAAAGAAATTTGATTCATCGCGTGATCGCCAAAGGCCTTTCAAGTTGACCATTGGCAAAGGCGAGGTAATTCGCGGCTGGGATTAGGATGTCGCCCAATTGTCTGTTGGCCAAATTGATCTGCTCAACGGATTATGCTTATGGCAGTCGCGGACATCCAGGTGTAATTCCGCCAAACGCTACACTCACCTTTGACGTTGAGTTGCTCAAGGTCGAATAAGTGCAGCATAGCCAAATACAATAACAACAACCACAACATCCAATTTACATAATAATAGCCCGCAAGAAAAACAATTATAATTAATTCCACAATAAAAAACAAAAGCAATTTTTAACTAGAACTAATCAGCACTTTAATCGAATCTCTTGAAATAATCAACATTCCGAAAATACATTTAAATCTATTTGGATTATCAACAAAGCATCAAAATTCCACCGCTGACATGGAGATTAAAGTACCGAACCTAGCCAGCAGCATTTGACTTTATTGAGCAAAACACAGAGTTTTTGAATCAAATCTTTATACCTTATAATGGGCTTTTTTGATCATTTGTTGTAATGCAATTAAAGATTTTTAATTCATTATTTTGTACCGACGTTTCGTTGATTTTTTGTCAACATCTTCTGGGTACCAAATTTTATTGAATCTAAGAAAACATAAAAAATTCACAAACTGTAGACTTGATGACACTTAATTTAAACATGTTTATAATAAAAACGATAACATTAACATAATTACTTACAAAAAGTTAAAAACACTACATTTAAACTATTGACTAAAATTTTTTCAAAAAATTGCTGCTGCCTTCTACTTCCGTGCCGTTTTAAGTTTTGTTTAAAACCACTGCATAGCTGAGATTAATGTTATCTTTGTCTTCCTTGTAGTTCATTGTCGTCGTTAAGTTTTGTTGTATATGCAAGCTTTCCAGCATATATCGTGTGTTCCCTTTTTTCTCTACGTCTAATATTCGTGTTTTTTCGAAATCAGCTGTGTGTCCATTTATAAGCATATGTTCTGCCAGTGCTGTTGATGTTTTTTTGTTTTTTATGTCCGCTTTGTGTTCGGTTAATCTTGTCTTTAGTGATCTTTTTGTTGTTCCTATATATATTTGGTTGCAGTGCTCTTCTGTGTTTCCTTTGCATTTGATTTCATAAACTACATTATGTTGTTCTTGTTTTTCTATCGGTGTTTTTGTCTTCGAAAAAATCTTGTTTAGAGTGTGATTTGACTTGTGGGCGAATATTATGTCATCTCTTTTTATTATTGATTTGCGTTGTTTGTTTTCTGTTAGTGTTGGTACGAATGTTATGCTGTAGAACTGTTTGGCGTTGCCAGACTGATTATCTGCTTGTGGGTGTTTTTGTTTGGTATTGTTGATTGTTGTATTTATTAGGGTGTTAACTAAGCCTTTAGGGTAGTTTTTGAATTCGTACATTTTTTTCTAATTTAATGTTATATATAATCTTCTAAATATGATCTTATGGAAATGTCTTTCTTTTTGCGTTCTCCAAATAAATCTAGATAAATCTAGATTGTTGGCCATTTTGTGCAAATAGAACATATTTTATCATTTGTTGCTTTGTTTACTTTTGATTGTGATTTTTTTTTTATTTTTTGTGACATAAACATGGTTGTTTTTCAAAAAGTAATGCAAATAAATTACGTAGACTATCATTTTCTTGATCTGGCAATAGTGTTTCTATCGGCGACTAAGAGCTAAGCGGCTATAATTATCCTGTCTAAGCTAAGCAATTTTTTGTTTGAAAAATATTGTTAAGCGCATATAGCGATGCCAAAAAAACGCATCTAATGTTCTACTCACACACACTATACGTGTGTAGAAGGATTTTTCGCAGATTGAGTAAGCGAGATAGAGCATGTTTTTTTGACATAAGCTCTTGCATTTATGTTGCCAGAAAAGCACGATTAATAGTACTTATGGTATCTTTCAAGGATTGTGGGATGTGGGAATTCCCATGGTATTTTGTGGTAAAAATCTCTCGCGTGGGAAAAAAATACCACATGTGAGATATTTACCACGCGTGGGAAAGTAAATACCTCAAATTACCACAAAATACCTCAAAATACCATAGAATACTTCAAATTATATCCGCATATTCTCTTTTAGCGTTTCTTAGGCGTAATAGTGCAGGGTTTGCTAATCCCTACACACTAAAAACTTTATATATGTCCCTCGTTAGATCAAGCCTTCAATACGCTTCAATCATCTGGAGTCCGTTTTATTCAGTACATATTAATAGATTGGAAAAAGTCCAGAAAGGTTTTTGAAGTTTGCCTTACGTTCCTTTTCTTTTTCTGAATCAATTCCTTCATACAGGACGCGTCCTTTGCTCATTGGACTAACCTCTCTTGAGGATAGAAGACTCGTGCATAGCATTATGTTTATTTATGATCTGATTAATGGAAATATTATCTGTAAAAAGTTGCTGGAATTGATTTCGTTTAATGTTCCGCAAAGATCGCTCAGAAATTGCAATTATTTTTACATAAACTGTCAAAGAACTAACTATGCCATTAATGAGCTCATAAATAGAGTTCAGAATGTATAATACGAACATGCTTGATTTTTCTATGCCGAAATATGCTTACTTAAAATACCATTTGTTAAATAGTCAATAAGATTTATAGTAAAATTTATAGTTGCGTAGTCTATAAGGATCATTGTCCATAGACCGAAGAAATAAATAAATTACCACAAAATATCACAATACCTCAAAATACTTCAAAAGAAAATTTGAGGCATTGTGGTATTTTATGGTAATTTGCGGTATTTTATGGTATTTTGAGGTATTTTGCGAGTGTAGTAATTTGTGGGAATTAAGTGTGAGAAAAAGAGAATTCTGGTGGCAAAAACTTCGCCGCAACACAAAAAGAATTGCTTCTCTGAAAGAAATAATTTCAAAAATAAAATCTAAAAATTTAATCAACGAAGAAACATCCGAAATATTGGAAAATGTAGGAGAAGTGAATGCGGACCTTTTTAATACAAAACTAAAAAAAGTTTTGAATTTTCTCTCGCCTAAAGCATACGATTTTGTTCGTGTAAACTGCTTGCCACATTCTAGAACGCTTGCTAAATGGTACGAGGGATTTGATTGCTGTCCTGGTTTCACTAAGGAATCTTTTGAAGCGATTAGGGCAGCCGTAGAAGTAGCCAAAAATATCAATGAAAAAATTATTCTAAACTAAGTTTTTGATGAAATGGCGGTTGAATCTAGAACATTATAGAGTAAATTTCTCTATAATTGTATTATATTTAAATTCAATAAGTTAATTTAAATACCATTTCAGACACATAGATTGGAGCAGTAAAGGACCCATCGGATTCACTTTTATTGGATATGGTGACTGTAGCAGCACTGAGGCAACGCAGATTTTGGTTTTCCTCGTCGTCTGCATCAACCGAAGATGGAAATAAGTAAACTTCACTGCAGCTAGGCTTTTGGGATCTCAGATTCCAGATAATAGCTGCGTTCGATTCGCCAGCCTATACTCAATTCATGTCGCTTATTTCAAAATTTGTATGGGAAAACAACAAAAAAGTCTACAGCTAGTTGAGTATAGAGTAGGTCAATTATCAGTTGAGTTGAGTAAAGTTGCGTTGCCAGTTTCTTATTTTTTAGTTGGTTTGTGTACGGAATAAGATAAAAGTAATAGATTATGTCAAAATGTAATGTGAGTACAAAAACAAAATTAATTTATTGGCAGACTTTATGTGATCTGTAAAAACAAAAGTGCTGCCAACTATGCAGTAAGTAACAGCTAAGTGAGCATCCGTTTTTTTCGTAGTTGAGTTGAGCACTGGCGAATCGAACGCAGCTAATAGTAAAGAAAGTGTTTTCCAACTAGATTCTTTATCAAGTAGATTTTGCATTTTACCAGATCCTTGGTGAAATTAATTAGAAATTTCTTTGCTGAAGTAGGAGAATTTAGATGGAGAATTTAGATTTAGATTTAGATGGCAAAATAATAAAATGGCAGTATCTTCAGAAGTTAGTTGAATTACAAGAAAGAGAAGAGTTACATTTAGGGAATAAGCTGAAAAGGGCCCACATTTATTTTTCAGATCAGAAAATGAAAGTAACACTTGCAGTACAAGCTCTTAGTAAATCCGGAGCAGATGCTTTAGACTTTTGTAGGGGAGTACTGTTCCTGCCAGAATTCGAAGGCAGTAAAGCTACGGTACAGTTTATTAGATACATTAATAATACGTTTGACATATTAAATAGTAGAAGTATTTATAAATTCGGCTATGAAAAAGCTATTTGCCATGAAAATATAGGTAGTTTAATTTCGTTTGAAAATGATTTCGTTTCCTATATCAGTGAGCTTCGTTTTCTAAATGGTTAGTTAGTAGTAAGTACCCGTAGAAAAACATGATTTGTAGGTATAGTTGCATGTGTTAGGAACATAAAAGTTATTTATGATGGGTTTGTGGCTAGTGGACTTCTATCATTTGTACCATTTTATAAATTAAACCAAGACCATTTATAACTCTTTTTTAGTTCAGTTCGCTCACATTTAGGTCATAACGATAATCCTTCTGTAAAGCAGTTTAAAGCTTTACAACTAAAAATTAGGGAAGGAGGTATAGGTAATTGCATTCCATTAGAGAATATAGAAATTTTAAGTTTAAGTAGTTCGAACCCCGTTAAATCGAAGAATATAGAGTCAAACACGACACAACAGGGAGTATTTTTAAGAAGCGTGGATTGTGATGAAATTGAAAATAGCTTTTTAAGCGATCATAGTTATATTGCAGATCCTAGTGTTTTAAGTGAATATACAGGTCATGTTGCTAGGTATATAGCAGGGTTTGTTGTGTATAAGTTAGAATCAATTCTAAAAATCAATTCTAAAATGCAATGAATGCAAAATAGATTTAAGGGGTGAAATAAATTAGCAATAATTGATTAGTTTTAAATCGAAATGGTATTTGAAAATTTCTTCTAAATCCGTAGAAGATGTTTGTATGATAGCTGAAAAAGAACTTCGTATACAAACGAATTTAAAAATAAAAATAAATAACTGGCCATTTCAGCCCTTGAAAGGACTTTTACCTAGCTTCTTATGATCAATTGTGTTGTGCGTGTTATTTAGTTTGTACACAATTGACCAAGAACCGGACCTACATGTTTAACGCCGACTCCGAACGGCGATGAACGGAATGTTCTTGTTCTCAAGAAGCTTTACATGGCATTTTGAATACTCTCTGAGGTTTGCCATTGTCTGCAGAGAGGTGGCGGCCGTACAGAAAAATTATTTTAATTCAAATAATTTTCTGTCGCTGCTGGGGTTCGAACCTGAGTCTCCAGGTACATACAAACGAAGTTTTTAGATAAAAATAAATCTATTTTTCATCGAACGTATTATAATAGATTTTACTAAACACACAACATTCCCTGCTTGGGAAACCCATTTTTGAAGGCCATAAAAAGTCGTCAGGACACTATAATATCGTAGTTAAGCTATTATTAGATTTTTTTTTAAAAATACGTTATTTTTATATAACAAAAAGAATGAATGAAAAGCCAACAGTTCGGGAAAAACTTCATAAGACAATCCATTTTAAAGGAGTTTAATTTGTTTAACATGATTTATTCTTGTTTGCTTATTGTATTATTTGTTGTGTTTTACGTATATCAAATATATAGTTAATAATACTATTAAGTTTTGTAATTACTTTTAATTACTAACTTTTTTGTAACTTATGCATGCTTTTATACTATTTTGAATCATTAAATTTCTTATAATTTCATGCATGCTTTTTTCTCAAAATGAATTTTTATAAATAATTGGAAGTAGTGTTGAATAATTTTATTTTTATTCTTAGTTCACGTCTTTTACTTCATTTAACTAATATTTGTCTTTTTTTACGGGTGAAATAGGCCTACAGGGGAACCGAACACCCAAAAAAAAATCGGTAACGCACCATGTTGTATACCTCATAGGTGGTGTGGAAATCAATAAAAATAATAATAATAAAAATACGCCTAAACATCAAAAAGTTTCGCCTTTCTTTACTACAGTGCGGCCCTGTTTGAATGTTCATGTGTTGGTATTAACTTCATTGTATTTGTAAAATACTTTATTTGTGTTCAACTTCACCGCTTCCTTATAGCTAAAACGCAATACTGCGTTAGGTCGGTCGGCCTTTGACCGTACTTTGGTGTGCGTTGTAAAAACTTTACGATATAAGCTGTCAAAACGGACGACCTCAAACTTTGCAAAACTCAATTTTGCGTTGACAGATCGTGCGTCTGTCATTTTGGTGATGCCAATAAAAGCAGCTATACTAAAAATCCCACAAAACGTCCTGTTTTCCCGAAATCATGCAATTATAATTTTAATCAATGAAAAATTAAAAGATATTGTCATAAAATCATTAAGAACCATAAACCCTACTTTATAAAGCTAACAAGGAAAGGTTCCCAAGTGTCAGACGCCGATTTGAATGATTTTCGGATATGTGTTAGAGGATGAAATTCCAAGGTTGACTTTGATTTTTTTACCATAACTCTGCTATTTACCATAAAAACACATACAAATTTGGTATCAAACGAAAGGTATTAAAAAGACGCAAATAACGGCATCCAATTTGTTGATTTAATAGTTATTGCAATTTCGTTGTTGCAATTTTCAACAGTTTTTAGTCGATATCATGGTATCACCTAAACGAAATTATTTCATATTAATTTGTATTTGAGCGCAAACAATTTTAAAAGTTACCCTTTTTTAAATTTTTAAGCTTTTGTAATGGGTTTTTTTTTCTCAAAATGTACTAATAACTTAGCATTTTGTTTGTTTTTACAGATAAAGTACACAATATGGGTATCAAAATTTTTGGTTTTTCACGATCTTTTCGAATATATAGATAAATTATCATAAAAGCTCATAATTAGTAAGGTTTCGATAAAAAATTTGTGCTTTTACTTGTTTGCCCCATGCCACAGTTAAACCCAATTTTTATAAATGAAAAATACTATATATTAACACAATGAGCAAACGCTTTTGCATACATTTACAGAGTTATGGTAAAAAAACATAATCCGAAAATCATTAAAATCGGCGTCTGACACTTGGGAACCTTTCCTTGTAAGATCTTTTTTTTTAAATTATTTTATCTGCGAAATAATGAAAAATGTCACTTATTAATGTGAAAATTCAGACTAGAAGCTTCAAAATAAATGAACGTTTTCCAATTTAATGATAAAATGTGAAATTAAATTAAAATGAAATTTCTGAAAACACAATTTCCGTTTTTATGGCATATATATACACTTGTGCTCATACAATTAAGACATGTCGACCGTAATTCACAAATATATGTTTTGAAAAAATTTGGAGAACGTTTTTAAACATTTTCCTTTAACATTTATTTCTCCATAAATAATATACATAATGTAGGCATTTTTTTCTAAAAATAATTAATTTTTCTATAAAATTATTCAGTTTTAGTTTATTTCATCAGCAATGAAAGCAACATATAATTAGGACATCTGAAAAGAATTTAAATTATGTCACAAGTTTTTGTATAAATTGTGTTTTAATTTTACCAAATACCACAACGATATTGATATTTAGTTGGGAACCCTTTTTGGCGAATTACCGCTGCACATCTGTTGCTCATGGAGCATACTAAAGACCGGCATTGCTCGGGAGTAATCTTGTACCATTCCTGTTGAATAATAGCCCACAGTTCAGGCTTATTTTTGGGTTTTCGACCTGAAACCTTTCATTTAATTAAAGCTCCAAGGTTTTCTATCGGATTTAGGTCCAGTCTTTGGGCTGGCCATTCCAAGACTTGGATATGATTTGACTCGAGCCAAAATTTCACTGTTCGGGAGCAATGTTTAGGGTCGTTGTCTTGCTGGAAGATCCCAGCAAGTGGCAAATTTTCAACGTAGTCTCCGTCCAAATGCTCCGCCAAAATATCCTTATACATTTCACCTGTCATTTTACCACTTATTTGTTGTATTGGACCAACGCCAGATGAGGTGAAACAACCGAAAACCATAACGGAAGAGCCACCGTCTTTTTGGTGTATCTTGGGTCCAATTCTTTCAACGGAGGACGCCTAACATACGGAACATACGGCCTTCCATCGTTTCCGAAGACATTAAATTTAGATTCGTCGCTCCATACAATGAGATCCCAAAATTTTTGCTGTTTATAAAGTGTTTCTTTACGAATTAAAGTCTCCTTCGCAAATTTTTTTTGGATGTATCTAGTTTCCTTCGAGCAACTCGTCCATTTAAACTATTTTCCTTTAATCGTCTTCGAACTGTTTGCGACGATATTTTTTCATTATAATCTGTTTCCATCTGAGCCCTTAATTCGCTGGAGGTTAAAAAGGGTTGGATTTGCTCAACCTAACCAATTTGCGATCATCAGTTGCTGTCGTTTTGCGGGGCTTATTTCGTGGCAAATCATCAAAAGTTTAATGTTTATAAAAACATTCCAGGGCATTATATACTCTGGTACGCGAAACACTCAAATTTTTAGCTACTTTAGCAACGTTTCCAGAGTTTTGGAAGGAATTCCAAATCATTTTCCTCTCGCAAGGTGTGGAGCTCTTTTTATTCCCCATTAGGCCAAATCAAAATTTAATATTACTAAAATTAATACATTAATCATTTTATGTACAATGCAATGAAAGAAAAGTAGAAAGACATATTATTTACCGTTATTAAATCAAATGTCTTAATTACGTGA
Source organism: Pherbina coryleti (assembly GCA_943735915.1). Lineage (NCBI taxonomy): Eukaryota > Metazoa > Arthropoda > Insecta > Diptera > Sciomyzidae > Pherbina > Pherbina coryleti. The sequence continues at coordinate 114,368,812 of OX030948.1, read as the reverse complement.
GCACTTAGATGTTGTTTGCTTCGCAAAAAAAATAGCACTGATTATGAATAACAACAAATTACTTCAAAATTTTTTTTTTGCATAAACCGTTATGACGGTAATAGTTTATCATGAGAAAGCGAAAGCAAAAAACAAAAGCAGAAAAATATTATAGCAATAATAGTTGCGAATTCTTTTTTGTCTTAATTGTATGAGCACAAGTGTATATACATGTATATCGATTTACATATATACCTATATATATGTATATCGTTTTTTTTTATAAAATGTTATTGCTTGATGTCATTATTTTTCTTGCTTTTGTCAAAATTATTGCCATTTATTATTATTATTATTACTGTTCTTTTATTAAAAAATTTACCCAACTTAGTTCTTGGTGCAGAATTGATATAAACACAAAATTGCTTTTCTTAATTCCCTTTCATATGACACTATATCCATTAGTAAAGGTGGCAACATCTAATATGAACTTATAAATTATTAATTTCTTATTCGTGAGAAAAATTTTTATAAACATGGACTTCGAAACCGTCAAGGATTTAACTCCAAAACTATTTGATACCATAAGTTTGACTTATATGGGCGGTGCCATGCCCCCTTGTCCAATGCTCATTCAATTTTTCCAGTCAAAGGACAAGACTAAATAGTACATTCTTACCGAGTTTCAATGATGTGTGACTAATAATGGGTGATTTTTTTGAGGTTATGATTTTCATGCATTAGTATTTGACAGATCACGTGGGATTTCAGACATGGTGTCAAAGAGAAAGATGCTCAGTATGCTTTGACATTTCATCATGAATAGACTTACGATCTGCCACAACGTCGAATTTTCAGTGAATGGGCCCTAGAAAAGTTGGCAGAAAATCCGCTTTTTTATCGACAAATTTTGTTCAGCGATGAGGCTCATTTCTGGTTGAATGGCTACGTAAATAAGCAAAATTGCCGCATTTGGAGTGAAGAGCAACCAGAAGCCGTTCAAGAACTGGCCATGCATCCCGAAAAATGCACTGTTTGGTGTGGTTTGTACGCTGGTGGAATCATTGGACCGTATTTTTTCAAAGATGCTGTTGGACGCAACGTTACGGTGAATGGTGATCGCTATCGTTCGATGCTAACAAACTTTTTGTTGCCAAAAATGGAAGAACTGAACTTGGTTGACATGTGGTTTCAACAAGATGGCGCTACATGCCACACATCTCGCGATTCTATGGCCATTTTGAGGGAAAACTTCGGAGAACAATTAATCTCAAGAAATGGACCGGTAAGTTGGCCACCAAGATCATGCGATTTGACGCCTTTAGACTATTTTTTGTGGGGCTACGTCAAGTCTAAAGTCTACAGAAATAAGCCAGCAACTATTCCAGCTTTGGAAGACAACATTTCCGAAGAAATTCGGGCTATTCCGGCCGAAATGCTCGAAAAAGTTGCCCAAAATTGGACTTTCCGAATGGACCACCTAAGACGCAGCCGCGGTCAACATTTAAATGAAATTATCTTCAAAAAGTAAATGTCATGGACCAATCTAACGTTTCAAATAAAGAACCGATGACATTTTGCAAATTTTATGCGTTTTTTTTAAAAAAAAAGTTATCAGGCACTTAAAAAATCACTCTTTAGTTCGAAAGTTATACCCACAATTTGGGCAGCCGAAAAAGTGACACGCCCTTTGCCCAACGCCCATAAAATTTTACTAGTGGAATGGCACATGTAAATCGAGGCCGAACACCTAATTCCAATGTTGTGCGACCTATAATTCAAAAGTTATTCGATATTGCAGATTCGAGCTGCCACGCCCCCTTGTACAATGCTCGCTGAATCACTGGTAATTAGTGAGTACTTGGGTACAACTTTACTAAAACAAAATTAACTGCACAAGTGTTCACAGTTAAAAATTTTTTTCAAACACATTCATACACATGTCTAATATTTATCATTTCATTCTTATTATGCTTTTATATATTTATCATTTAACATTTTGTGGGCAATTGCAAATCTTGCTAGCAGCAATAAATTTGCATATACTATTATTTTTTCAAAGTAAAAATACAACATTCCTTTGTGTGTTATATTATTCAAACACTGATATTAAGGGTATTCGTCCTCAACCAACCTCATTAAAATATAAAATTGCCCAATATATAAGTTTGCCATTTTGCATGAATACCCTAATCATATTATTTATAATATACTAAAAAATGCATAAATTTTAATAGAATATACAATTGAATAATATTAATATCATCAAAATCATTATTATACTACTTAAGCAGCATGTTAACTTAAACATTTTATCAATTTAAAAAAAAACTCGCAACAAAATATAAATTCCCACGAAAATCCTATGAAAATCTTAGTTTTCCATCGGAATCCAAGAATACCCACATTTTAGCATTTCTCAACGAAAATGCAACCCAGCGTTAATATGGAATGTCAAACGCACGAGCTAGTCGAACATGTCTCTACTCATTGCGTTGATCGTACTTTACAACTACAATAGTTTTTTACGGGATGAGGTCGACGCAAAGTATGAGGTCGAATTTAGTGTTGCTTCATAAGAACCCATTGTTTCTAGTCTAGCTGTCAAAGGCCGACCGACCTAACGCAGTATTGCGTTTTAGCCATAATATTTTAGTTCTTTGAAATCAATACAAAACAGCATACTTTAGATTTGCCAACTATGTTCGTTTTTAGCAAAAAATGTATTAAACTTGGCAGCATTTTCACATCAGAAATAGAGCCAGGAAAAAAGCTGGTTCTAATCATGGTATAATAATACAAGGTAGCATTGACAGTTGCTTGGGAAAACATCTTCTGTCAAAAAATATACTCAAAAAGAGATCGCTCACAATCCGCCATTGAAAACACAAACAATATTGAAAACGTTGAAGTGAAGAAAAAACAACAACCACAGCAGCTGCAGAAGTATTTCCACAAAAAGCTGTTTTTGACAGGAGATGTTTTTTTGTAGAAGAGAAAATAAGCAGTTGTCAATGCTACCTTGTATTATTGTACCATGGTTCTAATTTTTGTTTTTGCTTTGTGAATAAAATAGTGCCGCGTTCTAGATCAACGACCACGGGAATGCAGCTATAGTCAATTATTGCAATATTACGTCCTTACTCTGGTAATATTGCAATATTACGGTGGCGTCCGTGGCGTAGTTGGTTAAAGTGCGTGGCCGCTATGTCAAAGAACCTTGGAGACCCAGGTTCGAACCCCAGCAGCGACAGAAAATGATTTGAATTAAAAGGATTTTTCTGTACGGCCGCCACCTCTCTGCAGACAATGGCAAACCTCAGAGAGTAATCAAAATGCCATGTAAAGCTTCTTGAGAACGAGAACATTCCGTTCATCGCCGTTCGGAGTCGGCGTTAAGCATGTAGGTCCGGTTCTCGGTCAATTGTGTACAAACTTAATAACACGCACAACACAATTGATCATAAGAAGCTAGGTCAAAGTCCTTTTAAGGGCTGAAATGGCCAGTTATTTATTTATTTTTTTATTAAAAGTAGCAAAAAGTGTACCAGTGTTCAGAGATCAAATAAGCGTCTGTATAACAACTTTCATCAAAGAGCTCATCAAACGAAAAAGAGCGCTACTTTTAATACTTTATGCAAAAAAGTATCACGAATATGAATATGGTGAGTGTTGCTATTAAGCAGGTTTCATTACTGCTTTGATACATTTCGTACTCAGTGTACTATTTTCATGGGCCCATGTTACACGGTGCTCGTTTGCTCGGCGTGCAAATAATTTTGTTGTTGTTTCCAATGCAAAACTGTCAAAAATCAGTGAGACTGTGAGAGGATGAACACTTTGTAGACCGAGCAAAATATGTTCATTTTTGCTCGGTGTACATGGCAGCGAGCACCGTGCAACAGTGTTGCTGTGTGGTGAAATTAAAGATTTGGTCGTTTAAGTAGCTTAAAAGTACATTTTGTGAAGAAAAGTGCTACTATTGTACTATAACAGTATGAAGAAAATAGTTGTAGGAAACCCTTGTTGGAATAAAGTGTAGGAGAAAAAGCAAGGAACTGAATGAAATATCAAAACTAGCTCGGCGTGCATATTTCTGTCGTGTGACCTACCAACGTGCAAATTGAGAAAAGAGAATAAAAGTGTTCATTGCACGCCGATCAAATGAGCACCGAGTAACATGGGCCATGGTGTAATAATAATGTGATAGTGAATTTTTGACAACACCAAGAATAGCTTTTTTTCTGTCAAAAAATTGAGAGCCAAAGAGAGGAGCCGTTGATATTTGTCAAATTGTGTTATTTGTTTGATTTGCTAGATGATGATGTGTTATAGGTTATTTGTATAGGTTATTGTGCGAATAAAGTTTAAATAAATATTTAATTCAATTAATTGTGCCGTGTTGTGTTGACAAAAAGTTATTTCAGTTGTCTTCGCGCCTTTGCCAAGTTCTCAATTGAATGGTTTTGTCATTTTATCAAAAACGTGCGCTGGAAGGTGCCACCGACAAGAAGCTTTGGCCAGCATGCAAATTGTTTTGCATTCACATCGACTGTTTCAAGAAAATATCGAATGCCATGAAAGAATGTTCAATACCTCAACTGATAATAGCCATCAAAAGAAGTGGACATGGCATTGGGCTTCGACCGACTGCACGTTAGCTGATTTATTTTCATTCCAATTCACCATCAGCTGTTTTTGACAGGAGCGGGGCGAAAAATTTATCATTTTGAGAGAGATGTGTCAAATTCACTAACACCTTATTATTATTACACCATGACATGGGCCATGCAAAAACACAAATGTTGTGAATAATTGCACAGCGCAACACTGTTTTGATCTCGTGATTCCATTTAATTTTGAAATCATTTGGTGACCAGTTTGGTCAAAATAAATTCCCTAGCTCACTCTCTCAAATTTCCTTTTTACATTGAAACAACAACAATGTTTGCCCGTGATGAGCCCGTGAGCATCTGTATAAGAGCCCGTACCAGTGTTGCCATGTGGGCAGATAAAACTTGTTTTGCCAGTTTTTTGAGAGGGTAGAAAGTTTTCAAGTTTTTCCCTAAAAAAATAAAGTTTTATTTTATTTTACCCAGTTTTTTCAAGTTTTTACGATTAAGGGGGGAAATATACCCAGCGGCCGAAGAAAAAAGGTCATGTTTGTGCATTTTTTTAAGGAAACCTAAGGGATATTTTTAAATGAGGGTTTTTATACCTTAAAATATACACATTCAAGAGTATCTTTAGTATTTTTTTTATTAAAAAAAAATTAATATTAAGGTAGATACAGTATTTTTTATAGCGTTTTGAAAATGCGGTGACCAAGATTGCTCCTCTTAAATTCAACTGAAACAAAAAAATTAAATATATTTTTAAACTGAAAACGAGTTTTTGAGCTCTAGGCCAATCATGTTGAGAACAAGACAACATGAAGAACAAAGAAGGCGACAGCCAACAACAACAACAACAACGGCTCTGTATAGAGCCAATCACAACAGCTTTGACTATACAGACTGTTTCATTGGTCGCTACACCAACTCATCAGTAGTCTTTTTGTGTGACTTTACACTGTGATCCACTCAAGCTACTTAGGTTCTAGTTATACTGCCAATATGCCGAGAAAGTTACCCGGAATTTTATTTTTGGCAGAGAACGCTTGAATTTTTGTAACTGAGTTCTTATCGACATTAGATGCAAGCTGTACCAAGGTTAACCTAAATCGTATCATACTTTTAGGCCTAGCCTTAATTCATGTGCATCTTCGAAACTCGATCACGTGGTTTGCCGCTATCAGAGCATATTGAAGTTGTTGTTATTTTTGCTTTTTAGCTCCTCCCTTTTTCCACACTTCCATTTTTAGGGTTCAGTTAGTTTAACTGATGGTACACCTAACATGGTGTGGAGACCATTTTGTTATGAAAGACTTTGTTGTTTATGTGATTAACACACAACTAATGATTTTCTTAACAGTTTACGGGCGTGCTCTCCCAGAAATTTTAAATCTTAATATTTTTGAATACGGCCTTTCATTATTTATATTGAAAACGAGTTTTTGAGCTCTAGGCCAATCATGTTGAGAACAAGACAACATGAAGAACAAAGAAGGCGACAGCCAACAACAACAACAACAACGGCTCTGTATAGAGCCAATCACAACAGCTTTGACTATACAGAGTCAAGCTACTGAGTGGATCACAGTGTAAAGTCACACAAAAAGACTACTGATGAGTTGGTGTAGCGACCAATGAAACAGTCTGTATAGTCAAAGCTGTTGTGATTGGCTCTATACAGAGCCGTTGTTGTTGTTGTTGTTGGCTGTCGCCTTCTTTGTTCTTCATGTTGTCTTGTTCTCAACATGATTGGCCTAGAGCTCAAAAACTCGTTTTCAATATAAATAATGAAAGGCCGTATTCAAAAATATTAAGATTTAAAATTTCTGGGAGAGCACGCCCGTAAACTGTTAAGAAAATCATTAGTTGTGTGTTAATCACATAAACAACAAAGTCTTTCATAACAAAATGGTCTCCACACCATGTTAGGTGTACCATCAGTTAAACTAACTGAACCCTAAAAATGGAAGTGTGGAAAAAGGGAGGAGCTAAAAAGCAAAAATAACAACAACTTCAATATGCTCTGATAGCGGTAAACCACGTGATCGAGTTTCGAAGATGCACATGAATTAAGGCTAGGCCTAAAAGTATGATACGATTTAGGTTAACCTTGGTACAGCTTGCATCTAATGTCGATAAGAACTCAGTTACAAAAATTCAAGCGTTCTCTGCCAAAAATAAAATTCCGGGTAACTTTCTCGGCATATTGGCAGTATAACTAGAACCTAAGTAGCTTGAGTGGATCACAGTGTAAAGTCACACAAAAAGACTACTGATGAGTTGGTGTAGCGACCAATGAAACAGTCTGTATAGTCAAAGCTGTTGTGATTGGCTCTATACAGAGCCGTTGTTGTTGTTGTTGTTGGCTGTCGCCTTCTTTGTTCTTCATGTTGTCTTGTTCTCAACATGATTGGCCTAGAGCTCAAAAACTCGTTTTCAATATAAATAATGAAAGGCCGTATTCAAAAATATTAAGATTTAAAATTTCTGGGAGAGCACGCCCGTAAACTGTTAAGAAAATCATTAGTTGTGTGTTAATCACATAAACAACAAAGTCTTTCATAACAAAATGGTCTCCACACCATGTTAGGTGTACCATCAGTTAAACTAACTGAACCCTAAAAATGGAAGTGTGGAAAAAGGGAGGAGCTAAAAAGCAAAAATAACAACAACTTCAATATGCTCTGATAGCGGCAAACCACGTGATCGAGTTTCGAAGATGCACATGAATTAAGGCTAGGCCTAAAAGTATGATACGATTTAGGTTAACCTTGGTACAGCTTGCATCTAATGTCGATAAGAACTCAGTTACAAAAATTCAAGCGTTCTCTGCCAAAAATAAAATTCCGGGTAACTTTCTCGGCATATTGGCAGTATAACTAGAACCTAAGTAGCTTGAGTGGATCACAGTGTAAAGTCACACAAAAAGACTACTGATGAGTTGGTGTAGCGACCAATGAAACAGTCTGTATAGTCAAAGCTGTTGTGATTGGCTCTATACAGAGCCGTTGTTGTTGTTGTTGTTGTTGTTGGCTGTCGCCTTCTTTGTTCTTCATGTTGTCTTGTTCTCAACATGATTGGCCTAGAGCTCAAAAACTCGTTTTCAATATAAATAATGAAAGGCCGTATTCAAAAATATTAAGGTATATATTTTTAAACTAGATACTTAAAACTCGTACTTGTCATAGCCGATTTTCAAAATATTGATTTTTCACAAAATGGCGGACTTTCGAACGTAAATTAACGATTTTCGACCAAAAATTCGTCATTATTTTGCCTATAAAAAATGAATGAAGCTATGAAAAAAAAATCCTATGACAAGTACGAGATTATTATGAATAAAACAAGCCATCAAAAAAATCAAAACGATCGCTTCACTGAGCTTCGAGAAAACTTGGTCACCGACTTTAATAATAATAACATGGTTTCGAGAAAAACGCGTTTGAAAATAAGGGCCAGCACTGCGCGCTCTAGAAGGCGATTCACTCTTTAGGCTATAACTTTGTTATTTTTTGAGATATCTGAAAAAAAAGTTCTGGGTATATTTCACCCCTTAAAACGATGCTTTCTATTTTAGTGAATCTATGAATGAAATAGATAAACTAAATTGTTTGTTACTACAAAAACATAAGTATAATTTGAAGCTGCTACTACTAATTTTCACTCTTTTTCAAAGTTTATTTTTATGGCAGCGCTGTTGCTATTATTGTTGCTGCTATTGTTTCTGTTCTTTTGTCTCGGTTTCCCTTCGTCGAGTCTTGGCGGTCAATTTTTGGCAACTCCTTTTTAAACTTGACGCTTCAGTTGACATATATTCAGAGTTGACGATCAAGTCTTCCGTATTTTCTTGAGAAATGAAGTGGCCAAAATAATGGGACAACGAGAGAACAAAGCGAATTGCCAAAAATTTTAAAGCACACATTTTAAAAATACATGTTTTAGTTAATGTTTAATATCAAGTTTTTTCACCAAAAAACAAGTTTTTTTTTCTGGAAATTAAAGTTTTTTTTAAAAAAAATATGGCAACACTGGCCCGAACAGAACCAAAGCGACTGTCGGATCTCTCTCGGAGAAATCCGCTGAGAACACGTCTAGAATAGGAGCGGTTGTTGGATCAGCGTTGCTTTTCGTTGTGTAAATGGTACAAATTCAACACACACACACACAAAACGAAATGCCCAGTGGGCAATTATACTAGGCCTTAACACAAGAAGGCATGCTAAGACTACTACTATTGGCATCTTTATACCTCCTAATATCGCTGTACCAATGAGCACTTCTAGAAGCCCTTCCTATGGATGGGGCTCAAAAATTTTTTATTTCTGTGCAACGCAAAACATAAAAGAAGTGAAACATATCATAAAGTGTTAGCCCAAGGAGAGCACAGCGCTCTCCTATAAAAAACATAAATAAAAACAAAGCGAGAAAATTTTATTTTTTGTCACATGCGAGAATTGAACTCGGACCGCTGGCGTTATAGTCAAACGTTTTACCGCTTTGCTATTTCACCGTTTGATAACTTATGAACAAAATGTATATAAAAATATGAGGTCCACAACTCTGAAATTATTTTTCCGCTGGGCATCTACAGCAATTTGATTAATTGGTATGTAGAGTAGATTCCTGAATGGAGGATTTAGCTCAATAGATAAGGCGTTGTTTAAGAAATCTTGAGGTCGCAGGTTCGACTCTCAGCGGTGACAAAGAAGTTTTTTCAGTCATATATATACACTATATATATTTCTCTCATTCTCTCTACTATCAAACATATTTTTCTTCTCTATCGGGTGACGAAATGAAGTAAAGTGACCTAAGAAAGTTTCACTTCAAAATAGAAATTGCAAAACAAAAAACAGTTTACTGCAATTTTTTTTTATTTTTAGTTAACTTGAGAGTGCTTTTATAAGCCCTCATAAAGAAGGTCTTTTAACATGCATTCTCAAAAAAGAGCTTCTGGCAGGCCACTTTAGAGTCGCGAGAGAGGAAGGCCTAGAAAATTTGCTCGTTTCATATAAAAAAGTTAATGGGCTTGGATATGAGTGCGGAAGGTCTTCAAAATCCATATGAAGGCCTGCAAGTAGCGCTTCGAAGCCCTGCTTTTGCCCACTGGGCAGCTCATGGTAAAAACCATGGTATAATAATACAAGGTAGTATTGACAGTTGCTTGGGAAACCAGCATCTGTCCAAAAAACAAGTAAAGAAAGAGAGCGTTCAATTATTGCTTATGTTTTCGCCATTTTTTATGTTTCAGCGCTTGCAAATAACCAAACATTTGCTTACAAAATATTGCCTATTTTATTTAATCAATAGTGAATTATTATTACTACAACGAAGTTAACTTGTGAACTTTGTGTTATTAAGTGCAAACATAAAAAAAATGTTGAAAACGTTCAAATGCAGCAACCTCAGCAGCTGTAGATGCATATGAACGAAATTAAAGAGGTTTTCAATTAAAGTTAAAACACCACGGCTGGAAAACGTTAAACACATATCACACATAATTTTTTCACAACTTTCATTATTATAATTGTTTATTTAACGTACATATTTTGTGAAATTTATTTATTTTTACAATCGTTCAATTTTTGTTGCACGAACAACTGTTTTTGACAGATGCTGGTTTCCTTGTTGCTGAGAAAATCAATACTGTAATACCTCGATTTACGTTGTCTCTATTTACGTTTTTTCAATTTACGTCGTGCAAAAAATTGTTTCTTCAAAACTCGATTTACGTCTTCATTCGATATACGTCGTCTCTGTAAAGGAACTAAAATGTGGAATAAAAAACAGGGAATTCCCTTTTGAAATTGATCTGTATATTTAATTGCATGTTGGTTATGAATTCCTTCAGTTTAATTACTAAATTTGTGCTGAAATAGCGTGGAATATGAGCTCGAAAAATATAGTGAGTAGAAAAAAGCGAAATGCTAAATCATTAAAAACAAAACTCGAAGTTATTCGCCGTTATGAGCGTGGACTTTAATAAAAAGCTGCCACAAAATCCTTAGAAGTGCAGTTGGAGTGCGTTCTCTCGAAACAATCACTAAAAGAAGACCGATTTTGTTGGAAAAAATGGAGATGTCACTTATTGTGTGGATAAAAGACTTAAACGATAAAAATATCCCGCTAACTTCTGTAGTTATTCAAAGAAAGGCCATAAATTTGTTCAACGATCTTAAAGCTGCGGATAATGAGGAATCTAACGATTTTTCTTTCAATGCTTGTAGTGGCTGGCTGGAAAAATTCAAGAAAAGAGCACACCTTCATAACATAAAAATCGGTGGTGAATCTGCAAGTGCTGATAGTGAAGCAGCTAAGATTTTTCCACAAAAGTTGAAGCAACTAATTGACAATGGCGGATACACTCCCCAGCAAGTCTTCAATGTCGATGAGACTGGGCTTTTCTGGAAGCGAATGCCGGAAAGAACATTTATAGCAAAAGAAGAAAGACTAGCATCCGGATCCAAAGTTTCGAAGGATAGGCTTACGCTTCTTCTTGGAGGTAACGCTGCCGGCGATTTAAAACTTAAGCCCTTGTTGGTATATAAGTCTGAAACACCAAGGGTTATGAAAAATGTTTGTAAAAAGTCTTCCGGTAATTTCGAAATTCAATGAAAAAGCTTGGGTCACTGCTAAATTGTTTGACGATTGGTTTAAGTTGCATTTTTGCCCTGCAGTTAAAAAATATTGCGAAACAAATAATTTGTCATACAAAGCACTACTCCTTATTGATAATGCACCTTGACATTCTATCAATTTGGTGGAGACGGACACTGGAATTGAAGTCGTCTTCTTACCTCCAAATACTACATCTCTTATGCAACCCATGAATCAAGGTGTTATCGCTGCATTCCCTTATATCTGCAATTTTAACATCAAGCGATGATTCTAATGATTAATTATGTATATGATACTTAAATATGTGTATTTCTTAAATATTTGTTTCCTATTAATGTGTACTTTTTGTTAATTTTAATCTAAAGATACTGCTGAATTATATTGTATTTTATGTTCTGATTTAATATTAAATAACCTGATTTTCATACCATATGAAAATGTTGTTTTCCAATTTACGTCGTTTCGACTTACGTCGCCTTTTTCTAGAACGAATTAACACGTAAATCGAGGTATTACTGTACTTGTCAATGCTACCTGTATAATTGTATCATGGGTAAAAACTAACGCTGCGGCCACACGAGATAGTATTGCCATGACAATTGAGAATACGTATATTCTGTCAAATCATTGTCGGCAGCCAAGCAATTGTCGATTGTGACGTAGGTGGCCTGATAAAAGCATGGCAATAGCATGACAATTAATGTTATTTCATTATATTTATAATTTTTCTGTTTCGCTGTAACCATCTCTAGCCTAAAATTTTTGGCATAATTTAAGATGAATGAAAACGCAACATTTTCCCTTTTTTTTGTGCACCAACCACGATTATTTACGTAAATTTCAATACAAACGTCAAATTATTGCCAATGTTATTGCCAGCCTATTGTCATGCTGACAACTGCCTGGCAATAGATTGGCAATTGCCAGAGCTTGCTTGTATTGGTGAAAAAGTGTGAGTGTATTGTTATTGTCATGACAAAACTGTCACGTGTGGCCGCCTGGTAAGCAAATAGCACTAAACACAGCCTTTTCTTAGCTAAAATATGGCAACACTTACGCCCATGGTATAATAATACAAGATAGCATTGACAGTTGCTTGGGAAAACATCTACTGTCAAAAAATATATTCAATATATTCAAGAGAGCGCTCACAATCCACCAATTGAAGTGAAAAAAAAACAACAAGCACAGCAGCTGCTGATGTATTTCCACAAAAAGCTGTTTTTGACAGAATATGTTTTCTTGCTGAAGAGAAAATAAGCAGTTGTCAATGCTACCTTGTATTATTATACCATGCTTACGCCACTCAAAGAGAGATCCGCCAGCCGTTGGAGAAAAAATAGAATTGATTCTATTCTGGCGTTTTTCCGTCGCGGATTTCTACGGCCATTTAATTTTTGGCGGCTGCATATATTTTCATGTAGTTTGTTGCACAGCGCATCCGACAACCGACAGCCGCTTTGGTTCTGTTCGGGCTCTAACAACGGCCTAAGAGTGATCCGTCTTATGTTCAGAATTTATTATTGTTTATTTTATGGATCCCAAAGTAAAATTATGACAATATTTTTATTCGTTCATGGAAACAAAATTCTTAAAAATTCTGGGTATCTACTCAGTACTACAACAAATACGTTAATTTATTTATATATAGTTTGCTACAAACACCGTTCCCAACATACGGATAGTAATCACTTAATGTTTAACTGCACAAAGCCTTCGATATGTTCTGTACTAGAATTAATGGAAGATATTTAACTGACATTGGTGAAAGCAACAGTTTGAGAGCAAATAATGATAAGCACTGTACACAATATACGTTAAAATAAGTTTTATTATTTAACTATCGATCAAAAATAAACACTTTAAACGTCCGTGAAGATAGCAACGAAAAAGTTAGCAACGATTTTTTGTCCTACTAGCACAGGGTGTTTATTTACAAGTGATTAGTACGTTAATGATCATTAATTATAGGAAATCGTTGTTCTTTAGAAAAAGCCGAATTATTATTGATAAAAGAAATCTCAAACATTAAAAAGAAATATTTAAGAAATTTTTTAATATATTAACATAATTTGTAGTAACTCTACTTTTAAGTTCGGAATAATTGATGATGAGTGAAAATGGATTATTTTATTTTTTTTTTTTGAAAATGTGTATTTGGAAATAAAAAAGCTAATAGTGAAAAAATTTGTCGCCACTCTCAAGTGGTTTAGAAGTTGTAGTGCTTGAAAGTTGAGAAAATGGACTTCAAAAACTTGTGTTTTCTTTTTAAATTTTCGTACAGATTTGAGCTTAGAACATATATTCCACAAAAAAATTTTAAATTCTGAGTTTTCGTTCATTTTCAATTATGCCTTAAGTTCTATGAATTAAACAGTAAAAAGTCTTTCAGACAATTTTCGGTTACCTAAGATTTTTCTGCACATATGCCACATATAAAGAGTGATTTTTTAAGTGCCTGATAACTTTTTTTTTTAAAAAAACGCATAAAATTTGCAAAATGTCATCGGTTCTTTATTTGAAACGTTAGATTGGTCCATGACATTTACTTTTTGAAGATAATTTCATTTAAATGTTGACCGCGGCTGCGTCTTAGGTGGTCCATTCGGAAAGTCCAATTTTGGGCAACTTTTTCGAGCATTTCGGCCGGAATAGCCCGAATTTCTTCGGAAATGTTGTCTTCCAAAGCTGGAATAGTTGCTGGCTTATTTCTGTAGACTTTAGACTTGACGTAGCCCCACAAAAAATAGTCTAAAGGCGTCAAATCGCATGATCTTGGTGGCCAACTTACCGGTCCATTTCTTGAGATTAATTGTTCTCCGAAGTTTTCCCTCAAAATGGCCATAGAATCGCGAGATGTGTGGCATGTAGCGCCATCTTGTTGAAACCACATGTCAACCAAGTTCAGTTCTTCCATTTTTGGCAACAAAAAGTTTGTTAGCATCGAACGATAGCGATCACCATTCACCGTAACGTTGCGTCCAACAGCATCTTTGAAAAAATACGGTCCAATGATTCCACCAGCGTACAAACCACACCAAACAGTGCATTTTTCGGGATGCATGGCCAGTTCTTGAACGGCTTCTGGTTGCTCTTCACTCCAAATGCGGCAATTTTGCTTATTTACGTAGCCATTCAACCAGAAATGAGCCTCATCGCTGAACAAAATTTGTCGATAAAAAAGCGGATTTTCTGCCAACTTTTCTAGGGCCCATTCACTGAAAATTCGACGTTGTGGCAGATCGTTCGGCTTCAGTTCTTGCACGAGCTGTATTTTATACGGTTTTACACCAAGATCTTTGCGTAAAACCTTCCATGTGGTCGAATAACACAAACCCAATTGCTGCGAACGGCGACGAATCGACATTTCACGGTCTTCAGCAACACTCTCAGAAACAGACGCAATATTCTCTTCTGTACGCACTGTACGCATTCGTGTGGTTGGTTTAATGTCCAATAAAGTAAACTGAGTGCGAAACTTGGTCACAATCGCATTAATTGTTTGCTCACTTGGTCGATTATGTAGACCATAAATCGGACGTAAAGCGCGAAACACATTTCGAACCGAACACTGATTTTGGTAATAAAATTCAATGATTTGCAAGCGTTGCTCGTTAGTAAGTCTATTCATGATGAAATGTCAAAGCATACTGAGCATCTTTCTCTTTGACACCATGTCTGAAATCCCACGTGATCTGTCAAATACTAATGCATGAAAATCATAACCTCAAAAAAATCACCCTATATAACTAAAAATAATGCGTGTTTTAAAATATTCTAACAGAAAAATCAAGAACATAGCTGCTTTGGAACAGATTCTATACCAGGTCATAATCAATTGCGTAAAAAACCGTTGCTGGGCTCCTACGCTTGCCATGAGTTTTCTGCACATAGGACACATATTCCCATGCAAAGAGGGTATTTTTTAAAATTTTTTGAGACCAAACCCAACTCTCTATCCGCATTGGAACAGATTCCATACCAGGTCATAATCCATTACGTAAAACCCGTTGCTGGGCTCCTACGCATGCCAGGAGTTTTCCGCGCATATATCACCTATGCACCTACAAAGTGGGTATTCTTAAAATCTTTTGACATCAAAATCAACTCTCTAACCGCATTGGAACAGATTCCGCACCAGGTCGTAACCCATTTTCGAAATGGCCATAGATGTCTTCTTAGGAGTTTTCTGCGCATATGACAACTATGCAGCAACAAAGTAGGCATTTTTCCAAACCATGACACCAAAATCATGTACCTAGCTGCTTTGGAACAGGTTCCACACCAGGTGATCACTTCGTGATATGACAACCATGTAGCACGAAAAAGGATATTTTTTAATAATTTTTGACACCGAAATCAACTCTATATCTGCATTGGAACAGATTTCATACCATGTCATAATCCATTATCTAAAAACCGTTGCTGGGCTCCTACACATGCCAGGAGTTTTCTGCACATATGGCACCTATTCACATGCAAAGAGGGTATTTTTAAAAATTTTTTGAGACCTAAACCAACTCTCTATCCGCATTGGAACAGATTCCAAACCAGGTCATACTCCATTATCTAAAAACCGTTGTTGGGCTCCTACGCATGCCGGGAATTTTCTGCGCATATGACACCTATTCACATGCCTGGTAATGGAATCTGTTCCAAAGCAGATAGGGAGTTGGTTTTGGTACCAAACAATTTGTAAAAATTTCAACTTTTCAGGTGCATGGGTGTCATATGTGCTGAAAACTCCTGGCAAGCGTAGGAGCCCAGCAACGGTTTTTTACGCAATGGATTGTGACCTGGTATAGAATCTGTTCCAAAGCAGCTATGTTCTTGATTTTTCTTTTAGAATATTTTCAAATTTGCCTTATTTTTAGCTATATATGTGGCATATGTGCAAAAAAGTCTTAGGTAACCGAATATTGTCTAGAAGTATTTTTACTGTTTAATTTATTGAACTTAAAAAGTAGAGTTACTACAAATTATTCCATTCCATTCCAATTTTATCTTTATTTTTAACTCAATTGTAATTGTTATACATGATTTGGGTAACAAATAAGAGATTTAGCTTATGAGCTATTACAACTTTGGTAAAAATTTGAGTTTTAACAATTTTAATTTTTAATTTCATTGAATACTACATATTCTAAGTGACGAAAGATTTATAAATATAATGACAAGTTTTAACAAAAACAAATAAATTAAATATCACAGATCTAAACTATTCTAGTCTTGAGAAAAAACGGTTACTTATGTTGAGAAAATACTGTTTAATTTGTTCAATTTCAGCATCAATGTGTGCTGCTTCTGTAGACGACCACCACTCACGATTTAGGCACATTTTAATCATTTTATTTTGTGCAATTTGTAGCTTTTTTATGTGGGATTTTGCGCTGTCTTTAAATATTGGACATCCATAGCATAATATTGGTCTAAATACAACTTTGTATAAGAGTAATTTGTTTTTTATGCTAAGGTTAGAGTTTTTATTAATTAAGCTATAAAGCAATTTAATGGATTTGTTGATTTTCTCAAGTGTGTACTCAATGTGTCTTTTAAATGTTAATTTTTTGTCAAGAACAATACCTAAATATTTAACTTCTGTTTCCCAGTTTATAAGAATATTGTTGATGCTTAGAGGTCTTTTAGGGATTTCTAAAGTTCTGCGACGAGTAAAGAATATTGCTTTGGTTTTAGAGATGTTAAGTTTAATCTTCCATTTAGTATAGTAGTCCATGTAAGTAGATAATGCATTTCGAAGTGCTAGAACAATAGGTGCTCGAAGACTTGACGATGAATAAAATGCAGTATCATCAGCAAAGAATGCTCGGAAGCCATTAGTGAGCAATGGCGCGCCAGAAATAAAAATGTTGTACAAGGTAGGGCTTAGGACAGCTCCTTGTGGGACTCCAAAGTTAATTTCACGCCTAAGTGATTTAGTTTGGCTGATTGACACAACAAAAGATCTTTCATTAAGAAAACAATTGCAAATATTAATTAAGTATCGAGGAAACCCGTAGTTGATCATTTTATAAATAAGACCAGAGTGCCAAACTGAATCAAAAGCTTTCTCGATATCGCATAGTACCATCCCTGTGGATTGTTTCTGTTCAAGATGGGTTTTTATATGGTTCCGGATGCGGTAAAGTTGATGAATCGTCGATTTTCCTTGCATGAATCCGTGCTGCTCAGATGGGATGATATTATGTTGTTCGATGTGGTTTTGCAGTCGTCGAAGTATTATGCGTCCAAGTATTTTACTCAGCGAACTCAATAACGAAATAGGGCGATAGCTTTTTGGATCTGATGCTTTTTTGTTAGGTTTTAAGACTGGTATTATAATTGCTTCCTTCCAAAATTTTGGAAAATAATTTAAAGATAGACAAGCGAGAATGATATTGTGTAAAAACAATATTCCCAGTCGAGGAAGCTTTTTAACTAAAATATTGTTGACGCGATCTTTTCCGGGTGCCTTAGGGTTTTTCAACCTCTTGATGGTCGCAATTGTTTCTTCAACAGAAGGAAGGTTTGGTGTGTTGTCATCTGTTTCGTTCATAGTAAATGCAAGTACCTTTTCTTCTACTTCAGAAGTAAATGTAGGGTTGTCGTTAGCAAGAGAGTTTTCGAAGGACTGTGAAAAATTTGCAGCAAGAGTTTCAGTTTTCTCGGATGGCGTTGTTGAAATTCTGTCGCTACTTATAAGAATCGGTATGTTATGACTTCGCCTTTTTAAAAATTTTGAAACTTGCCATAGTCCCTTATAATGGTTTTCTGGTTGAATATGACTCAACTTGTGGTTCCAATTCATGTTTCTTATGTTATTTATATCATTTTTTATTTCTTTTTGCAGTGAATTGACTTGTGACTTAAAGAATGTCTTCATAATAGGGAAAGGGCATCTTTGAAATTTTCTTTCGAGGACGGCCCTTAGTTTAATTTTTGATTTGATTTCATCAGTAATGTTAATCGCATAGTGTTTTTGATATTTTTTCGGTACCGAATCGTTACAAGCAGCCATGATGGTAGTGCTGAGTGTATCAACCATTTTATCTATATCGTGTATAGATGTGGGTGTCACTATTGGTATGTCTTTAAATTTTTCATTAATGAAATGTTGGTAAACGTCCCATTTTGCTTCACGAAAACAGGGCTTACAGTAAGGATCATTCATTTTTAGCTGGTCATTTGTGTCAATTTCAAAAACAACTCCATTGTGGTCAGAACAGAGCCGATGAACTTCAAAATCACTTAAAGTATGGTATCCGTTGGTTAAACATAAGTCAATTGTGGATGGATTTTTACGAACGTCACTAGGGTGGTGGGTGCTTTCAGATGGATAGAAAGCAAATATGTTCCCTTCTGTTAACTTATCAAATAATATTTTGCCGGCTGTATTAGCTCTCGAACAATTCCACTGTCGATGTTTTGCATTAAAATCGCCTACTGAATAATATGCATGTCGAAATTGTGTTAATTTTACAATGTCATTCTTAAAATGTTGCTTTATGGCAGTATTAGAGGTTGCACCAGGGAGATAACAACTTATAATGCGGATTTTGCTGTTATCAAGTTTGATTAATAAGCTAATGTTTTCAATTATGTTGGTGTTTATTATAGGGAGTATTTCATGTTTGACTGATTTATTGATAATAATGGCAACGCCACCACCCCTCTGTTCATCAATGCGATCATTTCTATAAATTTTAAATTCTGGGTCGAAGTAAAGAATAGATTCAGATTTTAAATATGTCTCGCTTAGACAGGCAACATTTATAAAATTCGTTTTCATAAAACTATATAACTGGATGATTTTGTTTTCGACACTATTAGTGTTCCAATAAAGAATTTTTAGTTTTGATTTATGGTTTTGCATTACCATATACATACTTCTGTGCATATTCGAGAACAACAGACAATTGATCAATGGACGTTTTACATTTATTTAATTCACTAACAAGATACTGGAATGCGTGAAGAAGTTGCGAAATATTTAGTAATTGGTTTTTGCTCTTATTGTTATTGTTGCTAGCAATTTCGCTCCACAAGCGATGGGGTTGTTGTTGTGGAAGCTGTGGCTGAACATCAAAGTTTTGTTGCTGCTTGTGTCGATTAAAATTTTGTGGAAGTTGCTGTGTATCAGTAATGTTGAACCTTGGACGGCGTCCCATAACTTGGTTTCTTTGGTTGATGGCCATTTGAATTTGTTGAAATTCATTTCGCTTTGGACAACCATTAAAGTTGGCTGTATGAGGACCATTACAGTTAGCACAGCGTACTTTTTCCGCCGGTATCTTTGATTTTGGATCGTTTTGGACTATATTTTCTGGACAGATCTGAGATTTATGGTTTCCACCACATTTGATACATTTTGGAGGGAGGAAGCAGTGACGAGCACCATGTCCAAATGTCATGCAGTTAGCACATTGAGTTGGTCCAAAATGTTTTTTTATAAATAATTGAAATGTTACCTTAAGAAACTCAATTTGGTGAATAACACGTAGTTTCTCAAGTGTCATATTATCTTCAATTTTGTAATACAAAATATATGAGCATTGATCGCTGTATCGTGGTCTATTTATATTCATTATTTTTATATCAATTGGAGACTTACCGAGCTCTCTCAGTTTGCTTTCA
Organism: Pherbina coryleti; assembly: GCA_943735915.1. Lineage (NCBI taxonomy): Eukaryota > Metazoa > Arthropoda > Insecta > Diptera > Sciomyzidae > Pherbina > Pherbina coryleti. The sequence goes on along the minus strand of OX030948.1, from coordinate 114,348,971 downwards.
ATCGTTTCAATTGAAATGGATTTATCAAGACCGTATAATACAAACTGTTTTGTTTGCTCTTCTCTGAGTGCGTGAGTAAAAAATTTAATATTTAGTATTTGGCAACGCTCTTTCATTAGCTTGAACTCTTCTACCGTTGGCAAGAAAACTTGAGTTCCGAACTGAGTTAATTTTATTTTAATATTTTTGTGGTTTGTTATTACTGATGTTGCAATTGATGAGATTTCATTGACATTTTTGCCAAATATAGTTAAAGGTGGTGGTTTTTTTGTAAACTTAATATTACGGGCTGAGTATAAAGATATCACAGGGCCACTCACATCGTGGTTAAGAATATCAAAGGGATTCTCCGTGTTGCCAGAAGTAGAAGGTTGTATAGTGGAATTTTGATAATTGATTGTTTTCTGTTTTTTTGATTGGGTCGAATTTTGCGATTCGCTTGAGCTCGAACGGGACTTAACGTTTTTTCTCGGCCTTCCCCGCGGTTCGCGAAAACCCGAGTCATCGAATGCAAAATCATTTGCACCTCCGCTGTTCATTGTAGCGAAACAAACTTGTAAACAAAGCTTTTTTTATTTTTTGAAGTCTATATTTTTTATATTTTTTAATTTTTGAAAATTTTAAGAAAATTTTTCTTGACAAAAAAAAAAACCGATGCTTGCTCTAAGCAATCGAATAACGAATGACTACAAATTATATTAATATCTTTAAAAATTTCTTAAATATTTCTTTTTAATGTCTGAAAGTTTTTTTGTCGAATATAATTCGCGTTTTGCTAAAAAACAACGATTAACGTGCATAATAGACCATACCACCTTACTTATTTACTTATCTGGCGCTTACAACCGAAGGTCGGTTTTGGCCTCGTATAAGAAATTGCGCCAGCCATTTCTGTTTTGCGCTTGCTGGCGCCATTTGTAAACACCAAGTGTAGTCAGGTTATCCAACACCTGATCCTTCCAACGAAGATGTGGGCGTCTTCTTCTGCGTTGAACACCACCGGGCACCGAATCGAATATTTTTTTCGCTGGAGCGTCGTTTTCCATTCGCTCAACATGACCTAGCCAGCGGAGCCGCTCGATTTTAATACGCTTAACTATGTCGATGTCAGCGAACAGCTCATACAGCTCGTGGTTCCATCGAATTCGGTACTCGCCATTGACGCAGATTGGACCGAAGATCTTACGAAGGATCTTTCTCTCGAAGGCTCCCAAAGTTTTTTCATCAGAACTGCTCAACGTCCAGGTTTGTGCTGCATATAATAGGACGGGCATGATTAGTGACTTATAGAGCGTGAGTTTTGTTCGTCGAGAGAGGGCTCTGCTTCTCAATTGCCTACTCAGCACAAAGTAACACCTGTTGGCAAGAGTTATCCTTCGTTTTATCTCAATGCTGACATCGTTGAAAGAGTTTACGCTGGATCCCAGGTAGACGAAGTCCTTAACAACCTCGAAGGAGATGTTGTCAACAGTGACGTGGTTTCCAAGACGCTGGGCTTGTTTATTTGTTGACACTAGGTATTTCGTCTTATCTGCATTCACTGCAAGACCCATTCGACTCGACTCTTTCGCTAACCTGGAGAATGCTGCGCTGACTTCGCACGTATTATGGCCAATGATATCGATATCATCAGCATACGCCAGCAGCATAATACTTTTGTAGAATATCGTGCCACTGCGTCACAAATCAGCAGCTCGGATGATCTTCTCCATCATTAGGTTGAAAAAGTCGCACGATAAGGAATCACCTTGTCTGAAACCTCGTTTGGTATCGAATGGCGGAGTGAGATCCTTCCCGATTTTAACTGTGCTGCTGGTGTTGCTCAGTGTCATTCTGCAAAGGCGGATGAGCTTTGCAGGAATACCAAATTCAGACATGGTGGAATATAGATGATTCCTTATTGGACTGTCGAAGGCAGCTTTAAAATCGACAAAAAGATGGTATGTGTCGATTTGTTTTTCTAGGGTCTTCTCCAAGATTTGTCGTAGCGTAAATATCTGGTCTATGGTGGATTTGCCAGGTCTGAAGCCACACTGATAAGGTCCAATCAGCTGGTTTACGATGGGCTTCAGTCTTTCACATAGTACGCTCGACAGGATCTTATATGCGATATTCAGAAGGCTTATCCCACGGTAGTTGGTGCAAATTGTGGGATCGCCTTTCTTGTGGATTGGGCAGAGCACACTGAGGTTCCAATCGTTTGGAATGCATTCTTCCGACCATATTCTGCATAGAAGCTCATAAATGCATTTAAATAGAGCTTCGCCTCCATTATTGAAGAGCTCAGCCGGTAAGCCATCGGCTCCTGCGGCTTTGTTGTTTTTAAGCCGAGCTATAGCTTTCAAGACTTCCCTATGGTCGGGCAGCGGAGCTTCAACGCTGTCGTCCAAAATTGGGGATTCCAGAATATCATCCCTATTGGTGGGATTGTTGTCGTCGTCGCCATTCAGAAGCCTAGAGAAGTGTTCCCTCCACATCATCAGTGTACTCTGGATATCTGTCACTAGATTCCCATTTTCATCTTTGCAGGAAGAGGCCCCGGTCTTAAAACCATCGTCCAGGTGTCTTATTTTTTCGAACAATTTTCGGACCTCGTTCCTGTCACCATGCATCTCAATTTTCTTGCACTCACGCATTTCATGCTTCCCTTTTCTTTCGCCTAAAAATGCGTCTCTCTTCCCTCCTCTTCTCTTTGTATCGCTCTTTAGCAGCACGCGTTACAACCGACTACAGGGTGGCTTTGTAGGCGGCGTCTTTTTCTGCAGTGGCATCGCGACACTCCTGGTCGTGCCACTGGTTTCGGCGAGTGCGGTGATAGCCAATCACCTCTTCGGCAGCCGTACGCATTGAGTTGGAAATGTGATTTCACTGCGGGCACATATCGGATTCTTGCATTCTTGGTTGCGCACAGGCGTGCACGGATCTTGGCTGCGACAAGATAATGATCCGAGTCTATATTGGCACCACAGATGAAGGAAGAGTGCCTTCCGTCAATCAAAACGTGATCAATTTGGTTGCACGTCTTTTGATCAGGAGACAGCCAAGTTGCTTTATGAATATCGAGATGCTTGAATCTAGTGCTACTAACGACCATGTTTCACGCTGCGGCAAAGTCAATCAGCCTCATTCTGTTATCGGAGGTATTGTCGTGGAGGCTGAACTTTACGACTGTTGGACCAAAGATATTTTCTTTTCCCACGTTGGCGTTGAAGTCACAAAGCACGATTTTTATGTCGTGGCAGGGGCTGCACTAACGACCATGTTTCACGCTGCGGCAAAGTCAATCAGCCTCATTCCGTTATCGGAGGTATTGTCGTGGAGGCTGAACTTTACGACTGTTGTACCAAAGATATTTTCTTTTCCCACGTTGGCGTTGAAGTCACAAAGCACGATTTTTATGTCGTGGCGGGGGCTGCACTCATAGGCCTCTTCAAGGCGCTCGTAGAAGCTGTCTTTGGTCTCATCATCCTTATCTTCTGTCGGAGCGTGCGCACAAATCAGGCTTATATTAAAGAATCTTGCCTTGACACGGATTATGGCAAGTCATTCGTTCACAGGTGTGAATCGCAGGACATGATGCCGTAGTCTCTTGCCACAGCTGATTGCAGTGATATCAGCTTTGTATCTTTCTAAGATATCTATCAGTTGGATAGAGGCACCATCCCAATTAAGGTTTTTTTTTTTTTTTTTTTTTTGGATTCGCCCGGAGGTAAGAAATCTTCATAGATATGTATGACCCGCGCCATACGCATGCACGATTTACATTCTAAGAAGTTCCCGGATCAGCCGGACTGATAGAATGCACCTACGTGCTAAAACTTACCACCTGTTGGCAAATAATAGCCTCCACTAAGCACAATTGCTTGGCCTTTCAGCGGAAATTAAAATTAAATAAAATTTGAGAATTTTTGTGCTTATGTAAACTTCATAAACATCATCGAATAAAAGCACATTCTTCATAATACGAAGCAATACAAGACAACATCCAAAATTATTTATTAGACCATATATAACCGCATTTATAATTGTTGTCGTTCGGCTTGGGGCCACTGTCCAACCCAAGATCCTACGTGGGAAAGAGATGCAACTCTCAAACACCAAGCCAATACCAAACATAGCACAGATATGCAAGTATATATTGAGCAGGCACAATACATTTATATATTGTGCAGGCACAATATATTTATATATTCGGGTCACTAAAATAAGGGAACACCGAGCTAAAGTTATTATTTGGATATGCATTTGGGCCAACGAAGGTAAAAACTTGTATGGAAAAGAGATAAACTCTCAAACACCAAGCCGAGAGACACGGTATACATGGTCAACTAAGGAAGAACTAAAGATCTAAAATAATTTCATGAAAAAATAAAGCAACGAAACTGAATAAAACGAAAACTTAAAGTATCTATCATATTCGATGATGCTTATTTGTTAAATAGTAAAATCTACACAATTATCGCGAGTTATATTTGTTATCACAAGGAATGCGTTAAGTATTCAAATGTAATATCATTTTGCGTTTTAAGACATCCACCGAGTCAGAAAAATTTATCAAGTTCAAGTTGCCATTAAATTCACTACACATACATCGCAAAGGGTCGTGAAGGGCATAATTAGAAGTGCACTGACTCAACTTAAAAAGCTGGAAATGTCTGGCTCCGCTCCTGGGGATGTTGAAGTTTAATGAAGAAAGGAGGTATTGTGGGTCTATATCACCACTGTGTAATTTGTATAAAAAAGAGACATTGAGCATAATTCTTCTGCTTCTTAAGGAAGGCAGGGAAATAATTTTGAGGCGGGTTTCATAAGGGGGAAGAATAATATTGGGGTTCCAACGAAAAGTAAGAATTGTTTTTGAACCGATTCTAATGCATCGATGTGGACATTGTATTGAGGGTTCCATATTACGGATGCATATTCAAGAATTGGTCTAACAAGAGAGGTATAATGTATTTTAGTAGTAAAAGGATCGTTGAATTCGTTAGCCCATCTTTTAATGAAACCAAGGACACCTCTAGCCTTATTTACCACCAAATTAACTTGAAGATTGAAACGAAGTTTAGGATCCAAAATTACACCTAAATCAAGAAAACTGTGTACAATTTCTAAGTTAGTATTATTTATAGTGTAATTTATACTATTAGCAATTCGAAGTGAGAATGTCATTTGTTTACATTTTTTTAAGTTTAATTTTAAAAGGTTAAAATTACACCACTCAACTAGACTGTTTAAATCCGATTGTAAGAGTTGTTGATCTTTAGGCGATTTGTAAGTTAGGAAAAGTTTCACGTCATCGGCGTACATTAAGACGTTAGAGTGTTTTATTACTGAAGGAAGGTCATTTATAAACAGTCAAAATAAAACCGGACCAATATGACTTCCCTGCGGAACACCAGATGTAACCAAAATATTTTTTGACATAAAATTCTTATATAAAACTTTTTGAGAACGATTCGACAAGTACGAGTTAATCCAGTGTAATAGTTTGACGGGAAACCCAATTAGATGAAGCTTTTTCAGAAGAAGATAATGATTGACACAATCGAAAGCTTTGCTAAAGTCTGTATAAATAACGTCAGTCTGTCGTCCTAAAGTAAAACCTTTGATGACACGCGAAGTAAACTCCAAGAGGTTAGTTGACGTAGATTTTCCCTTTAAGAAACCATGTTGAGAGGTGGAAATGGAGGAAGATACGACGTGGGTTATTTGATCAGTTATAATTTTCTCAAATAACTTAGGGATTGCGCTTAGTTTTGCGATACCTCGGTAATTGGAAACATCAATTTTTGAGCCGGATTTATGAAGAGGTATTATATAAGATTTTCTCCATATATAGGGAAAATTACCACTGTGCAAGGATGTGTTAAAAATTTTTGACAGGGGAGAACACAAACTAATAGAACAATGTTTTAAAATGCAGCTCGGGATTTCGTCAGGACCAGTCGTAAAAGAAGATTTAACTTGTCGAAGGTAATGCATAACTATATTAGAATCTATTACGGGGGTTTCAAAAGAGTTAACTGGTGGCAGGTAAGGATATTCAAGACTCATGCTCAATGGTATATCGGAGTAGGTTGTTTTAAAGAAGTTTGCAAACATGTTGGAAACTTCGATGTCGCAAGATGCTTCTTCATGATTGAATTTCATAAGAGGTGGGAAGCTGGAGGTTTTTCGTTTTGAGTTGACAAAAGTGTAGAAAGGTTTCGGATTATCTTTGAATTGAATTTTTATTTTGGCTATTTAGGCAGAGTAGAATTGTTTATTGAAGCGTAGGAGCCCAGCAACGGTTTTTTACGCAATGGATTGTGACCTGGTATAGAATCTGTTCCAAAGCAGCTATGTTCTTGATTTTTCTTTTAGAATATTTTCAAATTTGCCTTATTTTTAGCTATATATGTGGCATATGTGCAAAAAAGTCTTAGGTAACCGAATATTGTCTAGAAGTATTTTTACTGTTTAATTCATTGAACTTAAAAAGTAGAGTTACTACAAATTATATTAATATCTTTAAAAATTTCTTAAATATTTCTTTTTAATGTCTGAAAGTTTTTTTGTCGAATATAATTCGCGTTTTGCTAAAAAACAAAGATTAACGTGCATAATAGACAGTACCACCTTACTTACTTACTTATCTGGCGCTTACAACCGAAGGTCGGTTTTGGCCTCGTATAAGAAATTGCGCCAGCTTTCTGTTTTGCGCTTGCTGGCGCCATTTGTAAACACCAAGTGTAGTCAGGTTATCCAACACCTGATCCTTCCAACGAAGATGTGGGCGTCTTCTTCTGCGTTGAACACCACCGGGCACCGAATCGAATATTTTTTTCGCTGGAGCGTCGTTTTCCATTCGCTCAACATGACCTAGCCAGCGGAGCCGCTCGATTTTAATACGCTTAACTATGTCGATGTCAGCGAATAGCTCATACAGCTCGTGGTTCCATCGAATTCGGTACTCGCCATTGACGCAGATTGGACCGAAGATCTTACGAAGGATCTTTCTCTCGAAGGCTCCCAAAGTCTTTTCATCAGAACTGCTCAACGTCCAGGTTTGTGCTGCATATAATAGGACGGGCATGATTAGTGACTTATAGAGCGTGAGTTTTGTTCGTCGAGAGAGGGCTCTGCTTCTCAATTGCCTACTCAGCACAAAGTAACACCTGTTGGCAAGAGTTATCCTTCGTTTTATCTCAATGCTGACATCGTTGAAAGAGTTTACGCTGGATCCCAGGTAGACGAAGTCCTTAACAACCTCGAAGGAGATGTTGTCAACAGTGACGTGGTTTCCAAGACGCTGGGCTTGTTTATTTGTTGACACTAGGTATTTCGTCTTATCTGCATTCACTGCAAGACCCATTCGACTCGACTCTTTCGCTAATCTGGAGAATGCTGCACTGACTTCGCACGTATTATGGCCAATGATATCGATATCATCAGCATACGCCAGCAGCTTAATACTTTTGTAGAATATCGTGCCACTGCGTCTCAAATCAGCAGCTCGGATGATCTTCTCCATCATTAGGTTGAAAAAGTCGCACGATAAGGAATCACCTTGTCTGAAACCTCGTTTGGTATCGAATGGAGGAGTGAGATCCTTCCCGATTTTAACTGTGCTGCTGGTGTTGCTCAGTGTCATTCTGCAAAGGCGGATGAGCTTTGCAGGAATACCAAATTCAGACATGGTGGAATATAGATGATTCCTTATTGGACTGTCGAAGGCAGCTTTAAAATCGACAAAAAGATGGTATGTGTCGATTTGTTTTTCTAGGGTCTTCTCCAAGATTTGTCGTAGCGTAAATATCTGGTCTATGGTGGATTTGCCAGGTCTGAAGCCACACTGATAAGGTCCAATCAGCTGGTTTACGATGGGCTTCAGTCTTTCACATAGTACGCTCGACAGGATCTTATATGCGATATTCAGAAGGCTTATCCCACGGTAGTTGGTGCAAATTGTGGGATCGCCTTTCTAGTGGATTGGGCAGAGCACACTGAGGTTCCAATCGTTTGGAATGCATTCTTCCGACCATATTCTGCATAGAAGCTCATAAATGCATTTAAATAGAGCTTCGCCTCCATTCTTGAAGAGCTCAGCCGGTAAGCCATCGGCTCCTGCGGCTTTGTTGTTTTTAAGCCGAGCTATAGCTTTCAAGACTTCCCTATGGTCGGGCAGCGGAACTTCAACGCTGTCGTCCAAAATTGGGGATTCCAGAATATCATCCCTATTGGTGGGATTGTTGTCGTCGTTGCCATTCAGAAGCCTAGAGAAGTGTTCCCTCCACATCATCAGTGTACTCTGGATATCTGTCACTAGATTCCCATTTTCATCTTTGCAGGAAGAGGCCCCGGTCTTAAAACCATCGTCAGGTGTCTTATTTTTTCGAACAATTTTCGGACCTCGTTCCTGTCACCATGCATCTCAATTTTCTTGCACTCACGCATTTCATGCTTCCCTTTTCTTTCGCCTGAAAATGCGTCTCTCTTCTCTCCTCTTCTCTTTGTATCGCTCTTTAGCAGCACGCGTTACAACCGACTACAGGGTTGCTTTGTAGGCGGCGTCTTTTTCTGCAGTGGCATCGCGACACTCCTGGTCGTGCCATTGGTTTCGGCGAGTGCGGTGATAGCCAATCACCTCTTCGGCAGCCGTACGCAGTGAGTTGGAAATGTGATTTCCCTGCGCGCATATATCGGATTCTTGCATTCTTGGTTGCGCACAGGCGTGCACGGATCTTGGCTGCGACAAGATAGTGATCCGAGTCTATATTGGCACCACAGATGAAGGAAGAGTGCCTTCCGTCAATCAAAACGTGATCAATTTGGTTGCACGTCTTTTGATCAGGAGACAGCCAAGTTGCTTTATGAATATCGAGATGCTTGAATCTAGTGCTACTAACGACCATGTTTCACGCTGCGGCAAAGTCAATCAGCCTCATTCCGTTATCGGAGGTATTGTCGTGGAGGCTGAACTTTACGACTGTTGGACCAAAGATATTTTCTTTTCCCACGTTGGCGTTGAAGTCACAAAGCACGATTTTTATGTCGTGGCAGGGGCTGCACTAACGACCATGTTTCACGCTGCGGCAAAGTCAATCAGCCTCATTCCGTTATCGGAGGTATTGTCGTGGAGGCTGAACTTTACGACTGTTGGACCAAAGATATTTTCTTTTCCCACATTGGCGTTGAAGTCACAAAGCACGATTTTTATGTCGTGGCGGGGCTGCACTCATAGGCCTCTTCAAGGCGCTCGTAGAAGTTGTCTTTGGTCTCATCATTCTTATCTTCTGTCGGAGCGTGCGCACAAATCAGGCTTATATTAAAGAATCTTGCCTTGACACGGATTATGGCAAGTTATTCGTTCACAGGTGTGAATCGCAGGACATGATGCCGTAGTCTCTTGCCAACCACAAATCCGCATCCAAATTCGTGCTTCTCCGCATGGCCGCTGTAGTAGATATCACAGGATGCTTGCCGTGAGCAACCCTGGATAGAGGCACCATCCCAATTAAGGGTTCGGACGTTCCAGGTGCATATCCGTAAATCATTGTCAGTTTTTCGTTTGCGGTAGTCGTCATCAGATTTGGGGATCAGATTTGCCACAGCTGATTGCAGTGATATCAGCTTTGTATCTTTCGAAGATATCTATCAGTTGGATAGAGGCAACTTCCCAATTAAGGTTTTTTTTTTTTTTTTTTTGGATTCGCCCGGAGGTAAGAAATCTTCATAGATACGTATGACCCGCGCCATACGCATGCACGACTTACATTCTAAGAAGTTCCCGGATCAGCCGGACTGATAGAATGCACCTATGTGCTAAAACTTACCACCTGTTGGCAAATAATAGCCTCCACTAAGCACAATTGCTTGGCCTTTCAGCGGAAATTAAAATTAAATAAAATTTGAGAATTTTTGTGCTTATGTACACTTCATAAACATCATCGAATAAAAGCACATTCTTCATAATACGAAGCAATACAAGACAACATCCAAAATTATTTATTAGACCATATATAACCGCATTTATAATTGTTGTCGTTCGGCTTGGGGCCACTGTCCAACCCAAGATCCTACGTGAAAAAGAGATGCAACTCTCAAACACCAAACCAATACCAAACATAGCACAGAAATGCAAGTATATATTGTGCAGGCACAATATATTTATATATTCGGGTCACTAAAATAAGGGAACACCGAGCTAAAGTTATTATTTGGATATGCATTTGGGCCAACGAAGGTAAAAACTTGTATGGAAAAGAGATAAACTCTCAAACACCAAGCCGAGAGACACGGTATACATGGTCAACTAAGGAAGAACTAAAGATCTAAAATAATTTCATGAAAAAATAAAGCAACGAAACTGAATAAAACGAAAACTTAAAGTATCTATCATATTCGATGATGCTTATTTGTTAAATAGTAAAATCTACACAATTATCGCGAGTTATATTTGTTATCACAAGGAATGCGTTAAGTATTCAAATGTAATATCATTTTGCGTTTTAAGACATCCACCGAGTCAGAAAAATTTATCAAGTTCAAGTTGCCATTAAAATCACTACACATACATCGCAAAGGGTCGTGAAGGGCATAATTAGAAGTGCACTGACTCAACTTAAAAAGCTGGAAATGTCTGGCTCCGCTCCTGGGGATGTTGAAGTTTAATGAAGAAAGGAGGTATTGTGGGTCTATATCACCACTGAGTAATTTGTATAAAAAAGAGACATTGAGCATAGTTCTTCTGCTTCTTAAGGAAGGCAGGGAAATAATTTTGAGGCGGGTTTCATAAGGGGGAAGAATAATATTGGGGTTCCAACGAAAAGTAAGAATTGTTTTTGAACTGATTCTAATGCATCGATGTGGACATTGTATTGAGGGTTCCATATTACGGATGCATATTCAAGAATTGGTCTAACAAGAGAGGTATAATGTATTTTAGTAGTAAAAGGATCGTTGAATTCTTTAGCCCATCTTTTAATGAAACCAAGGACACCTCTAGCCTTATTTACCACCAAATTAACTTGAAGATTGAAACGAAGTTTAGGATCCAAATTTACACCTAAATTAAAAAAACTGTGTACAATTTCTAAGTTAGTATTATTTATAGTGTAATTTATACTATTAGCAATTCGACGTGAGAATGTCATTTGCTTACATTTTTTTAAGTTTAATTTTAAAAGGTTAAAATTACACCACTCAACTAGACTGTTTAAATCCGATTGTAAGAGTTGTTGATCTTCAGGCGATTTGTAAGTTAGGAAAAGTTTCACGTCATCGGCGTACATTAAGACGTTAGAGTGTTTTATTACTGAAGGAAGGTCATTTATAAACAGTAAAAATAAAACCGGACCAATATGACTTCCCTGCGGAACACCAGATGTAACCAAAATATTTTTTGACATAGAATTCTTATATAAAACTTTTTGAGAACGATTCGACAAGTACGAGTTAATCCAGTGTAATAGTTTGACGGGAAACCCAATTAGATGAAGCTTTTTCAGCAGAAGATAATGATTGACACAATCGAAGGCTTTGCTAAAGTCTGTATAAATAACGTCAGTCTGTCGTCCTAAAGTAAAACCTTTGATGACACGCGAAGTAAACTCCAAGAGGTTAGTTGACGTAGATTTTCCCTTTAAGAAACCATGTTGAGAGGTGGAAATGGAGGAAGATACGACGTGGGTTATTTGATCAGTTATAATTTTCTCAAATAACTTAGGGATTGCGCTTAGTTTTGCGATACCTTGGTAATTGGAAACATCAATTTTTGAGCCGGATTTATGAAGAGGTATTATATAAGATTTTCTCCATATATAGGGAAAATGACCACTGTGCAAGGATGTGAAAGTTTTTGACAGGGGAGAACACAAACTAATAGAACAATGTTTTAAAATGCAGCTCGGGATTTCGTCAGGACCAGTCGTAAAAGAAGATTTAACTTGTCGAAGGTAATGCATAACTATATTAGAATCTATTACGGGGGTTTCAAAAGAGTTAACTGGTGGCAGGTAAGGATATTCAAGACTCATGCTCAATGGTATATCGGAGTAGGTTGTTTTAAAGAAGTTTGCAAACATGTTGGAAACTTCGATGTCGCAAGATGCTTCTTCATGATTGAATTTCATAAGAGGTGGGAAGCTGGAGGTTTTTCGTTTTGAGTTGACAAAAGTGTAGAAAGGTTTCGGATTATCTTTGAATTGAATTTTTATTTTGGCTATATAGGCAGAGTAGCATTGTTTATTTAATAGTTAATGTCTGTAACGACAAGAGGAATAGCAAGCGAAGTCTAAATTAGAGCCTGACTTATATTTTACCTTATATTTTTTAAATAAGCGATTTTTGGAATTTTTTAAAGACTTAAGTTCATTAGTTAACCAAGGAGGGTTTAAAGGTTTGAAATTAATATTTTTTTTGGCACAGATAATGAGAAACATTTTTGCAAGGTATCATTAAGAAACTGTACTGAAGATTCGACATCATAAAAAGAGTACGAAGACCTATTATTTAAAATTGGGGACCAGTCAATCCGCGCGAGAAGAGCATTAAGTTTAACATAGTCTGTTTTTTTAAAGTTAAAAATTTTATTATTTCGCGTATCTGGAGCTAATTTATTGTCATTTATGTTGGCAAGTAATATTGTTATTTCAAGAGTTGGATGATAATCGTCTTCAGGTAAGGAAACTGGGTTTGAACGACGGAGATTTACGGAAGTGCATCTATCTACAAATACAAGGTCAAGAGATCTATAATTTTTATTAAGAATATTATTAACCTGCTGAAGACACAGATCAGACAACTTATCTAAGAAATCATTTATCCAATCAAAGGCAGAAATAGGAGTAAGAAATGCGGAATCATCGGAAATACTCCAGGATACAGAAGGTAAGTTGAAATCACCTAATGCAATGATAGTATCCATATTTTTAAGCATATTATGGACTGTTTCAATGGCACTAATGTGGTTTAAGTAAATTGTTAAATCACTTTTAGGTGGAATGTAAGAGCAAGTAAGAAAAATCGTATTATTATTTACTTTAACTGTAACACAAATAAACTCAAGGTCGTTGGTACCAGGAATTGTTAATTCCTCCGAAGCAAGCGAGTTATGGACAGCTATCAGAACGCCACCACCGATCTTATCATAGCGATCTTTACGAAAAATTTGGTACTTATTGCACATTATTTCAGAGCTTAAAACGTTAGAGCGAAGCCAAGTTTCAGTAAAAACTATAAAGTTATATTCAAAATCAAAACTGTTCATGAAAATATCGGAAAGTTTAGAATTGAGACCTCTTACGTTTTAAAACACAAGCTCTAATTTAGACTTGTGATTTTTTAATCGTTTTTTGTATGGTACTGAGGACTATTAGAAGGACGAGGCAAGTGTACAATATTTGCAATACGCGGTTTGTTTTTGAATTCAAATTCATGAACAATTGTATTACGGGGCCAAAATTTACATCCACAAGAGTATTAAATAAATTTTCCGGAACAGCCAATCTAAAAGAAGTAGTCAGTCTCGCATTTAAATATTTGAATTTTTGGATCGAAAGAGGCATACCACTATTTAACTTTGAATTAATAAAACATTTTATATCATCTTCAGTTGTATCAGCAGCTAAGCGCGAGACAAAGACGTTCCGAGGCTCGGACGTGCCAGGTGCATATCCGTAAATCATTTTCAGTTTTTCGTTTGCGGTAGTCGTCATCAGATTTGGGGATAATTTTTATCTTATTTCTTATATGTTTCATTGAAATTTCGCTTTTACGTGGTGGGCTTCAAACCCAACGCACAACCCTTTAAAGGCAGGGGGAACCCGCCGCTCAGATTAGCCGTCAAACTAACGGTTGCCAGTTTGCCGTTTCTAGAGGACACCACGCAGAGGTTTGAGTCAAAGTACAAAGTAGTTTGAAACAAAGTAGGCTTTTTCCAAACCATGACACCAAAATCATGTACCTAGCTGCTTTGGAACAGATTCCACACCAGGTGATCACTTCGTGATATGACAACCATGTAGCACGAAAAAGGATATTTTTTAATAATTTTTGACACCAAAATCAACTCTCTATCTGCATTGGAACAGATTTCATACCATGTCATAATCCATTATCTAAAAACCGTTGCTGGGCTCCTACACATGCCAGGAGTTTTCTGCACATATGACACCTATTCACATGCAAAGAGGGTATTTTTAAAAATTTTTTGAGACCTAAACCAACTCTCTATCCGCATTGGAACAGATTCCAAACCAGGTCATACTCCATTATCTAAAAACCGTGGCTGGGCTCCTACGCATGCCGGGAATTTTCTGCGCATATGACACCTATGCACCTGCAAAGTGGGTATTTTTTAAAATCTTTTGACACCAAAATCAACTCTCTATCTGCTTTGAAACAGATTCCACACCAGGTCATAATCCATTATCTAAAAACCGTTGCTGTGCTCCTTCGCATGCCAGGAGTTTTCTGCACATATGACACCTATTCACATGCCTGGTAATGGAATCTGTTCCAAAGCAGATAGGGAGTTGGTTTTGGTACCAAACAATTTGTAAAAATTTCAACTTTTCAGGTGCATGGGTGTCATATGTGCTGAAAACTCCTGGCAAGCGTAGGAGCCCAGCAACGGTTTTTTACGCAATGGATTGTGACCTGGTATAGAATCTGTTCCAAAGCAGCTATGTTCTTGATTTTTCTTTTAGAATATTTTCAAATTTGCCTTATTTTTAGCTATATATGTGGCATATGTGCAAAAAAGTCTTAGGTAACCGAATATTGTCTAGAAGTATTTTTACTGTTTAATTCATTGAACTTAAAAAGTAGAGTTACTACAAATTATATTAATATCTTTAAAAATTTCTTAAATATTTCTTTTTAATGTCTAAAAGTTTTTTTGTCGAATATAATTCGCGTTTTGCTAATAAACAACGATTAACGTGCATAATAGACCGTACCACCTTACTTACTTACTTATCTGGCGCTTACAACCGAAGGTCGGTTTTGGCCTCGTATAAGAAATTGCGCCAGCCATTTCTGTTTTGCGCTTGCTGGCGCCATTTGTAAACACCAAGTGTAGTCAGGTTATCCAACACCTGATCCTCCCAACGAAGATGTGGGCGTCTTCTTCTGCGTTGAACACCACCGGGCACCGAATCGAATATTTTTTTCGCTGGAGCGTCGTTTTCCATTCGCTCAACATGACCTAGCCAGCGGAGCCGCTCGATTTTAATACGCTTAACTATGTCGATGTCAGCGAATAGCTCATACAGCTCGTGGTTCCATCGAATTCGGTACTCGCCATTGACGCAGATTGGACCGAAGATCTTACGAAGGATCTTTCTCTCGAAGGCTCCCAAAGTCTTTTCATCAGAACTGCTCAACGTCCAGGTTTGTGCTGCATATAATAGGACGGGCATGATTAGTGACTTATAGAGCGTGAGTTTTGTTCGTCGAGAGAGGGCTCTGCTTCTCAATTGCCTACTCAGCACAAAGTAACACCTGTTGGCAAGAGTTATACTTCGTTTTATCTCAATGCTGACATCGTTGAAAGAGTTTACGCTGGATCCCAGGTAGACGAAGTCCTTAACAACCTCGAAGGAGATGTTGTCAACAGTGACGTGGTTTCCAAGACGCTGGGCTTGTTTACTTGTTGACACTAGGTATTTCGTCTTATCTGCATTCACTGCAAGACCCATTCGACTCGACTCTTTCACTAACCTGGAGAATGCTGCGCTGACTTCGCACGTATTATGGCCAATGATATCGATATCATCAGCATACGCCAGCAGCATAATACTTTTGTAGAATATCGTGCCACTGTGTCTCAAATCAGCAGCTCGGATGATCTTCTCCATCATTAGGTTGAAAAAGTCGCACGATAAGGAATCACCTTGTCTGAAACCTCGTTTGGTATCGAATGGAGGAGTGAGATCCTTCCCGATTTTAACTGTGCTGCTGGTGTTGCTCAGTGTCATTCTGCAAAGGCGGATGAGCTTTGCAGGAATACCAAATTCAGACATGGTGGAATATAGATGATTCCTTATTGGACTGTCGAAGGCAGCTTTAAAATCGACAAAAAGATGGTATGTGTCGATTTGTTTTTCTAGGGTCTTCTCCAAGATTTGTCGTAGCGTAAATATCTGGTCTATGGTGGATTTGCCAGGTCTGAAGCCACACTGATAAGGTCCAATCAGCTGGTTTACGATGGGCTTCAGTCTTTCACATAGTACGCTCGACAGGATCTTATATGCGATATTCAGAAGGCTTATCCCACGGTAGTTGGTGCAAATTGTGGGATCGCCTTTCTTGTGGATTGGGCAGAGCACACTGAGGTTCCAATCGTTTGGAATGCATTCTTCCGACCATATTCTGCATAGAAGCTCATAAATGCATTTAAATAGAGCTTCGCCTCCATTATTGAAGAGCTCAGCCGGTAAGCCATCGGCTCCTGCGGCTTTGTTGTTTTTAAGCCGAGCTATAGCTTTCAAGACTTCCCTATGGTCGGGCAGCAGAGCTTCAACGCTGTCGTCCAAAATTGGGGATTCCAGAATATCATCCCTATTGGTGGGATTGTTGTCGTCGTCGCCATTCAGAAGCCTAGAGAAGTGTTCCCTCCACATCATCAGTGTACTCTGGATATCTGTCACTAGATTCCCATTTTCATCTTTGCAGGAAGAGGCCCCGGTCTTAAAACCATCGTCCAGGTGTCTTATTTTTTCGAACAATTTTCGGACCTCGTTCCTGTCACCATGCATCTCAATTTTCTTGCACTCACGCATTTCATGCTTCCCTTTTCTTTCGCCTGAAAATGCGTCTCTCTTCCCTCCTCTTCTCTTTGTATCGCTCTTTAGCAGCACGCGTTACAACCGACTACAGGGTGGCTTTGTAGGCGGCGTCTTTTTCTGCAGTGGCGTCGCGACACTCCTGGTCGTGCCACTGGTTTCGGCGAGTGCGGTGATAGCCAATCAACTCTTCGGCAGCCGTATGCATTGAGTTGGAAATGTGATTCCACTGCGCGCACATATCGGATTCTTGCATTCTTGGTTGCGCACAGGCGTGCACTGATCTTGGCTGCGACAAGATAGTGATCCGAGTCTATATTGGCACCACAGATGAAGGAAGAGTGCCTTCCGTCAATCAAAACGTGATCAATTTGGTTGCGCGTCTTTTGATCAGGAGACAGCCAAATTGCTTTATGAGTACTGAGATGCTTGAATCTAGTACTACTAACGACCATGTTTCACGCTGCGGCAAAGTCAATCAGCCTCATTCCGTTACCGGAGGTATTGTCGTGGAGGCTGAACTTTACGACTGTTGGACCAAAGATATTTTCTTTTCCCACGTTGGCGTTGAAGTCACAAAGCACGATTTTTATGTCGTGGCGGGGGCTGCACTCATAGGCCTCTTCAAGGCGCTCGTAGAAGCTGTCTTTGGTCTCATCGTCCTTATCTTCTGTCGGAGCGTGCGCACAAATCAGGCTTATATTAAAGAATCTTGCCTTGACACGGATTATGGCAAGTCATTCGTTCACAGGTGTGAATCGCAGGACATGATGCCGTAGTCTCTTGCCAACCACAAATCCGCATCCAAATTCGTGCTTCTCCGCATGGCCGCTGTAGTAGATATCACAGGATGCTTGCCGTGAGCAACCCTGTCCCTTCCATCGCATTTCTTGGATTGCAGTGATATCAGCTTTGTATCTTTCTAAGATATCTATCAGTTGGATAGAGGCACCATCCCAATTAAGGTTTTTTTTTTTTTTTTTTTGGATTCGCCCGGAGGTAAGAAATCTTCATAGATACGTATGACCCGCGCCATACGCATGCACGATTTACATTCTAAGAAGTTCCCGGATCAGCCGGACTGATAGAATGCACCTACGTGCTAAAACTTACCACCTGTTGGCAAATAATAGCCTCCACTAAGCACAATTCCTTGGCCTTTCAGCGGAAATTAAAATTAAATAAAATTTGAGAATTTTTGTGCTTATGTAAACTTCATAAACATCATCGAATAAAAGCACATTCTTCATAATACGAAGCAATACAAGACAACATCCAACATTATATATTAGACCATATATAACCGCATTTATAATTGTTGTCGTTCGGCTTGAGGCCACTGTCCAACCCAAGATCCTACGTGGAAAAGAGATGCAACTCTCAAACACCAAACCAATACCAAACATAGCACAGATATACAAGTATATAGTAACATCTACACAATTATCGCGAGTTATATTTGTTATCACAAGGAATGCGTTAAGTATTCAAATGTAATATCATTTTGCAATTTAAGACATCCACCGTGTCAGAAAAATTTATCAAGTTCAAGTTGCCATTAAAATCACTACACATACATCGCAAAGGGTCGTGAAGGGCATAATTAGAAGTGCACTGACTCAACTTAAAAAGCTGGAAATGTCTGGCTCCGCTCCTGGGGATGTTGAAGTTTAATGAAGAAAGGAGGTATTGTGAGTATATATCACCACTGAGTAATTTGTATAAAAAAGAGACATTGAGCATAATTCTTCTGCTTCTTAAGGAAGGCAGGGAAATAATTTTGAGGCGTGTTTCATAAGGGGGAAGAATAATATTGGGGTTCCAACGATAATGTAAAGCAAAAAGTAAGAATTGTTTTTGGACCGATTCTAATGCATCGATGTGGACATTGTATTGAGGGTTCCATATTACGGATGCATATTCAAGAATTGGTCTAACAAGAGAGGTATAATGTATTTTAGTAGTAAAAGGATCGTTGAATTCTTTAGCCCATCTTTTAATGAAACCAAGGACACTAGCCTTATTTACCACCAAATTAACTTGAAGATTGAAACGAAGTTTAGGATCCAAAATTACACCTAAATCAAGAAAACTGTGTACAATTTCTAAGTTAGTATTATTTATAGTGTAATTTATACTATTAGCAATTCGAAGTGAGAATGTCATTTGCTTACATTTTTTTAAGTTTAATTTTAAAAGGTTAAAATTACACCACTCAACTAGACTGTTTAAATCCGATTGTAAGAGTTGTTGATCTTCAGGCGATTTGTAAGTTAGGAAAAGTTTCACGTCATCGGCGTACATTAAGACGTTAGAGTGTTTTATTACTGAAGGAAGGTCATTTATAAACAGTAAAAATAAAACCGGACCAAGATGACTTCCCTGCGGAACACCAGATGTAACCAAAATATTTCTTATATAAAACTTTTTGAGAACGATTCGACAAGTACGAGTTAATCCAGTGTAATAGTTTGACGGGAAACCCAATTAGATGAAGCTTTTTCAGAAGAAGATAATGATTGACACAATCAAAAGCTTTGCTAAAGTCTGTATAAATAACGTCAGTCTGTCGTCCTAAAGTAAAACCTTTGATGACACGCGAAGTAAACTCCAAGAGGTTAGTTGACGTAGATTTTCCCTTTAAGAAATCATGTTGAGAGGTGGAAATGGAGGAAGATACGACGTGGGTTATTTGATCAGTTATAATTTTCTCAAATAACTTAGGGATTGCGCTTAGTTTTGCGATACCTCGGTAATTGGAAACATCAATTTTTGAGCCGGATTTATGAAGAGGTATTATATAAGATTTTCTCCATATATAGGGAAAATGACCACTGTGCAAGGATGTGTTAAAAATTTTTGACAGAGGAGAACACAAACTTTTGGTGATTTGCTTTCTAATATTTAAAATCAACCAAATTGCAATGAGCGGAACACGAGCTGATGCAGCCAGAATTACTAGTCTTAATGAATATTTTATTCATCTATCATTTTCTCTTAAAACTAACAGGGTTGCTTTCAAGTTCGAAAGTAGTAACAATGTTTACAAAGTAGTAAGGTTTGCTTAATATGATATAGTAATGTAAATGTATATAAAAAGTAAATGTAATAGAAAGATAAGTGAAATGAGTTATATATTAATTAATGAAAAATGATTTATGAAAATTATTGATACAAGACCGCTACAGTATCCCCCTCCTAGTTGTAAACTAACGATAACGCTGGGGAATGATAACTCGTCGTCCCGATTTGGTAGTTTTCTCAGAATGGTTCGCTGCGTTGCTTTGTTGCTCTAGTGGTTCGCTGGAAAAATCTATCGATGTTGTAGTTTCGGCCGGAGATTTGATTTGTTTTTCGTTCACAAAGGCTGCTTTGAGGCGGTCGATCGAAACGTTGACTTCACGACGTAACATTTTGACTTTGAAAAATTTTTCGGACCTTTCCAATACTTCGAAAGGGCCCTCGTATGGTGGCTCCAGAGGTTGACGAACGTGGTCGACACGCACGAAAACGTATTTGCAATTCCGCAGAGCTGGCTGGACGAACGATTTATCAGAAATGTGATGTGACGCTAGAACTGGTTGCAGAGATTGCATCGCTTTTCGTAACCTCTTGACGAATTCGGTTTCCATTGTCTCGTAGTCGTTGCTTGTTTGTTGAAAAAACTCGCCAGGAAGGCGCAATGGTGTGCCGTATAGCATTTCAGCTGGACTAGCACCGATATCTTCCTTAATTGTTGTTCGCATACTCAGCATGACCAGATATATAGTGAGAGCCCAGTCTCCCGACGCATGGCATTTGATGGCCGCTTTTAATGTTCGGTGCCATCTTTCCACCATGCCGTTGGCCTGCGGATGGTAGGCTGTTGTTCGCAAGTGCTTGACGCCCAATAACTGGTTGAGTTCGCGGAATAGGCTGGACTCGAATTGTCGGCCTTGGTCCGTAGTTATGCGCGCAGGGACGCCATAGACTGAAATCCAGCCCGTGAGCAGGGCATAAGCGACTGTCTCTGCTGAAATATCTGGAATCGGTACCGCCACCGGCCACCTAGAAAATCTATCAATACATGTTAAGCAATATCTATTACCTCGAGATGTTGGTAATGGGCCAATTAAATCCACGTTGATATGCTCGAATCGCTTATCAGTAGGTGCGTAGACCCCTACTGTGGACTTTGTGTGGCGATGTACCTTCGCTCTTTGGCACTGGATGCAGGCCTGCGTAAACCGTGCAATGTCTTTGCACATTCCAGGCCAAACATAACTTGCTGAAACCAATTTCTGTGTAGCTTTTATTCCTGGGTGCGCCAACCGATGTAAAGTGTTCACCACTTGCTGCCGAAAATTTGCTGGGACGTATGGTCGAATTTTGTTGTGCGCTGTATCGCACACGAGTGCTGCTGAGGTTCCTGGAATAGGTAAACTTTTCAGTAATAGAGAATTTTTCTCTTGCGAGCCGATCAACTCCTCCAATTCTGGATCCTTGCTTTGCTCTTTAGCAAGCGCTTCGAAATCGATGGTATCCATGGAAATCGCATTGATTCTAGACAACCAATCTGCTATGTCGTTGCTTTTACCTGGCATGTAGCGTATATCCGTCGAAAATTGACTTATGTAATCGAGTTGACGTGCTCTTCGTGGCGCTGCTTTTTCCATTTTTTGGTGGAAAGCGTAGACTAAGGGCTTATGGTCGGTGAAAATCACGAATTCCTTGCCTTCAAGCGTGTGCCTAAAATACTGTATACCCTGTATTGTAATAGAACAATGTTATAAAATGCAGCTCGGGATTTCGTCAGGACCAGTCGTAAAAGAAGATTTAACTTGTCGAAGGTAATGCATAACTATATTAGAATCTATTACGGGGGTTTCAAAAGAGTTAATTGGTGGTAGGACTCATGCTCAATGGTATATCGGAGTAGGTTGTTTTAAAGAAGTTTGCAAACATGTTGGAAACTTCGATTTCGCAAGATGCTTCTTCAGGATTGAATTTCATAAGAGGTGGGAAGCTGGAGGTTTTTCGTTTTGAGTTGACAAAATGTAACGTGAGCCTGTGAGCTGAAAAGAAGAAACTAAAAAAGGGGTTAATACAATTATTCAAATTGGTTACTTACCTCTATGCGCTGAGCTCCACTTTTGATGTTCAAATTTGTTTTTTTATTATTTTTTTATCTGCTGCGTTTAAAATTACATTATTTTAGCTATTTGATTTCAATTCTTGCACCTTTAGGCTTAAGCTCAAAATTAAATGAAAGAAACGTGGAAAGCAATGACAGCTGAGAAATGTCACTTTCCATTGGAATGCCTGTTCGAAAATGTAAGATTGAGCGACTGGGGATATGAGTGAATGGCTAATTCACAATAGAGATATAGTCTTAAATGAGAAGGATTTTTGTCTTGTAACTAGCTAAGCTTTTTACCACTGTTAGGGTTTGAGTGTGGATGTTGTTTTACTCTGTGTTTTGAGTTTTTTTTGTATAAGAGGTTTGTGTCTTGGTTGTCTTCGGTGTTTTTACATCCACTCTCACTCAAGTTTGTTGAGCTAGGAACAAAACGATGTATTCAGCCAAACTTTATGATTTATGTGTTAGTAAACGAATCGTGAATTTAGCTAGTTTAAACTAATAGGATATCAAAGCTAAAATCAGCAGAGCAGAGATGAAAAAGTGTTCTTCAAAGAAAGAAGTGTTGTGTTTAAAAGTGCAAGTGAAGTTTTTTTAAACAGTGCATTAAAAACTTAGAAAAGGCAGCCAGATCATCACGGTGTAATATCGTAAGTACTAGGTTCTAAGTTTTAGTTGTGTAACAAAAAAAAAAAAAAAAAAAAAAAAAAAAAAAATATAAAAAAAAACCGCAGTTTAGTAAAAATTAATTATTTGTTGCTAGGTCAATCGTCAAGTGACCGGATGAAACGGTGTCCCGTACTCCCGTTGTTTTTTTATACATATGTGCCGATCCGCTAGGTGCTGGCATATATACATATATATATAATATATATACATTGATAATCTTAGGTAAGAGTTTTAGCATAATGTAGCTAGTGTAGAATATTCTAATTTTAAACATTTTTTACTAGGTCCTTGCATGGCGGGAGGGCAGTTTTAGGACCTAAGATTAATTGCGAAAGATTTTTTTGTATATCTTAAAATCAGCGCTAAAGTTTAATGCATAGTAGAGTCGCGAAGTTAAGGTCCAGTGGGAATAAAGTTACTCAAGTGCCCAGAGAGTAACATCGAGCTAACCAACAGCTGTTCGCGACTGGAAAACGAAGACGAAATGAGCAGAGGTCAATGACCGAAAGTAAAATTGAGGCAGCAGAGAGCCAACAGCTGATCGTCGCTGTGATATAAAAATATATACATGCATACACATTGTATATATATATATATAGAGTTCAACGACCTCAGCACAATTTCTTTTGTTCTTTGCATATGCTTGGACTATCGATATGTTTAATTTTAAAGTTTCTTTTTTTTATTTTTATATGCTTAAAATTGCGATTTTTTTTATGAATTAACATTTGCTCAGAGATTAATTTTCTATATTTTAAATCAAATTTAAACATGAAATCTGTATAATTTTTAAGTTTTTTTTACTAGCTTTTTTTTGAATTGTTAAAAGTAGCAATTTTTTATGAATTCATTCTTGCTACGTAGTTTAATTTTTCATATTTTAAGTTTAATTTTATATATGAAATATGCTTAATTTTGAAGTTTTTTTAATTTTTTTAAATAGTTTTCTTTTGTCGATTTTTTTTTATGCATTCAAATACGCTACATATCTTAAATTTTTAATTTAAGTAGATTAGGGTAGAAAGAAAAAGAGAACTGCTTTTCTTTTAACACTTCATACTTTAAACTTTACGAAAACCACGGATGGAATGTAGCAAAGCGGATGCTGGCGCCAACATCAACACTAGCTGGAAATCGGTGAGTTAAGCCCTTTTCATTTTACCATATATATACATATATATATATATATAAAAAAAAGCAGTTTCAATTTCTTTGACTTTGATTCAATTTTTTTTTTATATAAAAAAAAAAAAAAAACAGTTTTAAATTTTTAGATTTTCTTCTATTGCTTTATTTTTTTTTTTTTTTTTTGTACGCAATAACTATTATTCTCTGCATCTATTTATATATATTCCATTTATAACAATTGAATTGCGTTAGTGATTATAAATTGAATTGAATTGAATTGTTTTAATAAATATTAAATATGCCTTGAATCAAGCTATGCGGTTTTATTGCGGTTTAAAGGATTTTTTTTGGTTATTTTTTTTAAGAATAACTAGAGCAAGTATGCCTTGCTAAATATTTTGTCGGTTGGTGTGGACTAGGTAGTGGCTCCTAAACAGGTATGTTGTGATGTAGTTCTGACAGGGAAATGGGTAATAAACGGACTTAGACAGATTTTTGACGGAGTCAGCGCTTGGGAACCACATAAAAAAAATTCATGGAGTCCGTATGTGGTTCACGGCTTCTATGTTAAAGGTGCAGATGTAGGGTGGGATGACTCCAGCTGACGGACAGAGACTTAGGATTGTATGTTATGTGCTTGTTTGCTTCTTTGGTTTTTCATTGCTTCTATTTCACAGTACCTATACTATCAGGTTATTATCCATCTATCTATTTTATCTAATTTTCCAGTATCTATTCGATTTTTTCATTACTTTGTCAGTTATGTCTTTTTTTATTTTGTCTCCTTCGGACACGAACAATTTTATGTTTTGAGCTAGTGGTATGCACATGCTGGCAAGAACCATCCCAAAAGCCGTCGAGCAGCCGGAAAATGCCACCGTGTTAACCGCCGGACATGTAGCACACCCAACATAGCTAGACTCATTACATTGGCGCCCAACGAAATTTTCACTCGTTTCTTCAAAATCTTTATCTATTTTTTTCTATTCTTTGCCTTTGTTACTATTCTTTCCAGGACTGATTTTATTGTCTGAGTACCTCTGTATACTGTCTCGAGTTCTACCGGATGAGTTCGGTCAACTTTGTGATAGTAGCATAGGGGTATTTGCGTTTGGTTTTGTTGACCATATCTGGGTAGGTTCCTCCTGAACCGTTTAACAATAGTCTTGAGTGGTACTACACAGATTATGGATGGCATATGGGGCATTCGATACTAAATACATATGTATATGTATGTGCTGTTGATGTTTTGAAATCTAAGCTACAGTGCTCTGGCTTGATTGGACACTTGAGGCGGATTATAAAAATCAACATGGGGGTTTGAAAAGGCAGGTTACTCTTCAGCCGTGTTCGTAGCCTCAGGCTTGCACATGTAGTGTGGAGTTATGCTACCTTTTAATAAAAACATGTTTTTCTTTGGGGTTTTAGAGGACGGCGACAGATATAGGACTGACATCACAAACGTACAACGGGTTACGGAATACTAAAACAAGTCCACACCAGCCACGACTATCATATTGCTCGCATTAATTTTATTTTTGAATTTTTATTCTTTTATCATTATTTTTTTTTCATTTTATTATTATTTCTTTTTCATTATAGTATTATTTGGTTAAGTTGAATATCCATATTACTAGCTTTGACTAGAATTTCAATTTTTTTTTAGTTTTTATCAATATTTTTCTTATTTTTATTTTTTATTATTGTGCAAAATATTTGAATTACAAGTTGCTTACCTTGATCTGGAATTGAATTATATTTAGGCTTACCTTTTCTTTTACATTTTTTATTTTTTTTATGGTTTTATTGGGGTACATATATTTCTTTTCTTTTTTTTTTTGGATTTAAATGAATTCTTAAAGTTTTAAATAATATCGTTTTATTAGTTTTTTATTTTTTTATTTTTTTTTATTAGGAATATTAATTTTTTTTTTTTGGATCGTTTCCAAACTTTGTCTGACGGTTAATGGTGTAGAATTTTTTTGTCAAAGTTGAATTTCTAATTAAAGTAGAAAAGCCAGCAAGGACCTTAGGTTTTCTGAATTTGGGTGCTAGTCGGTGGATGGAGAAAGGTCAAAAGCCAACCGAGTCGAATAGAGTCGAACGACTATTGTGGGAAGGCAGGCAGTTGCTTGAAACTGGAAGACGAGTGACACGTAGTGTAACTCGTGCTCTAGACGCCCAAGCCATAAGCTCTGATACTCGGTCTGCAAGTTGGCAAGGAAATAGACATTTTAACTACCGAGTAGGACCTTCCGAAAACGTTAGGGTATTAAACCAGGTTTCTGAGAATACCGCAGAAAATACTCTCAGTTTTTCAAAAAAGCTCGAGCGGGTATTCGAAATGTCGGATCAGGAACGTGAGGAAGAAGGCGCAGGAGGAGTCGCAGAGGGAGGAGCTGGTGGTGCTAGAGAAGGTCCCTACGCTGCAGGTGCCACCGCGGTTACCAATCTGCAGCTGGATCAAATGATGGCCATGCTGATGCAGCAAAATCAATTAATGATTAATTGTATGGATGAGGTGCGGAATGTGCGAGGTGAAGTAGTGGCCTTAAATAGTCGAATTGCAGAAATTGAAGGGTCAATACATTCCAACACAGCGTTGCCGCCTACTAATACCTCCACGCCGACAATTTCAAAGTCTAGTGAGGGTGAAAGTGTACCTATAGGGGTTCAAGAAAATGAAGGGAATATGGTCAGAACCGAGGTTAGAGGACAAGAGTCACAGGGACTAGAGCGGATGGTGAAGACATATAGTCTGAGTGAGGTAGAGAAGCGCAAGAACGTGGACCTGGATAGGTGGCACGTGAAATTTGGGGGGACCAGCAAGGACATGACTGTGGAAAGTTTTATATTCCGAATTGAGAAAATGCGAGAGCAATATGGCATTTCTTACAACCAACTTTTTTCGGATTTTCACTGTCTTGTTACTGGTAGTGCCTCCAAATGGTATTGGCAAGTTTTAGAAGACCATGCAGAGGATGATCTGTTTGATTATTATGCGCTCAAGAAGGAGCTGTTAAACCATTTCAAGTCGGCAGAATCAGACTATGAAATAATCAAAGAGATCATGGATAGGAAGCAGCAAGTAGGAGAGAGTTTTGAGGATATTTATGCAGAAATTCACAATTTAACTTTTCGACTTAGGAAAAAAATCCCGGAACGAGAATTTGTAAAGGAAAGCAGAACTAAGACAAGGCAAGTCAATGAGATAGAAGGGACAAAAATTGAAAATGTCGAGGAAGATTCAGACAGGGGAGGATTTGAGATTGAAGCGATTGGGCAGGGAAGCATGAGAACCAATGAGAGAAGTGGGAACAGAAATGGAAAGCCATTTGGGCCCCCACCTTCAAACTGTGTTGGCAATAGGACAGGTCGACAAATGCCAGTAGCATCGCCGGCAACAGTGCCACTGTTACCGCTCTTTACAATGCAAGGTCAAACTCAACCTCTTAATGTCTCCAGTCCAGTGTTTTGTCCCTCGCCTTTTCACTTGAATTTGTGCTTCAGCTGCGGAATGCCAGGTGATTATTTTAAGAAAAATGCTCAGGGAGCTATGAAAGAAAATCGTTGCAAGTCTGCGTTTCATGATATGTTGTGTTTTGTATGTGGTCGTTGTGAATCGTATTGTCAGTACAAGTCTAGTGTTATAAATGGTGCGTTAAACTCTCAACTGGCGGAGATGACCGGGAACTCTGTCCAGACAGCCAACTACCCGGCGAGTCAGGGGCAATAAAAATTCTTAGCAGATGCAAGTCAGAGAATCTGGTGAAGGAAGTGTCAACGTCGAAACCTCTCAAGAGTCTGCATCAGCGACTCATTGAATATGAAGATGCGAGAGCCAGAATTTTTAGTGAGGAAGTACTCCTCACTAGAAAAAACAAAAATTATAAAAAAATTATGCAGATGAGAGAAAAGCGAAAACTAATTCAAAGATTTAAAAGAAAAATTATATCAACGATAGTGACTTAAAAGGCGACAATAGGTTTTTTGCGCGTACACGAGTTGATGGTGAGGAGATTGTTGCATTGTTGGATTCTGGAGCTTGTGCCAATTGCATTGGAAAAGATGCAGTCGATTTTTTGAAAGATAGGCAAAACAAAATAATTAAAATTAGAGGCCAACAAGTGCGGACGGCTGATGGAGGTCAAACACCTGTGGAAGGAGTGATTTCTTTACCTGTTTTGTGGGAAGGTGAAACAAAAGAAATGGAGTTTCTGATTGTTCCAGCCTTGCAACAGCCATTTTATTTTGGAGTTGAGTTCTGGCAAACTTTTGGAATGTCCGTTGTCAGCAAAGGCAGTTCAGTAACACCCATGATTAAAACAGAACAATCTTTAATTTCAGAATTACGGCAATCCCCCACAGATCTCACTTTTGACTCCACTCAGCATGTCTTGACAAACGCGCAAGTTATAGAACTAGAGAAAGTAAAAGCCAAGTTTCCGTCCTTCGAAGTTCTGGGTCTGGGTAAAACCGATTTAGAGCAACATGTAATCGAAGTTGTAGATGAGAATACGCCAGTCAAACAACGGTTTTATCCAATCTCACCTGCGATCCAGAAACTAGTTTATGCAGAGTTTGATCGTATGCTGAGCATGGGGGTGATTGAGGTCAGCAACAGCAGTTGGAACTCGCCAGTGTCGTTAGTGAGGAAAGAGACAAAAAATAGATTATGTCTAGATGCAAGGAAAGTTAATGAGAGAACAATTAAAGACGCATATCCTTTGCCTCACATTGATGGTATTCTTAGTCGGTTACAAGATACTCGGTATATTTCAGCCATCGACCTCAAGGATGCGTTTTGGCAAATTCCACTAGAAGAAAAGTCAAGAGGCAAGACAGCATTCACGGTACCCGGGAGGCCGCTGTACCAGTTTACAGTGATGCCATTCGGTCTCTGTAATGCTGCGCAACGAATGTGTAGACTGATGGACAAAGTTATTCCCTCGGTGTTGAGAGAAAATGTCTTTGTCTATCTTGATGATCTTTTAGTGTGTTCGGCAAACTTTGAAGCCCATTTAGTACTCCTTGAGGAAGTTGCTAAGTGCCTGAGAAATGCCAAGCTTACCATCAATGTCGAGAAGAGCAAATTTTGCTATCGAGAAGTCAGATACTTAGGATTTGTTGTCGGAGATGGAGGCATTAGGACTGACGTGAGGAAGGTAGCTGCCATGGATGAATTTCCAGAGCCAAAGTCTCCTAGGCAGCTGAGACGATTTCTTGGTATGACAGGGTGGTATCGTAGGTTCATAAAGGACTATGCGACGATAGCTGGACCACTCCATGACTGTCTAACAAAAGACAAAGTTAAACAATTTACCATGTCTGAAGAAGCTAAGCTGGCCTTTGTGAACCTCAAGCAAAGCTTGGTTACTGCACCACTACTAACTAATCCAGACTTTAGCAAACACTTTTACTTACAATGTGACGCTTCGACACAAGGAGTTGGTGGTGTGCTTTTCCAGATGGATGATGAGGGTAGTGAACGTCCGATAGCATACATGTCTGCAAAACTTAATAAGGCTCAGAGGAACTACAGTGTTACTGAGCTTGAATGTTACGCAGCAATACTAAGCGTAAAAAGATTCCGTCCTTATATAGAAGGTTTACCTTTTACTATAATTACGGATCATGCGAGCCTAAAGTGGCTAATGAATCAGAAAGACTTATCTGGAAGATTAGCCAGATGGGGCTTGAAACTTCAGGCTTATAATTTTGACATTGAACATCGTAAAGGTGCTCAAAATGTTGTACCGGACGCATTATCCCGCATGTATATGGAAGAGCTCAGTCAGGTAGATAGGTTGCTAGACGTTGATCTCAAGTCACCGTGTTTTTCAACAGTCGAGTATGAAGAATTAAGAAAGCAGGTTGGGGAATTAAAAGATAGTTTACCGGACGTTTGTGTATCTGACGGTTTTGTTTATAAACGGACAGAAATGAGTAAGGGAGATGCATTGCAAGAAGACCGCGCTTGGAAATTGTGGGTTCCGTCCGAATTACGTGCGGGCTTGTTGGAAGCTTCACATTTTTCTCCATCTGCTGGCCATGGAGGTATGCATAAAACGCTAGCAAAAGTGCGTGAACGGTATTTCTGGCCAGGTATGGTGACTGATGTGCAGCAGTTGGTTAAAAGTTGTGAGATATGCAAGGCAACAAAGAATTCTAACCTGACACGTCGTCCTCCAATGGGTGATCAACAAATAACTGAGCGTCCATTTCAACATCTATATATAGATTATATGGGACCATATCCTCGAACTAAGGAAGGTAATTGTTTTTTGTTTATATGTTTAGACCATTTTTCTAAGTTTGTTTGGCTGAAACCTTTACGAAAGGCAACGTCAACAGACGTAGTAAAGTTCCTCGAACGTGATGTGTTTCATATTTTTGGTGTCCCTGAATTTGTCCATTCCGATAATGGCAAACAATTTGTTTCAGATATGTTTAGAGCGTTTCTATGTGAGTATGGTGTTAAGCATATTAAGACCGGGTTTTACTCTCCACAGGCAAATGCGTCCGAGCGTGTAAATAGGTCGGTTCTGCAAATGATTCGAGCGTTCGTTGGCGAGAATCAGAAAAATTGGGACAAGCATGTTAGTAACGCAGCGTTTGCGATCAGAAGTGTTGTCCATAGTTCAATTGGAGTAGAGCCATATTATGCAGCTTTTGGAAGCCATATGATACAACACGGAGCTTCGTATGAAATCATGCGACGACTACACTCAGTAAAAAATGAAAATTTGATGGTAAAAACTTTGGCTGATAAACAATTACTTTTAAGAGACAAAATTTACAACCAACTCAGAATCGCATATGAAAAAAACGAAAAAACGTATAATACACGCAGTAAAGACGTAAGCTTCAAGGTAGGACAAGTGGTATATCGTCGAAACTTCAAGCAAAGTAATCGGGCCGAAGCCTACAATGCGAAATTAGCACCCTCCTTTTTAAGATGTATCGTGCTTCGAACAGTTGGAAACTCATTATATGAGCTTGGCAATATGGCTGGCAAGAAGTTGGGGGTATACCACGCGAAGGATATGTTTGTAGCATAGGTCGGGGAAAGTGCAATATTAGAATAAGAATTCGTGATTTTTGTTGTCTTGTATTATCTTATTCTTGTTGTACTGCAAATAAATGTGACCTAGGTACCGAGCCGGACCTATAATAACTTTATGTTGAGGCGTGAGATGTTCTTTTGTGTTAGGGTAAGAGTTGTTTGTTATTTCGTTTATAATCTTTTTAGCCGTTGTTTCTGTTAGAGTCTGATTTTGTGTTAAGTTCTTCCAGTGATCCTAGGTTGTGGACTTGCATAGATTGTGCAATTTTACAAAGCCTGGCTAGCTCATAAAAATTTGGAGCATGAGATTGTGGGTCGAGGCCACACGTTTATGGTAGGTCACGTTGAAAAAGTATCTTACGGACACGCTCCATGTTGCCAGCAACATCGACGGGTCCGAGCCTGTAACGTGAGCCTGTGAGCTGAAGAGAAGAAAAAAAAAAAAAGGGTTAATACAATTATTCAAATTGGTTACTTACCTCTATGCGCTGAGCTCCACTTTTGATGTTCAAATTTGTTTTTTTATTATTTTTTTATCTGCTGCGTTTAAAATTACATTATTTTAGCTATTTGATTTCAATTCTTGCACCTTTAGGCTTAAGCTCAAAATTAAATGAAAGAAACGTGGAAAGCGATGACAGCTGAGAAATGTCACTTCCCATTGGAATGCCTGTTCGAAAATGTAAGATTGAGCGACTGGGGATATGAGTGAATGGCTAATTCACAATAGAGATATAGTCTTAAATGAGAAGGATTTTTGTCTTGTAACTAGCTAAGCTTTTTACCACTGTTAGGGTTTGAGTGTGGATGTTGTTTTACTCTGTGTTTTGAGTTTTTTTTTGTATAAGAGGTTTGTGTCTTGGTTGTCTTCGGTGTTTTTACATCCACTCTCACTCAAGTTTGTTGAGCTAGGAACAAAACGATGTATTCAGCCAAACTTTATGATTTATGTGTTAGTAAACGAATCGTGAATTTAGCTAGTTTAAACTAATAGGATATCAAAGCTAAAATCAGCAGAGCAGAGATGAAAAAGTGTTCTTCAAAGAAAGAAGTGTTGTGTTTAAAAGTGCAAGTGAAGTTTTTTTAAACAGTGCATTAAAAACTTAGAAAAGGCAGCCAGATCATCACGGTGTAATATCGTAAGTACTAGGTTCTAAGTTTTAGTTGTGTAACAAAAAAAAAAAAAAAAAAAAAAAAAAAAAAAAAAAAAAAAAATATAAAAAAAAACCGCAGTTTAGTAAAAATTAATTATTTGTTGCTAGGTCAATCGTCAAGTGACCGGATGAAACGGTGTCCCGTACTCCCGTTGTTTTTTTATACATATTTGCCGATCCGCTAGGTGCTGTCATATATACATATATATATACATTGATAATCTTAGGTAAGAGTTTTAGCATAATGTAGCTAGTGTAGAATATTCTAATTTTAAACATTTTTT
This sequence comes from Pherbina coryleti, assembly GCA_943735915.1. Taxonomy (NCBI): domain Eukaryota; kingdom Metazoa; phylum Arthropoda; class Insecta; order Diptera; family Sciomyzidae; genus Pherbina; species Pherbina coryleti. The sequence goes on along the minus strand of OX030948.1, from coordinate 114,316,782 downwards.
ACTAGGTCCTTGCATGGCGGGAGGGCAGTTTTGGGACCTAAGATTAATTGCGAAAGATTTTTTTGTATATCTTAAAATCAGCGCTAAAGTTTAATGCATAGTAGAGTCGCGAAGTTAAGGTCCAGTGGGAATAAAGTTACTCAAGTGCCCAGAGAGTAACATCGAGCTAACCAACAGCTGTTCGCGACTGGAAAACGAAGACGAAATGAGCAGAGGTCAATGACCGAAAGTAAAATTGAGGCAGCAGAGAGCCAACAGCTGATCGTCGCTGTGATATAAAAATATATGCATGCATACACATTGTATATATATATATATAGAGTTCAACGACCTCAGCACAATTTTTTTTGTTCTTTGCATATGCTTGGACTATCGATATGTTTAATTTTAAAGTTTCTTTTTTTATTTTTATATGCTTAAAATTGCGATTTTTTTTATGAATTAACGTTTGCTCAGAGATTAATTTTCTATATTTTAAATCAAATTTAAACATGAAATCTGTATAATTTTCAAGTTTTTTTTACTAGCTTTTTTTTTTAATTGTTAAAAGTAGCAATTTTTTATGAATTCATTCTTGCTACGTAGTTTAATTTTTCATATTTTAAGTTTAATTTTATATATGAAATATGCTTGATTTTGAAGTTTTTTTTAATTTTTTTAAATAGTTTTCTTTTGTCGATTTTTTTATGCATTCAAATACGCTACATATCTTAAATTTTTAATTTAAATCTTAATATTTTTGAATACGGCCTTTTCATTATTTATATTGAAAACGAGTTATTGAGCTCTAGGCCCATCATGTTGAGAACAAGACAACATGAAGAACAAAGAAGGCGACAGCCAACAACAACAACAACAACGGCTCTGTATAGAGCCAATCACAACAGCTTTGACTATACAGACTGTTTCATTGGTCGCTACACCAACTCATCAGTAGTCTTTTGTGTGACTTTACACTGTGATCCACTCAAGCTACTTAGGTTCTAGTTATACTGCCAATATGCCGAGAAAGTTACCCGGAATTTTATTTTGGCAGAGAACGCTTGAATTTTTGTAACTGAGTTCTTATCGACATTAGATGCAAGCTGTACCAAGGTTGACCTAAATCGTATCATACTTTTTAGGCCTAGCCTTAATTCATGTGCATCTTCGAAACTCGATCACGTGGTTTGCCGCTATCAGAGCATATTGAAGTTGTTGTTATTTTTGCTTTTTAGCTCCTCCCTTTTTCCACACTTCCATTTTTAGGGTTCAGTTAGTTTAACTGATGGTACACCTAACATGGTGTGGAGACCATTTTGTTATGAAAGACTTTGTTGTTTATGTGATTAACACACAACTAATGATTTTCTTAACATTTTATGGGCGTGCTCTTCCAGAAATTTTAAATCTTAATATTTTTGAATACGGCCTTTTCATTATTTATATTGAAAACGAGTTATTGAGCTCTAGGCCCATCATGTTGAGAACAAGACAACATGAAGAACAAAGAAGGCGACAGCCAACAACAACAACAACAACGGCTCTGTATAGAGCCAATCACAACAGCTTTGACTATACAGACTGTTTCATTGGTCGCTACACCAACTCATCAGTAGTCTTTTGTGTGACTTTACACTGTGATCCACTCAAGCTACTTAGGTTCTAGTTATACTGCCAATATGCCGAGAAAGTTACCCGGAATTTTATTTTGGCAGAGAACGCTTGAATTTTTGTAACTGAGTTCTTATCGACATTAGATGCAAGCTGTACCAAGGTTGACCTAAATCGTATCATACTTTTTAGGCCTAGCCTTAATTCATGTGCATCTTCGAAACTCGATCACGTGGTTTGCCGCTATCAGAGCATATTGAAGTTGTTGTTATTTTTGCTTTTTAGCTCCTCCCTTTTTCCACACTTCCATTTTTAGGGTTCAGTTAGTTTAACTGATGGTACACCTAACATGGTGTGGAGACCATTTTGTTATGAAAGACTTTGTTGTTTATGTGATTAACACACAACTAATGATTTTCTTAACATTTTATGGGCGTGCTCTCCCAGAAATTTTAAATCTATATATTTTTGAATACGGCCTTTTCATTATTTATATTGAAAACGAGTTATTGAGCTCTAGGCCCATCATGTTGAGAACAAGACAACATGAAGAACAAAGAAGGCGACAGCCAACAACAACAACAACAACGGCTCTGTATAGAGCCAATCACAACAGCTTTGACTATACAGACTGTTTCATTGGTCGCTACACCAACTCATCAGTAGTCTTTTGTGTGACTTTACACTGTGATCCACTCAAGCTACTTAGGTTCTAGTTATACTGCCAATATGCCGAGAAAGTTACCCGGAATTTTATTTTGGCAGAGAACGCTTGAATTTTTGTAACTGAGTTCTTATCGACATTAGATGCAAGCTGTACCAAGGTTGACCTAAATCGTATCATACTTTTTAGGCCTAGCCTTAATTCATGTGCATCTTCGAAACTCGATCACGTGGTTTGCCGCTATCAGAGCATATTGAAGTTGTTATTTTTGCTTTTTAGCTCCTCCCTTTTTCCACACTTCCATTTTTAGGGTTCAGTTAGTTTAACTGATGGTACACCTAACATGGTGTGGAGACCATTTTGTTATGAAAGACTTTGTTGTTTATGTGATTAACACACAACTAATGATTTTCTTAACATTTTATGGGCGTGCTCTCCCAGAAATTTTAAATCTTAATATTTTTGAATACGGCCTTTTCATTATTTATATTGAAAACGAGTTATTGAGCTCTAGGCCCATCATGTTGAGAACAAGACAACATGAAGAACAAAGAAGGCGACAGCCAACAACAACAACAACAACGGCTCTGTATAGAGCCAATCACAACAGCTTTGACTATACAGACTGTTTCATTGGTCGCTACACCAACTCATCAGTAGTCTTTTGTGTGACTTTACACTGTGATCCACTCAAGCTACTTAGGTTCTAGTTATACTGCCAATATGCCGAGAAAGTTACCCGGAATTTTATTTTGGCAGAGAACGCTTGAATTTTTGTAACTGAGTTCTTATCGACATTAGATGCAAGCTGTACCAAGGTTGACCTAAATCGTATCATACTTTTTAGGCCTAGCCTTAATTCATGTGCATCTTCGAAACTCGATCACGTGGTTTGCCGCTATCAGAGCATATTGAAGTTGTTGTTATTTTTGCTTTTTAGCTCCTCCCTTTTTCCACACTTCCATTTTTAGGGTTCAGTTAGTTTAACTGATGGTACACCTAACATGGTGTGGAGACCATTTTGTTATGAAAGACTTTGTTGTTTATGTGATTAACACACAACTAATGATTTTCTTAACATTTTATGGGCGTGCTATCCCAGAAATTTTAAATCTTAATATTTTTGAATACGGCCTTCGAAACAGTCTGTATAGTCAAAGCTGTTGTGATTGGCTCTATACAGAGCCGTTGTTGTTGTTGTTGTTGGCTGTCGCCTTCTTTGTTCTTCATGTTGTCTTGTTCTCAACATGATGGGCCTAGAGCTCAATAACTCGTTTTCAATATAAATAATGAAAAGGCCGTATTCAAAAATATTAAGATTTAAAATTTCTGGGAGAGCACGCCCATAAAATGTTAAGAAAATCATTAGTTGTGTGTTAATCACATAAACAACAAAGTCTTTCATAACAAAATGGTCTCCACACCATGTTAGGTGTACCATCAGTTAAACTAACTGAACCCTAAAAATGGAAGTGTGGAAAAAGGGAGGAGCTAAAAAGCAAAAATAACAACAACTTCAATATGCTCTGATAGCGGCAAACCACGTGATCGAGTTTCGAAGATGCACATGAATTAAGGCTAGGCCTAAAAAGTATGATACGATTTAGGTCAACCTTGGTACAGCTTGCATCTAATGTCGATAAGAACTCAGTTACAAAAATTCAAGCGTTCTCTGCCAAAATAAAATTCCGGGTAACTTTCTCGGCATATTGGCAGTATAACTAGAACCTAAGTAGCTTGAGTGGATCACAGTGTAAAGTCACACAAAAGACTACTGATGAGTTGGTGTAGCGACCAATGAAACAGTCTGTATAGTCAAAGCTGTTGTGATTGGCTCTATACAGAGCCGTTGTTGTTGTTGTTGTTGGCTGTCGCCTTCTTTGTTCTTCATGTTGTCTTGTTCTCAACATGATGGGCCTAGAGCTCAATAACTCGTTTTCAATATAAATAATGAAAAGGCCGTATTCAAAAATATTAAGATTTAAAATTTCTGGGAGAGCACGCCCATAAAATGTTAAGAAAATCATTAGTTGTGTGTTAATCACATAAACAACAAAGTCTTTCATAACAAAATGGTCTCCACACCATGTTAGGTGTACCATCAGTTAAACTAACTGAACCCTAAAAATGGAAGTGTGGAAAAAGGGAGGAGCTAAAAAGCAAAAATAACAACAACTTCAATATGCTCTGATAGCGGCAAACCACGTGATCGAGTTTCGAAGATGCACATGAATTAAGGCTAGGCCTAAAAAGTATGATACGATTTAGGTCAACCTTGGTACAGCTTGCATCTAATGTCGATAAGAACTCAGTTACAAAAATTCAAGCGTTCTCTGCCAAAATAAAATTCCGGGTAACTTTCTCGGCATATTGGCAGTATAACTAGAACCTAAGTAGCTTGAGTGGATCACAGTGTAAAGTCACACAAAAGACTACTGATGAGTTGGTGTAGCGACCAATGAAACAGTCTGTATAGTCAAAGCTGTTGTGATTGGCTCTATACAGAGCCGTTGTTGTTGTTGTTGTTGGCTGTCGCCTTCTTTGTTCTTCATGTTGTCTTGTTCTCAACATGATGGGCCTAGAGCTCAATAACTCGTTTTCAATATTTTTAATTTAAGTAGATTAGGGTAGAAAGAAAAAGAGAACTGCTTTTTTTTAACACTTCATACTTTAAACTTTACGAAAACCACGGATGGAAAGTAGCAAAGCGGATGCTGGCGCCAACATCAACACTAGCTGGAAATCGGTGAGTTAAGCCCTTTTCATTTTACCATATATATACATATATATATATATATAAAAAAAAGCAGTTTCAATTTCTTTGACTTTGATTCAATTTTTTTTATATAAAAAAAAAAAAAAAAAAACAGTTTTAAATTTTTAGATTTTCTTCTATTGCTTTATTTTTTTTTTTTTTTTTTGTACGCAATAACTATTATTCTCTGCATCTATTTATATATATTCCATTTATAACAATTGAATTGCGTTAGTGATTATAAATTGAATTGAATTGAATTGTTTTAATAAATATTAAATATGCCTTGAATCAAGCTATGCGGTTTTATTCCGGTTTAAAGGATTTTTTTTGGTTATTTTTTTTAAGAATAACTAGAGCAAGTATGCCTTGCTAAATATTTTGTCGGTTGGTGTGGACTAGGTAGTGGCTCCTAAACAGGTATGTTGTGATGTAGTTCTGACAGGGAAATGGGTAATAAACGGACTTAGACAGATTTTTGACGGAGTCAGCGCTTGGGAACCACATAAAAAAAATTCATGGAGTCCGTATGTGGTTCACGGCTGCTATGTTAAAGGTGCAGATGTAGGGTGGGATGACTCCAGCTGACGGACAGAGACTTAGGATTGTATGTTATGTGCTTGTTTGCTTCTTTGGTTTTTCATTGCTTCTATTTCACAGTACCTATACTATCAGGTTATTATCCATCTATCTATTTTATCTAATTTTCCAGTATCTATTCGATTTTTTCATTACTTTGTCAGTTATGTCTTTTTTTATTTTGTCTCCTTCGGACACGAACAATTTTATGTTTTGAGCTAGTGGTATGCACATGCTGGCAAGAACCATCCCAAAAGCCGTCGAGCAGCCGGAAAATGCCACCGTGTCAACCGCCGGACATGTAGCACACCCAACATAGCTAGACTCATTACAAAAAGTGTAGAAAAGTTTCGGATTATCTTTGAATTGAATTTTTATTTTGGCTATATAGGCAGAGTAGCATTGTTTATTTAATAGTTGATATCTGTAACGACAAGAGGAATAGCAAGCGAAGTCTAAATTAGAGCCTGACTTATATTTTACCTTATATTTTTTAAATAAGCGATTTTTTGAATTTTTTAAAGACTTAAGTTCATTAGTTAACCAAGGAGGGTTTAAAGGTTTGAAATTAATATTTTTTTTTTGCACAGATAATGAGAAACATTTTTGCAAGGTATCATTAAGAAACTGTACTGAAGATTCGACATCATAAAAAGAGTATGAAGACCTATTATTTAAAATTGGGGACCAGTCAATCCGCGCGAGAAGAGCATTAAGTTTAGCATAGTCTGTTTTTTTAAAGTTAAAAATTTTATTATTTCGCGTATCTGGAGCTAATTTATTGTCATTTATGTTGTCAAGTAATATTGTTATTTCAAGAGTTGGATGATAATCGTCTTCAGGTAAGGAAACTGGGTTCGAACGACGGAGATTTACGGAAGTGCATCTATCTACAAATACAAGGTCAAGAGATCTATAATTTTTATTAAGAATATTATTAACCTGCTGAAGACACAGATCAGACAACTTATCTAAGAAATCATTTATCCAATCAAAGGCAGAAATAGGAGTAAGAAATGCGGAATCATCGGAAATACTCAAGGATACAGAAGGTAAGTTGAAATCACCTAATGCAATGATAGTATCCATATTTTTAAGCATATTATGGACTGTTTCAATGGCACTAATGTGGTTTAAGTAAATTGTTAAATCACTTTTAGGTGGAATGTAAGAGCAAGTAAGAAAAATCGTATTATTATTTACTTTAACTGTAACACAAATAAACTCAAGGTCGTTGGTACCAGGAATTGTTAATTCCTCCGAAGCAAGCGAGTTATGGACAGCTATCAGAACGCCACCACCGATCTTATCATAGCGATCTTTACGAAAAATTTGGTACTTATTGCACATTATTTCAGAGCTTAAAACGTTAGAGCGAAGCCAAGTTTCAGTAAAAACTATAAAGTTATATTCAAAATCAAAACTGTTCATGAAAATATCGGAAAGTTTAGAATTGAGACCTCTTACGTTTTAAAACACAAGCTCTAATTTAGACTTGTGATTTTTTAATCGTTTTTTGTATGGTACTGAGGACTATTAGAAGGACGAGGCAAGTGTACAATATTTGCAATACGCGGTTTGTTTTTGAATTCAAATTCATGAACAATTGTATTACGGGGCCAAAATTTACATCCACAAGAGTATTAAATAAATTTTCCGGAACAGCCAATCTAAAAGAAGTAGTCAGTCTCGCATTTAAATATTTGAATTTTTGGATCGAAAGAGGCATACCACTATTTAACTTTGAATTAATAAAACATTTTATATCATCTTCAGTTGTATCAGCAGCTAAGCGCGAGACAAAGACGTTCCGAGGCTCGGACGTGCCAGGTGCATATCCGTAAATCATTTTCAGTTTTTCGTTTGCGGTAGTCGTCATCAGATTTGGGGATAATTTTTATCTTATTTCTTATATGTTTCATTGAAATTTCGCTTTTACGTGGTGGGCTTCAAACCCAACGCACAACCCTTTAAAGGCAGGGGGAACCCGCCGCTCAGATTAGCCGTCAAACTAACGGTTGCCAGTTTGCCGTTTCTAGAGGACACCACGCAGAGGTTTGAGTCAAAGTACAAAGTAGTTTGAAACAAAGTAGGCTTTTTCCAAACCATGACACCAAAATCATGTACCTAGCTGCTTTGGAACAGATTCCACACCAGGTGATCACTTCGTGATATGACAACCATGTAGCACGAAAAAGGATATTTTTTAATAATTTTTGACACCAAAATCAACTCTCTATCTGCATTGGAACAGATTTCATACCATGTCATAATCCATTATCTAAAAACCGTTGCTGGGCTCCTACACATGCCAGGAGTTTTCTGCACATATGACACCTATTCACATGGAAAGAGGGTATTTTTAAAAATTTTTTGAGACCTAAACCAACTCTCTATCCGCATTGGAACAGATTCCAAACCAGGTCATACTCCATTATCTAAAAACCGTGGCTGGGCTCCTACGCATGCCGGGAATTTTCTGCGCATATGACACCTATGCACCTGCAAAGTGGGTATTTTTTAAAATCTTTTGACACCAAAATCAACTCTCTATCTGCTTTGAAACAGATTCCACACCAGGTCATAATCCATTATCTAAAAACCGTTGCTGTGCTCCTTCGCATGCCAGGAGTTTTCTGCACATATGACACCTATTCACATGCCTGGTAATGGAATCTGTTCCAAAGCAGATAGGGAGTTGGTTTTGGTACCAAACAATTTGTAAAAATTTCAACTTTTCAGGTGCATGGGTGTCATATGTGCTGAAAACTCCTGGCAAGCGTAGGAGCCCAGCAACGGTTTTTTACGCAATGGATTGTGACCTGGTATAGAATCTGTTCCAAAGCAGCTATGTTCTTGATTTTTCTTTTAGAATATTTTCAAATTTGCCTTATTTTTAGCTATATATGTGGCATATGTGCAAAAAAGTCTTAGGTAACCGAATATTGTCTAGAAGTATTTTTACTGTTTAATTCATTGAACTTAAAAAGTAGAGTTACTACAAATTATATTAATATCTTTAAAAATTTCTTAAATATTTCTTTTTAATGTCTAAAAGTTTTTTTGTCGAATATAATTCGCGTTTTGCTAATAAACAACGATTAACGTGCATAATAGACAGTACCACCTTACTTACTTACTTATCTGGCGCTTACAACCGAAGGTCGGTTTTGGCCTCGTATAAGAAATTGCGCCAGCCATTTCTGTTTTGCGCTTGCTGGCGCCATTTGTAAACACCAAGTGTAGTCAGGTTATCCAACACCTGATCCTCCCAACGAAGATGTGGGCGTCTTCTTCTGCGTTGAACACCACCGGGCACCGAATCGAATATTTTTTTCGCTGGAGCGTCGTTTTCCATTCGCTCAACATGACCTAGCCAGCGGAGCCGCTCGATTTTAATACGCTTAACTATGTCGATGTCAGCGAATAGCTCATACAGCTCGTGGTTCCATCGAATTCGGTACTCGCCATTGACGCAGATTGGACCGAAGATCTTACGAAGGATCTTTCTCTCGAAGGCTCCCAAAGTCTTTTCATCAGAACTGCTCAACGTCCAGGTTTGTGCTGCATATAATAGGACGGGCATGATTAGTGACTTATAGAGCGTGAGTTTTGTTCGTCGAGAGAGGGCTCTGCTTCTCAATTGCCTACTCAGCACAAAGTAACACCTGTTGGCAAGAGTTATCCTTCGTTTTATCTCAATGCTGACATCGTTGAAAGAGTTTACGCTGGATCCCAGGTAGACGAAGTCCTTAACAACCTCGAAGGAGATGTTGTCAACAGTGACGTGGTTTCCAAGACGCTGGGCTTGTTTACTTGTTGACACTAGGTATTTCGTCTTATCTGCATTCACTGCAAGACCCATTCGACTCGACTCTTTCACTAACCTGGAGAATGCTGCGCTGACTTCGCACGTATTATGGCCAATGATATCGATATCATCAGCATACGCCAGCAGCATAATACTTTTGTAGAATATCGTGCCACTGTGTCTCAAATCAGCAGCTCGGATGATCTTCTCCATCATTAGGTTGAAAAAGTCGCACGATAAGGAATCACCTTGTCTGAAACCTCGTTTGGTATCGAATGGAGGAGTGAGATCCTTCCCGATTTTAACTGTGCTGCTGGTGTTGCTCAGTGTCATTCTGCAAAGGCGGATGAGCTTTGCAGGAATACCAAATTCAGACATGGTGGAATATAGATGATTCCTTATTGGACTGTCGAAGGCAGCTTTAAAATCGACAAAAAGATGGTATGTGTCGATTTGTTTTTCTAGGGTCTTCTCCAAGATTTGTCGTAGCGTAAATATCTGGTCTATGGTGGATTTGCCAGGTCTGAAGCCACACTGATAAGGTCCAATCAGCTGGTTTACGATGGGCTTCAGTCTTTCACATAGTACGCTCGACAGGATCTTATATGCGATATTCAGAAGGCTTATCCCACGGTAGTTGGTGCAAATTGTGGGATCGCCTTTCTTGTGGATTGGGCAGAGCACACTAAGGTTCCAATCGTTTGGAATGCATTCTTCCGACCATATTCTGCATAGAAGCTCATAAATGCATTTAAATAGAGCTTCGCCTCCATTCTTGAAGAGCTCAGCCGGTAAGCCATCGGCTCCTGCGGCTTTGTTGTTTTTAAGCCGAGCTATAGCTTTCAAGACTTCCCTATGGTCGGGCAGCGGAGCTTCAACGCTGTCGTCCAAAATTGGGGATTCCAGAATATCATCCCTATTGGTGGGATTGTTGTCGTCGTCGCCATTCAGAAGCCTAGAGAAGTGTTCCCTCCACATCATCAGTGTACTCTGGATATCTGTCACTAGATTCCCATTTTCATCTTTGCAGGAAGAGGCCCCGGTCTTAAAACCATCGTCCAGGTGTCTTATTTTTTCGAACAATTTTCGGACCTCGTTCCTGTCACCATGCATCTCAATTTTCTTGCACTCACGCATTTCAAGCTTCCCTTTTCTTTCGCCTGAAAATGCGTCTCTCTTCCCTCCTCTTCTCTTTGTATCGCTCTTTAGCAGCACGCGTTACAACCGACTACAGGGTGGCTTTGTAGGCGGCGTCTTTTTCTGCAGTGGCGTCGCGACACTCCTGGTCGTGCCACTGGTTTCGGCGAGTGCGGTGATAGCCAATCAACTCTTCGGCAGCCGTATGCATTGAGTTGGAAATGTGATTCCACTGCGCGCACATATCGGATTCTTGCATTCTTGGTTGCGCACAGGCGTGCACTGATCTTGGCTGCGACAAGATAGTGATCCGAGTCTATATTGGCACCACAGATGAAGGAAGAGTGCCTTCCGTCAATCAAAACGTGATCAATTTGGTTGCGCGTCTTTTGATCAGGAGACAGCCAAATTGCTTTATGAGTACTGAGATGCTTGAATCTAGTACTACTAACGACCATGTTTCACGCTGCGGCAAAGTCAATCAGCCTCATTCCGTTACCGGAGGTATTGTCGTGGAGGCTGAACTTTACGACTGTTGGACCAAAGATATTTTCTTTTCCCACGTTGGCGTTGAAGTCACAAAGCACGATTTTTATGTCGTGGCGGGGGCTGCACTCATAGGCCTCTTCAAGGCGCTCGTAGAAGCTGTCTTTGGTCTCATCGTCCTTATCTTCTGTCGGAGCGTGCGCACAAATCAGGCTTATATTAAAGAATCTTGCCTTGACACGGATTATGGCAAGTCATTCGTTCACAGGTGTGAATCGCAGGACATGATGCCGTAGTCTCTTGCCAAGCACAAATCCGCATCCAAATTCGTGCTTCTCCGCATGGCCGCTGTAGTAGATATCACAGGATGCTTGCCGTGAGCAACCCTGTCCCTTCCATCGCATTTCTTGGATTGCAGTGATATCAGCCTTGTATCTTTCTAAGATATCTATCAGTTGGATAGAGGCACCATCCCAATTAAGGTTTTTTTTTTTTTTTTTTTGGATTCGCCCGGAGGTAAGAAATCTTCATAGATACGTATGACCTGCGCCATACGCATGCACGATTTACATTCTAAGAAGTTCCCGGATCAGCCGGACTGATAGAATGCACCTACGTGCTAAAACTTACCACCTGTTGGCAAATAATAGCCTCCACTAAGCACAATTCCTTGGCCTTTCAGCGGAAATTAAAATTAAATAAAATTTGAGAATTTTTGTGCTTATGTAAACTTCATAAACATCATCGAATAAAAGCACATTCTTCATAATACGAAGCAATACAAGACAACATCCAACATTATTTATTAGACCATATATAACCGCATTTATAATTGTTGTCGTTCGGCTTGAGGCCACTGTCCAACCCAAGATCCTACGTGGAAAAGAGATGCAACTCTCAAACACCAAACCAATACCAAACATAGCACAGATATACAAGTATATAGTAACATCTACACAATTATCGCGAGTTATATTTGTTATCACAAGGAATGCGTTAAGTATTCAAATGTAATATCATTTTGCAATTTAAGACATCCACCGTGTCAGAAAAATTTATCAAGTTCAAGTTGCCATTAAAATCACTACACATACATCGCAAAGGGTCGTGAAGGGCATAATTAGAAGTGCACTGACTCAACTTAAAAAGCTGGAAATGTCTGGCTCCGCTCCTGGGGATGTTGAAGTTTAATGAAGAAAGGAGGTATTGTGAGTATATATCACCACTGAGTAATTTGTATAAAAAAGAGACATTGAGCATAATTCTTCTGCTTCTTAAGGAAGGCAGGGAAATAATTTTGAGGCGTGTTTCATAAGGGGGAAGAATAATATTGGGGTTCCAACGATAATGTAAAGCAAAAAGTAAGAATTGTTTTTGGACCGATTCTAATGCATCGATGTGGACATTGTATTGAGGGTTCCATATTACGGATGCATATTCAAGAATTGGTCTAACAAGAGAGGTATAATGTATTTTAGTAGTAAAAGGATCGTTGAATTCTTTAGCCCATCTTTTAATGAAACCAAGGACACTAGCCTTATTTACCACCAAATTAACTTGAAGATTGAAACGAAGTTTAGGATCCAAAATTACACCTAAATCAAGAAAACTGTGTACAATTTCTTAGTTAGTATTATTTATAGTGTAATTTATACTATTAGCAATTCGAAGTGAGAATGTCATTTGCTTACATTTTTTTAAGTTTAATTTTAAAAGGTTAAAATTACACCACTCAACTAGACTGTTTAAATCCGATTGTAAGAGTTGTTGATCTTCAGGCGATTTGTAAGTTAGGAAAAGTTTCACGTCATCGGCGTACATTAAGACGTTAGAGTGTTTTATTACTGAAGGAAGGTCATTTATAAACAGTAAAAATAAAACCGGACCAAGATGACTTCCCTGCGGAACACCAGATGTAACCAAAATATTTCTTATATAAAACTTTTTGAGAACGATTCGACAAGTACGAGTTAATCCAGTGTAATAGTTTGACGGGAAACCCAATTAGATGAAGCTTTTTCAGAAGAAGATAATGATTGACACAATCAAAAGCTTTGCTAAAGTCTGTATAAATAACGTCAGTCTGTCGTCCTAAAGTAAAACCTTTGATGACACGCGAAGTAAACTCCAAGAGGTTAGTTGACGTAGATTTTCCCTTTAAGAAATCATGTTGAGAGGTGGAAATGGAGGAAGATACGACGTGGGTTATTTGATCAGTTATAATTTTCTCAAATAACTTAGGGATTGCGCTTAGTTTTGCGATACCTCGGTAATTGGAAACATCAATTTTTGAGCCGGATTTATGAAGAGGTATTATATAAGATTTTCTCCATATATAGGGAAAATGACCACTGTGCAAGGATGTGTTAAAAATTTTTGACAGAGGAGAACACAAACTTTTGGTGATTTGCTTTCTAATATTTAAAATCAACCAAATTGCAATGAGCGGAACACGAGCTGATGCAGCCAGAATTACTAGTCTTAATGAATATTTTATTCATCTATCATTTTCTCTTAAAACTAACAGGGTTGCTTTCAAGTTCGAAAGTAGTAACAATGTTTACAAAGTAGTAAGGTTTGCTTAATATGATATAGTAATGTAAATGTATATAAAAAGTAAATGTAATAGAAAGATAAGTGAAATGAGTTATATATTAATTAATGAAAAATGATTTATGAAAATTATTGATACAAGACCGCTACAGTATCCCCCTCCTAGTTGTAAACTAACGATAACGCTGGGGAATGATAACTCGTCGTCCCGATTTGGTAGTTTTCTCAGAATGGTTCGCTGCGTTGCTTTGTTGCTCTAGTGGTTCGCTGGAAAAATCTATCGATGTTGTAGTTTCGGCCGGAGATTTGATTTGTTTTTCGTTCACAAAGGCTGCTTTGAGGCGGTCGATCGAAACGTTGACTTCACGACGTAACATTTTGACTTTGAAAAATTTTTCGGACCTTTCCAATACTTCGAAAGGGCCCTCGTATGGTGGCTCCAGAGGTTGACGAACGTGGTCGACACGCACGAAAACGTATTTGCAATTCCGCAGAGCTGGCTGGACGAACGATTTATCAGAAATGTGATGTGACGCTAGAACTGGTTGCAGAGATTGCATCGCTTTTCGTAACCTCTTGACGAATTCGGTTTCCATTGTCTCGTAGTCGTTGCTTGTTTGTTGAAAAAACTCGCCAGGAAGGCGCAATGGTGTGCCGTATAGCATTTCAGCTGGACTAGCACCGATATCTTCCTTAATTGTTGTTCGCATACTCAGCATGACCAGATATATAGTGAGAGCCCAGTCTCCCGACGCATGGCATTTGATGGCCGCTTTTAATGTTCGGTGCCATCTTTCCACCATGCCGTTGGCCTGCGGATGGTAGGCTGTTGTTCGCAAGTGCTTGACGCCCAATAACTGGTTGAGTTCGCGGAATAGGCTGGACTCGAATTGTCGGCCTTGGTCCGTAGTTATGCGCGCAGGGACGCCATAGACTGAAATCCAGCCCGTGAGCAGGGCATAAGCGACTGTCTCTGCTGAAATATCTGGAATCGGTACCGCCACCGGCCACCTAGAAAATCTATCAATACATGTTAAGCAATATCTATTACCTCGAGATGTTGGTAATGGGCCAATTAAATCCACGTTGATATGCTCGAATCGCTTATCAGTAGGTGCGTAGACCCCTACTGTGGACTTTGTGTGGCGATGTACCTTCGCTCTTTGGCACTGGATGCAGGCCTGCGTAAACCGTGCAATGTCTTTGCACATTCCAGGCCAAACATAACTTGCTGAAACCAATTTCTGTGTAGCTTTTATTCCTGGGTGCGCCAACCGATGTAAAGTGTTCACCACTTGCTGCCGAAAATTTGCTGGGACGTATGGTCGAATTTTGTTGTGCGCTGTATCGCACACGAGTGCTGCTGAGGTTCCTGGAATAGGTAAACTTTTCAGTAATAGAGAATTTTTCTCTTGCGAGCCGATCAACTCCTCCAATTCTGGATCCTTGCTTTGCTCTTTAGCAAGCGCTTCGAAATCGATGGTATCCATGGAAATCGCATTGATTCTAGACAACCAATCTGCTATGTCGTTGCTTTTACCTGGCATGTAGCGTATATCCGTCGAAAATTGACTTATGTAATCGAGTTGACGTGCTCTTCGTGGCGCTGCTTTTTCCATTTTTTGGTGGAAAGCGTAGACTAAGGGCTTATGGTCGGTGAAAATCACGAATTCCTTGCCTTCAAGCGTGTGCCTAAAATACTGTATACCCTGTATTGTAATAGAACAATGTTATAAAATGCAGCTCGGGATTTCGTCAGGACCAGTCGTAAAAGAAGATTTAACTTGTCGAAGGTAATGCATAACTATATTAGAATCTATTACGGGGGTTTCAAAAGAGTTAATTGGTGGTAGGACTCATGCTCAATGGTATATCGGAGTAGGTTGTTTTAAAGAAGTTTGCAAACATGTTGGAAACTTCGATTTCGCAAGATGCTTCTTCAGGATTGAATTTCATAAGAGGTGGGAAGCTGGAGGTTTTTCGTTTTGAGTTGACAAAATGTAACGTGAGCCTGTGAGCTGAAAAGAAGAAACTAAAAAAGGGGTTAATACAATTATTCAAATTGGTTACTTACCTCTATGCGCTGAGCTCCACTTTTGATGTTCAAATTTGTTTTTTTATTATTTTTTTATCTGCTGCGTTTAAAATTACATTATTTTAGCTATTTGATTTCAATTCTTGCACCTTTAGGCTTAAGCTCAAAATTAAATGAAAGAAACGTGGAAAGCAATGACAGCTGAGAAATGTCACTTTCCATTGGAATGCCTGTTCGAAAATGTAAGATTGAGCGACTGGGGATATGAGTGAATGGCTAATTCACAATAGAGATATAGTCTTAAATGAGAAGGATTTTTGTCTTGTAACTAGCTAAGCTTTTTACCACTGTTAGGGTTTGAGTGTGGATGTTGTTTTACTCTGTGTTTTGAGTTTTTTTTGTATAAGAGGTTTGTGTCTTGGTTGTCTTCGGTGTTTTTACATCCACTCTCACTCAAGTTTGTTGAGCTAGGAACAAAACGATGTATTCAGCCAAACTTTATGATTTATGTGTTAGTAAACGAATCGTGAATTTAGCTAGTTTAAACTAATAGGATATCAAAGCTAAAATCAGCAGAGCAGAGATGAAAAAGTGTTCTTCAAAGAAAGAAGTGTTGTGTTTAAAAGTGCAAGTGAAGTTTTTTTAAACAGCGCATTAAAAACTTAGAAAAGGCAGCCAGATCATCACGGTGTAATATCGTAAGTACTAGGTTCTAAGTTTTAGTTGTGTAACAAAAAAAAAAAAAAAAAAAAAAAAAAAAAAAAAAAAAAAAAAAATATAAAAAAAAACCGCAGTTTAGTAAAAATTAATTATTTGTTGCTAGGTCAATCGTCAAGTGACCGGATGAAACGGTGTCCCGTACTCCCGTTGTTTTTTTATACATATGTGCCGATCCGCTAGGTGCTGGCATATATACATATATATATAATATATATACATTGATAATCTTAGGTAAGAGTTTTAGCATAATGTAGCTAGTGTAGAATATTCTAATTTTAAACATTTTTTACTAGGTCCTTGCATGGCGGGAGGGCAGTTTTAGGACCTAAGATTAATTGCGAAAGATTTTTTTGTATATCTTAAAATCAGCGCTAAAGTTTAATGCATAGTAGAGTCGCGAAGTTAAGGTCCAGTGGGAATAAAGTTACTCAAGTGCCCAGAGAGTAACATCGAGCTAACCAACAGCTGTTCGCGACTGGAAAACGAAGACGAAATGAGCAGAGGTCAATGACCGAAAGTAAAATTGAGGCAGCAGAGAGCCAACAGCTGATCGTCGCTGTGATATAAAAATATATACATGCATACACATTGTATATATATATACTCGTATATAGAGTTCAACGACCTCAGCACAATTTCTTTTGTTCTTTGCATATGCTTGGACTATCGATATGTTTAATTTTAAAGTTTCTTTTTTTTATTTTTATATGCTTAAAATTGCGATTTTTTTTATGAATTAACATTTGCTCAGAGATTAATTTTCTATATTTTAAATCAAATTTAAACATGAAATCTGTATAATTTTTAAGTTTTTTTTACTAGCTTTTTTTTGAATTGTTAAAAGTAGCAATTTTTTATGAATTCATTCTTGCTACGTAGTTTAATTTTTCATATTTTAAGTTTAATTTTATATATGAAATATGCTTGATTTTGAAGTTTTTTTAATTTTTTTAAATAGTTTTCTTTTGTCGATTTTTTTTTATGCATTCAAATACGCTACATATCTTAAATTTTTAATTTAAGTAGATTAGGGTAGAAAGAAAAAGAGAACTGCTTTTCTTTTAACACTTCATACTTTAAACTTTACGAAAACCACGGATGGAATGTAGCAAAGCGGATGCTGGCGCCAACATCAACACTAGCTGGAAATCGGTGAGTTAAGCCCTTTTCATTTTACCATATATATACATATATATATATATATAAAAAAAAGCAGTTTCAATTTCTTTGACTTTGATTCAATTTTTTTTTTATATAAAAAAAAAAAAAAAAACAGTTTTAAATTTTTAGATTTTCTTCTATTGCTTTATTTTTTTTTTTTTTTTTTGTACGCAATAACTATTATTCTCTGCATCTATTTATATATATTCCATTTATAACAATTGAATTGCGTTAGTGATTATAAATTGAATTGAATTGAATTGTTTTAATAAATATTAAATATGCCTTGAATCAAGCTATGCGGTTTTATTGCGGTTTAAAGGATTTTTTTTGGTTATTTTTTTTAAGAATAACTAGAGCAAGTATGCCTTGCTAAATATTTTGTCGGTTGGTGTGGACTAGGTAGTGGCTCCTAAACAGGTATGTTGTGATGTAGTTCTGACAGGGAAATGGGTAATAAACGGACTTAGACAGATTTTTGACGGAGTCAGCGCTTGGGAACCACATAAAAAAAATTCATGGAGTCCGTATGTGGTTCACGGCTGCTATGTTAAAGGTGCAGATGTAGGGTGGGATGACTCCAGCTGACGGACAGAGACTTAGGATTGTATGTTATGTGCTTGTTTGCTTCTTTGGTTTTTCATTGCTTCTATTTCACAGTACCTATACTATCAGGTTATTATCCATCTATCTATTTTATCTAATTTTCCAGTATCTATTCGATTTTTTCATTACTTTGTCAGTTATGTCTTTTTTTATTTTGTCTCCTTCGGACACGAACAATTTTATGTTTTGAGCTAGTGGTATGCACATGCTGGCAAGAACCATCCCAAAAGCCGTCGAGCAGCCGGAAAATGCCACCGTGTTAACCGCCGGACATGTAGCACACCCAACATAGCTAGACTCATTACATTGGCGCCCAACGAAATTTTCACTCGTTTCTTCAAAATCTTTATCTATTTTTTTCTATTCTTTGCCTTTGTTACTATTCTTTCCAGGACTGATTTTATTGTCTGAGTACCTCTGTATACTGTCTCGAGTTCTACCGGATGAGTTCGGTCAACTTTGTGATAGTAGCATAGGGGTATTTGCGTTTGGTTTTGTTGACCATATCTGGGTAGGTTCCTCCTGAACCGTTTAACAATAGTCTTGAGTGGTACTACACAGATTATGGATGGCATATGGGGCATTCGATACTAAATACATATGTATATGTATGTGCTGTTGATGTTTTGAAATCTAAGCTACAGTGCTCTGGCTTGATTGGACACTTGAGGCGGATTATAAAAATCAACATGGGGGTTTGAAAAGGCAGGTTACTCTTCAGCCGTGTTCGTAGCCTCAGGCTTGCACATGTAGTGTGGAGTTATGCTACCTTTTAATAAAAACATGTTTTTCTTTGGGGTTTTAGAGGACGGCGACAGATATAGGACTGACATCACAAACGTACAACGGGTTACGGAATACTAAAACAAGTCCACACCAGCCACGACTATCATATTGCTCGCATTAATTTTATTTTTGAATTTTTATTCTTTTATCATTATTTTTTTTTTCATTTTATTATTATTTCTTTTTCATTATAGTATTATTTGGTTAAGTTGAATATCCATATTACTAGCTTTGACTAGAATTTCAATTTTTTTTTAGTTTTTATCAATATTTTTCTTATTTTTATTTTTTATTATTGTGCAAAATATTTGAATTACAAGTTGCTTACCTTGATCTGGAATTGAATTATATTTAGGCTTACCTTTTCTTTTACATTTTTTATTTTTTTTATGGTTTTATTGGGGTACATATATTTCTTTTCTTTTTTTTTTTGGATTTAAATGAATTCTTTAAGTTTTAAATAATATCGTTTTATTAGTTTTTTATTTTTTTATTTTTTTTTATTAGGAATATTAATTTTTTTTTTTTGGATCGTTTCCAAACTTTGTCTGACGGTTAATGGTGTAGAATTTTTTTGTCAAAGTTGAATTTCTAATTAAAGTAGAAAAGCCAGCAAGGACCTTAGGTTTTCTGAATTTGGGTGCTAGTCGGTGGATGGAGAAAGGTCAAAAGCCAACCGAGTCGAATAGAGTCGAACGACTATTGTGGGAAGGCAGGCAGTTGCTTGAAACTGGAAGACGAGTGACACGTAGTGTAACTCGTGCTCTAGACGCCCAAGCCATAAGCTCTGATACTCGGTCTGCAAGTTGGCAAGGAAATAGACATTTTAACTACCGAGTAGGACCTTCCGAAAACGTTAGGGTATTAAACCAGGTTTCTGAGAATACCGCAGAAAATACTCTCAGTTTTTCAAAAAAGCTCGAGCGGGTATTCGAAATGTCGGATCAGGAACGTGAGGAAGAAGGCGCAGGAGGAGTCCCAGAGGGAGGAGCTGGTGGTGCTAGAGAAGGTCCCTACGCTGCAGGTGCCACCGCGGTTACCAATCTGCAGCTGGATCAAATGATGGCCATGCTGATGCAGCAAAATCAATTAATGATTAATTGTATGGATGAGGTGCGGAATGTGCGAGGTGAAGTAGTGGCCTTAAATAGTCGAATTGCAGAAATTGAAGGGTCAATACATTCCAACACAGCGTTGCCGCCTACTAATACCTCCACGCCGACAATTTCAAAGTCTAGTGAGGGTGAAAGTGTACCTATAGGGGTTCAAGAAAATGAAGGGAATATGGTCAGAACCGAGGTTAGAGGACAAGAGTCACAGGGACTAGAGCGGATGGTGAAGACATATAGTCTGAGTGAGGTAGAGAAGCGCAAGAACGTGGACCTGGATAGGTGGCACGTGAAATTTGGGGGGACCAGCAAGGACATGACTGTGGAAAGTTTTATATTCCGAATTGAGAAAATGCGAGAGCAATATGGCATTTCTTACAACCAACTTTTTTCGGATTTTCACTGTCTTGTTACTGGTAGTGCCTCCAAATGGTATTGGCAAGTTTTAGAAGACCATGCAGAGGATGATCTGTTTGATTATTATGCGCTCAAGAAGGAGCTGTTAAACCATTTCAAGTCGGCAGAATCAGACTATGAAATAATCAAAGAGATCATGGATAGGAAGCAGCAAGTAGGAGAGAGTTTTGAGGATATTTATGCAGAAATTCACAATTTAACTTTTCGACTTAGGAAAAAAATCCCGGAACGAGAATTTGTAAAGGAAAGCAGAACTAAGACAAGGCAAGTCAATGAGATAGAAGGGACAAAAATTGAAAATGTCGAGGAAGATTCAGACAGGGGAGGATTTGAGATTGAAGCGATTGGGCAGGGAAGCATGAGAACCAATGAGAGAAGTGGGAACAGAAATGGAAAGCCATTTGGGCCCCCACCTTCAAACTGTGTTGGCAATAGGACAGGTCGACAAATGCCAGTAGCATCGCCGGCAACAGTGCCACTGTTACCGCTCTTTACAATGCAAGGTCAAACTCAACCTCTTAATGTCTCCAGTCCAGTGTTTTGTCCCTCGCCTTTTCACTTGAATTTGTGCTTCAGCTGCGGAATGCCAGGTGATTATTTTAAGAAAAATGCTCAGGGAGCTATGAAAGAAAATCGTTGCAAGTCTGCGTTTCATGATATGTTGTGTTTTGTATGTGGTCGTTGTGAATCGTATTGTCAGTACAAGTCTAGTGTTATAAATGGTGCGTTAAACTCTCAACTGGCGGAGATGACCGGGAACTCTGTCCAGACAGCCAACTACCCGGCGAGTCAGGGGCAATAAAAATTCTTAGCAGATGCAAGTCAGAGAATCTGGTGAAGGAAGTGTCAACGTCGAAACCTCTCAAGAGTCTGCATCAGCGACTCATTGAATATGAAGATGCGAGAGCCAGAATTTTTAGTGAGGAAGTACTCCTCACTAGAAAAAACAAAAATTATAAAAAAATTATGCAGATGAGAGAAAAGCGAAAACTAATTCAAAGATTTAAAAGAAAAATTATATCAACGATAGTGACTTAAAAGGCGACAATAGGTTTTTTGCGCGTACACGAGTTGATGGTGAGGAGATTGTTGCATTGTTGGATTCTGGAGCTTGTGCCAATTGCATTGGAAAAGATGCAGTCGATTTTTTGAAAGATAGGCAAAACAAAATAATTAAAATTAGAGGCCAACAAGTGCGGACGGCTGATGGAGGTCAAACACCTGTGGAAGGAGTGATTTCTTTACCTGTTTTGTGGGAAGGTGAAACAAAAGAAATGGAGTTTCTGATTGTTCCAGCCTTGCAACAGCCATTTTATTTTGGAGTTGAGTTCTGGCAAACTTTTGGAATGTCCGTTGTCAGCAAAGGCAGTTCAGTAACACCCATGATTAAAACAGAACAATCTTTAATTTCAGAATTACGGCAATCCCCCACAGATCTCACTTTTGACTCCACTCAGCATGTCTTGACAAACGCGCAAGTTATAGAACTAGAGAAAGTAAAAGCCAAGTTTCCGTCCTTCGAAGTTCTGGGTCTGGGTAAAACCGATTTAGAGCAACATGTAATCGAAGTTGTAGATGAGAATACGCCAGTCAAACAACGGTTTTATCCAATCTCACCTGCGATCCAGAAACTAGTTTATGCAGAGTTTGATCGTATGCTGAGCATGGGGGTGATTGAGGTCAGCAACAGCAGTTGGAACTCGCCAGTGTCGTTAGTGAGGAAAGAGACAAAAAATAGATTATGTCTAGATGCAAGGAAAGTTAATGAGAGAACAATTAAAGACGCATATCCTTTGCCTCACATTGATGGTATTCTTAGTCGGTTACAAGATACTCGGTATATTTCAGCCATCGACCTCAAGGATGCGTTTTGGCAAATTCCACTAGAAGAAAAGTCAAGAGGCAAGACAGCATTCACGGTACCCGGGAGGCCGCTGTACCAGTTTACAGTGATGCCATTCGGTCTCTGTAATGCTGCGCAACGAATGTGTAGACTGATGGACAAAGTTATTCCCTCGGTGTTGAGAGAAAATGTCTTTGTCTATCTTGATGATCTTTTAGTGTGTTCGGCAAACTTTGAAGCCCATTTAGTACTCCTTGAGGAAGTTGCTAAGTGCCTGAGAAATGCCAAGCTTACCATCAATGTCGAGAAGAGCAAATTTTGCTATCGAGAAGTCAGATACTTAGGATTTGTTGTCGGAGATGGAGGCATTAGG
The DNA here is from genome assembly GCA_943735915.1 of Pherbina coryleti. Lineage (NCBI taxonomy): Eukaryota > Metazoa > Arthropoda > Insecta > Diptera > Sciomyzidae > Pherbina > Pherbina coryleti. The sequence goes on along the minus strand of OX030948.1, from coordinate 114,294,154 downwards.
ACTGACGTGAGGAAGGTAGCTGCCATGGATGAATTTCCAGAGCCAAAGTCTCCTAGGCAGCTGAGACGATTTCTTGGTATGACAGGGTGGTATCGTAGGTTCATAAAGGACTATGCGACGATAGCTGGACCACTCCATGACTGTCTAACAAAAGACAAAGTTAAACAATTTACCATGTCTGAAGAAGCTAAGCTGGCCTTTGTGAACCTCAAGCAAAGCTTGGTTACTGCACCACTACTAACTAATCCAGACTTTAGCAAACATTTTTACTTACAATGTGACGCTTCGACACAAGGAGTTGGTGGTGTGCTTTTCCAGATGGATGATGAGGGTAGTGAACGTCCGATAGCATACATATCTGCAAAACTTAATAAGGCTCAGAGGAACTACAGTGTTACTGAGCTTGAATGTTACGCAGCAATACTAAGCGTAAAAAGATTCCGTCCTTATATAGAAGGTTTACCTTTTACTATAATTACGGATCATGCGAGCCTAAAGTGGCTAATGAATCAGAAAGACTTATCTGGAAGATTAGCCAGATGGGGCTTGAAACTTCAGGCTTATAATTTTGACATTGAACATCGTAAAGGTGCTCAAAATGTTGTACCGGACGCATTATCCCGCATGTATATGGAAGAGCTCAGTCAGGTAGATAGGTTGCTAGACGTTGATCTCAAGTCACCGTGTTTTTCAACAGTCGAGTATGAAGAATTAAGAAAGCAGGTTGGGGAATTAAAAGATAGTTTACCGGACGTTTGTGTATCTGACGGTTTTGTTTATAAACGGACAGAAATGAGTAAGGGAGATGCATTGCAAGAAGACCGCGCTTGGAAATTGTGGGTTCCGTCCGAATTACGTGCGGGCTTGTTGGAAGCTTCACATTTTTCTCCATCTGCTGGCCATGGAGGTATGCATAAAACGCTAGCAAAAGTGCGTGAACGGTATTTCTGGCCAGGTATGGTGACTGATGTGCAGCAGTTGGTTAAAAGTTGTGAGATATGCAAGGCAACAAAGAATTCTAACCTGACACGTCGTCCTCCAATGGGTGATCAACAAATAACTGAGCGTCCATTTCAACATCTATATATAGATTATATGGGACCATATCCTCGAACTAAGGAAGGTAATTGTTTTTTGTTTATATGTTTAGACCATTTTTCTAAGTTTGTTTGGCTGAAACCTTTACGAAAGGCAACGTCAACAGACGTAGTAAAGTTCCTCGAACGTGATGTGTTTCATATTTTTGGTGTCCCTGAATTTGTCCATTCCGATAATGGCAAACAATTTGTTTCAGATATGTTTAGAGCGTTTCTATGTGAGTATGGTGTTAAGCATATTAAGACCGGGTTTTACTCTCCACAGGCAAATGCGTCCGAGCGTGTAAATAGGTCGGTTCTGCAAATGATTCGAGCGTTCGTTGGCGAGAATCAGAAAAATTGGGACAAGCATGTTAGTAACGCAGCGTTTGCGATCAGAAGTGTTGTCCATAGTTCAATTGGAGTAGAGCCATATTATGCAGCTTTTGGAAGCCATATGATACAACACGGAGCTTCGTATGAAATCATGCGACGACTACACTCAGTAAAAAATGAAAATTTGATGGTAAAAACTTTGGCTGATAAACAATTACTTTTAAGAGACAAAATTTACAACCAACTCAGAATCGCATATGAAAAAAACGAAAAAACGTATAATACGCGCAGTAAAGACGTAAGCTTCAAGGTAGGACAAGTGGTATATCGTCGAAACTTCAAGCAAAGTAATCGGGCCGAAGCCTACAATGCGAAATTAGCACCCTCCTTTTTAAGATGTATCGTGCTTCGAACAGTTGGAAACTCATTATATGAGCTTGGCAATATGGCTGGCAAGAAGTTGGGGGTATACCACGCGAAGGATATGTTTGTAGCATAGGTCGGGGAAAGTGCAATATTAGAATAAGAATTCGTGATTTTTGTTGTCTTGTATTATCTTATTCTTGTTGTACTGCAAATAAATGTGACCTAGGTACCGAGCCGGACCTATAATAACTTTATGTTGAGGCGTGAGATGTTCTTTTGTGTTAGGGTAAGAGTTGTTTGTTATTTCGTTTATAATCTTTTTAGCCGTTGTTTCTGTTAGAGTCTGATTTTGTGTTAAGTTCTTCCAGTGATCCTAGGTTGTGGACTTGCATAGATTGTGCAATTTTACAAAGCCTGGCTAGCTCATAAAAATTTGGAGCATGAGATTGTGGGTCGAGGCCACACGTTTATGGTAGGTCACGTTGAAAAAGTATCTTACGGACACGCTCCATGTTGCCAGCAACATCGACGGGTCCGAGCCTGTAACGTGAGCCTGTGAGCTGAAGAGAAGAAAAAAAAAAAAAGGGTTAATACAATTATTCAAATTGGTTACTTACCTCTATGCGCTGAGCTCCACTTTTGATGTTCAAATTTGTTTTTTTATTATTTTTTTATCTGCTGCGTTTAAAATTACATTATTTTAGCTATTTGATTTCAATTCTTGCACCTTTAGGCTTAAGCTCAAAATTAAATGAAAGAAACGTGGAAAGCGATGACAGCTGAGAAATGTCACTTTCCATTGGAATGCCTGTTCGAAAATGTAAGATTGAGCGACTGGGGATATGAGTGAATGGCTAATTCACAATAGAGATATAGTCTTAAATGAGAAGGATTTTTGTCTTGTAACTAGCTAAGCTTTTTACCACTGTTAGGGTTTGAGTGTGGATGTTGTTTTACTCTGTGTTTTGAGTTTTTTTTTGTATAAGAGGTTTGTGTCTTGGTTGTCTTCGGTGTTTTTACATCCACTCTCACTCAAGTTTGTTGAGCTAGGAACAAAACGATGTATTCAGCCAAACTTTATGATTTATGTGTTAGTAAACGAATCGTGAATTTAGCTAGTTTAAACTAATAGGATATCAAAGCTAAAATCAGCAGAGCAGAGATGAAAAAGTGTTCTTCAAAGAAAGAAGTGTTGTGTTTAAAAGTGCAAGTGAAGTTTTTTTAAACAGCGCATTAAAAACTTAGAAAAGGCAGCCAGATCATCACGGTGTAATATCGTAAGTACTAGGTTCTAAGTTTTAGTTGTGTAACAAAAAAAAAAAAAAAAAAAAAAAAAAAAAAAAAAAAAAAAAATATAAAAAAAACCGCAGTTTAGTAAAAATTAATTATTTGTTGCTAGGTCAATCGTCAAGTGACCGGATGAAACGGTGTCCCGTACTCCCGTTGTTTTTTTATACATATGTGCCGATCCGCTAGGTGCTGGCATATATACATATATATATAATATATATACATTGATAATCTTAGGTAAGAGTTTTAGCATAATGTAGCTAGTGTAGAATATTCTAATTTTAAACATTTTTTACTAGGTCCTTGCATGGCGGGAGGGCAGTTTTAGGACCTAAGATTAATTGCGAAAGATTTTTTTGTATATCTTAAAATCAGCGCTAAAGTTTAATGCATAGTAGAGTCGCGAAGTTAAGGTCCAGTGGGAATAAAGTTACTCAAGTGCCCAGAGAGTAACATCGAGCTAACCAACAGCTGTTCGCGACTGGAAAACGAAGACGAAATGAGCAGAGGTCAATGACCGAAAGTAAAATTGAGGCAGCAGAGAGCCAACAGCTGATCGTCGCTGTGATATAAAAATATATACATGCATACACATTGTATATATATATATATAGAGTTCAACGACCTCAGCACAATTTTTTTTGTTCTTTGCATATGCTTGGACTATCGATATGTTTAATTTTAAAGTTTCTTTTTTTTATTTTTATATGCTTAAAATTGCGATTTTTTTTATGAATTAACGTTTGCTCAGAGATTAATTTTCTATATTTTAAATCAAATTTAAACATGAAATCTGTATAATTTTTAAGTTTTTTTTACTAGCTTTTTTTTGAATTGTTAAAAGTAGCAATTTTTTATGAATTCATTCTTGCTACGTAGTTTGATTTTTCATATTTTAAGTTTAATTTTATATATGAAATATGCTTGATTTTGAAGTTTTTTTAATTTTTTTAAATAGTTTTCTTTTGTCGATTTTTTTTTATGCATTCAAATACGCTACATATCTTAAATTTTTAATTTAAGTAGATTAGGGTAGAAAGAAAAAGAGAACTGCTTTTCTTTTAACACTTCATACTTTAAACTTTACGAAAACCACGGATGGAATGTAGCAAAGCGGATGCTGGCGCCAACATCAACACTAGCTGGAAATCGGTGAGTTAAGCCCTTTTCATTTTACCATATATATACATATATATATATATATAAAAAAAAGCAGTTTCAATTTCTTTGACTTTGATTCAATTTTTTTTTTATATAAAAAAAAAAAAAAAACAGTTTTAAATTTTTAGATTTTCTTCTATTGCTTTATTTTTTTTTTTTTTTTGTACGCAATAACTATTATTCTCTGCATCTATTTATATATATTCCATTTATAACAATTGAATTGCGTTAGTGATTATAAATTGAATTGAATTGAATTGTTTTAATAAATATTAAATATGCCTTGAATCAAGCTATGCGGTTTTATTGCGGTTTAAAGGATTTTTTTTGGTTATTTTTTTTAAGAATAACTAGAGCAAGTATGCCTTGCTAAATATTTTGTCGGTTGGTGTGGACTAGGTAGTGGCTCCTAAACAGGTATGTTGTGATGTAGTTCTGACAGGGAAATGGGTAATAAACGGACTTAGACAGATTTTTGACGGAGTCAGCGCTTGGGAACCACATAAAAAAAATTCATGGAGTCCGTATGTGGTTCACGGCTGCTATGTTAAAGGTGCAGATGTAGGGTGGGATGACTCCAGCTGACGGACAGAGACTTAGGATTGTATGTTATGTGCTTGTTTGCTTCTTTGGTTTTTCATTGCTTCTATTTCACAGTACCTATACTATCAGGTTATTATCCATCTATCTATTTTATCTAATTTTCCAGTATCTATTCGATTTTTTCATTACTTTGTCAGTTATGTCTTTTTTTATTTTGTCTCCTTCGGACACGAACAATTTTATGTTTTGAGCTAGTGGTATGCACATGCTGGCAAGAACCATCCCAAAAGCCGTCGAGCAGCCGGAAAATGCCACCGTGTCAACCGCCGGACATGTAGCACACCCAACATAGCTAGACTCATTACATTGGCGCCCAACGAAATTTTCACTCGTTTCTTCAAAATCTTTATCTATTTTTTTCTATTCTTTGCCTTTGTTACTATTCTTTCCAGGACTGATTTTATTGTCTGAGTACCTCTGTATACTGTCTCGAGTTCTACCGGATGAGTTCGGTCAACTTTGTGATAGTAGCATAGGGGTATTTGCGTTTGGTTTTGTTGACCATATCTGGGTAGGTTCCTCCTGAACCGTTTAACAATAGTCTTGAGTGGTACTACACAGATTATGGATGGCATATGGGGCATTCGATACTAAATACATATGTATATGTATGTGCTGTTGATGTTTTGAAATCTAAGCTACAGTGCTCTGGCTTGATTGGACACTTGAGGCGGATTATAAAAATCAACATGGGGGTTTGAAAAGGCAGGTTACTCTTCAGCCGTGTTCGTAGCCTCAGGCTTGCACATGTAGTGTGGAGTTATGCTACCTTTTAATAAAAACATGTTTTTCTTTGGGGTTTTAGAGGACGGCGACAGATATAGGACTGACATCACAAACGTACAACGGGTTACGGAATACTAAAACAAGTCCACACCAGCCACGACTATCATATTGCTCGCATTAATTTTATTTTTGAATTTTTATTCTTTTATCATTATTTTTTTTTTCATTTTATTATTATTTCTTTTTCATTACAGTATTATTTGGTTAAGTTGAATATCCATATTACTAGCTTTGACTAGAATTTCAATTTTTTTTTAGTTTTTATCAATATTTTTCTTATTTTTATTTTTTATTATTGTGCAAAATATTTGAATTACAAGTTGCTTACCTTGATCTGGAATTGAATTATATTTAGGCTTACCTTTTCTTTTACATTTTTTATTTTTTTTATGGTTTTATTGGGGTACATATATTTCTTTTCTTTTTTTTTTTGGATTTAAATGAATTCTTAAAGTTTTAAATAATATCGTTTTATTAGTTTTTTATTTTTTTATTTTTTTTTATTAGGAATATTAATTTTTTTTTTTTGGATCGTTTCCAAACTTTGTCTGACGGTTAATGGTGTAGAATTTTTTTGTCAAAGTTGAATTTCTAATTAAAGTAGAAAAGCCAGCAAGGACCTTAGGTTTTCTGAATTTGGGTGCTAGTCGGTGGATGGAGAAAGGTCAAAAGCCAACCGAGTCGAATAGAGTCGAACGACTATTGTGGGAAGGCAGGCAGTTGCTTGAAACTGGAAGACGAGTGACACGTAGTGTAACTCGTGCTCTAGACGCCCAAGCCATAAGCTCTGATACTCGGTCTGCAAGTTGGCAAGGAAATAGACATTTTAACTACCGAGTAGGACCTTCCGAAAACGTTAGGGTATTAAACCAGGTTTCTGAGAATACCGCAGAAAATACTCTCAGTTTTTCAAAAAAGCTCGAGCGGGTATTCGAAATGTCGGATCAGGAACGTGAGGAAGAAGGCGCAGGAGGAGTCGCAGAGGGAGGAGCTGGTGGTGCTAGAGAAGGTCCCTACGCTGCAGGTGCCACCGCGGTTACCAATCTGCAGCTGGATCAAATGATGGCCATGCTGATGCAGCAAAATCAATTAATGATTAATTGTATGGATGAGGTGCGGAATGTGCGAGGTGAAGTAGTGGCCTTAAATAGTCGAATTGCAGAAATTGAAGGGTCAATACATTCCAACACAGCGTTGCCGCCTACTAATACCTCCACGCCGACAATTTCAAAGTCTAGTGAGGGTGAAAGTGTACCTATAGGGGTTCAAGAAAATGAAGGGAATATGGTCAGAACCGAGGTTAGAGGACAAGAGTCACAGGGACTAGAGCGGATGGTGAAGACATATAGTCTGAGTGAGGTAGAGAAGCGCAAGAACGTGGACCTGGATAGGTGGCACGTGAAATTTGGGGGGACCAGCAAGGACATGACTGTGGAAAGTTTTATATTCCGAATTGAGAAAATGCGAGAGCAATATGGCATTTCTTACAACCAACTTTTTTCGGATTTTCACTGTCTTGTTACTGGTAGTGCCTCCAAATGGTATTGGCAAGTTTTAGAAGACCATGCAGAGGATGATCTGTTTGATTATTATGCGCTCAAGAAGGAGCTGTTAAACCATTTCAAGTCGGCAGAATCAGACTATGAAATAATCAAAGAGATCATGGATAGGAAGCAGCAAGTAGGAGAGAGTTTTGAGGATATTTATGCAGAAATTCACAATTTAACTTTTCGACTTAGGAAAAAAATCCCGGAACGAGAATTTGTAAAGGAAAGCAGAACTAAGACAAGGCAAGTCAATGAGATAGAAGGGACAAAAATTGAAAATGTCGAGGAAGATTCAGACAGGGGAGGATTTGAGATTGAAGCGATTGGGCAGGGAAGCATGAGAACCAATGAGAGAAGTGGGAACAGAAATGGAAAGCCATTTGGGCCCCCACCTTCAAACTGTGTTGGCAATAGGACAGGTCGACAAATGCCAGTAGCATCGCCGGCAACAGTGCCACTGTTACCGCTCTTTACAATGCAAGGTCAAACTCAACCTCTTAATGTCTCCAGTCCAGTGTTTTGTCCCTCGCCTTTTCACTTGAATTTGTGCTTCAGCTGCGGAATGCCAGGTGATTATTTCAAGAAAAATGCTCAGGGAGCTATGAAAGAAAATCGTTGCAAGTCTGCGTTTCATGATATGTTGTGTTTTGTATGTGGTCGTTGTGAATCGTATTGTCAGTACAAGTCTAGTGTTATAAATGGTGCGTTAAACTCTCAACTGGCGGAGATGACCGGGAACTCTGTCCAGACAGCCAACTACCCGGCGAGTCAGGGGCAATAAAAATTCTTAGCAGATGCAAGTCAGAGAATCTGGTGAAGGAAGTGTCAACGTCGAAACCTCTCAAGAGTCTGCATCAGCGACTCATTGAATATGAAGATGCGAGAGCCAGAATTTTTAGTGAGGAAGTACTCCTCACTAGAAAAAACAAAAATTATAAAAAAATTATGCAGATGAGAGAAAAGCGAAAACTAATTCAAAGATTTAAAAGAAAAATTATATCAACGATAGTGACCTTAAAAGGCGACAATAGGTTTTTTGCGCGTACACGAGTTGATGGTGAGGAGATTGTTGCATTGTTGGATTCTGGAGCTTGTGCCAATTGCATTGGAAAAGATGCAGTCGATTTTTTGAAAGATAGGCAAAACAAAATAATTAAAATTAGAGGCCAACAAGTGCGGACGGCTGATGGAGGTCAAACACCTGTGGAAGGAGTGATTTCTTTACCTGTTTTGTGGGAAGGTGAAACAAAAGAAATGGAGTTTCTGATTGTTCCAGCCTTGCAACAGCCATTTTATTTTGGAGTTGAGTTCTGGCAAACTTTTGGAATGTCCGTTGTCAGCAAAGGCAGTTCAGTAACACCCATGATTAAAACAGAACAATCTTTAATTTCAGAATTACGGCAATCCCCCACAGATCTCACTTTTGACTCCACTCAGCATGTCTTGACAAACGCGCAAGTTATAGAACTAGAGAAAGTAAAAGCCAAGTTTCCGTCCTTCGAAGTTCTGGGTCTGGGTAAAACCGATTTAGAGCAACATGTAATCGAAGTTGTAGATGAGAATACGCCAGTCAAACAACGGTTTTATCCAATCTCACCTGCGATCCAGAAACTAGTTTATGCAGAGTTGGATCGTATGCTGAGCATGGGGGTGATTGAGGTCAGCAACAGCAGTTGGAACTCGCCAGTGTCGTTAGTGAGGAAAGAGACAAAAAATAGATTATGTCTAGATGCAAGGAAAGTTAATGAGAGAACAATTAAAGACGCATATCCTTTGCCTCACATTAATGGTATTCTTAGTCGGTTACAAGATACTCGGTATATTTCAGCCATCGACCTCAAGGATGCGTTTTGGCAAATTCCACTAGAAGAAAAGTCAAGAGGCAAGACAGCATTCACGGTACCCGGGAGGCCGCTGTACCAGTTTACAGTGATGCCATTCGGTCTCTGTAATGCTGCGCAACGAATGTGTAGACTGATGGACAAAGTTATTCCCTCGGTGTTGAGAGAAAATGTCTTTGTCTATCTTGATGATCTTTTAGTGTGTTCGGCAAACTTTGAAGCCCATTTAGTACTCCTTGAGGAAGTTGCTAAGTGCCTGAGAAATGCCAAGCTTACCATCAATGTCGAGAAGAGCAAATTTTGCTATCGAGAAGTCAGATACTTAGGATTTGTTGTCGGAGATGGAGGCATTAGGACTGACGTGAGGAAGGTAGCTGCCATGGATGAATTTCCAGAGCCAAAGTCTCCTAGGCAGCTGAGACGATTTCTTGGTATGACAGGGTGGTATCGTAGGTTCATAAAGGACTATGCGACGATAGCTGGACCACTCCATGACTGTCTAACAAAAGACAAAGTTAAACAATTTACCATGTCTGAAGAAGCTAAGCTGGCCTTTGTGAACCTCAAGCAAAGCTTGGTTACTGCACCACTACTAACTAATCCAGACTTTAGCAAACATTTTTACTTACAATGTGACGCTTCGACACAAGGAGTTGGTGGTGTGCTTTTCCAGATGGATGATGAGGGTAGTGAACGTCCGATAGCATACATATCTGCAAAACTTAATAAGGCTCAGAGGAACTACAGTGTTACTGAGCTTGAATGTTACGCAGCAATACTAAGCGTAAAAAGATTCCGTCCTTATATAGAAGGTTTACCTTTTACTATAATTACGGATCATGCGAGCCTAAAGTGGCTAATGAATCAGAAAGACTTATCTGGAAGATTAGCCAGATGGGGCTTGAAACTTCAGGCTTATAATTTTGACATTGAACATCGTAAAGGTGCTCAAAATGTTGTACCGGACGCATTATCCCGCATGTATATGGAAGAGCTCAGTCAGGTAGATAGGTTGCTAGACGTTGATCTCAAGTCACCGTGTTTTTCAACAGTCGAGTATGAAGAATTAAGAAAGCAGGTTGGGGAATTAAAAGATAGTTTACCGGACGTTTGTGTATCTGACGGTTTTGTTTATAAACGGACAGAAATGAGTAAGGGAGATGCATTGCAAGAAGACCGCGCTTGGAAATTGTGGGTTCCGTCCGAATTACGTGCGGGCTTGTTGGAAGCTTCACATTTTTCTCCATCTGCTGGCCATGGAGGTATGCATAAAACGCTAGCAAAAGTGCGTGAACGGTATTTCTGGCCAGGTATGGTGACTGATGTGCAGCAGTTGGTTAAAAGTTGTGAGATATGCAAGGCAACAAAGAATTCTAACCTGACACGTCGTCCTCCAATGGGTGATCAACAAATAACTGAGCGTCCATTTCAACATCTATATATAGATTATATGGGACCATATCCTCGAACTAAGGAAGGTAATTGTTTTTTGTTTATATGTTTAGACCATTTTTCTAAGTTTGTTTGGCTGAAACCTTTACGAAAGGCAACGTCAACAGACGTAGTAAAGTTCCTCGAACGTGATGTGTTTCATATTTTTGGTGTCCCTGAATTTGTCCATTCCGATAATGGCAAACAATTTGTTTCAGATATGTTTAGAGCGTTTCTATGTGAGTATGGTGTTAAGCATATTAAGACCGGGTTTTACTCTCCACAGGCAAATGCGTCCGAGCGTGTAAATAGGTCGGTTCTGCAAATGATTCGAGCGTTCGTTGGCGAGAATCAGAAAAATTGGGACAAGCATGTTAGTAACGCAGCGTTTGCGATCAGAAGTGTTGTCCATAGTTCAATTGGAGTAGAGCCATATTATGCAGCTTTTGGAAGCCATATGATACAACACGGAGCTTCGTATGAAATCATGCGACGACTACACTCAGTAAAAAATGAAAATTTGATGGTAAAAACTTTGGCTGATAAACAATTACTTTTAAGAGACAAAATTTACAACCAACTCAGAATCGCATATGAAAAAAACGAAAAAACGTATAATACACGCAGTAAAGACGTAAGCTTCAAGGTAGGACAAGTGGTATATCGTCGAAACTTCAAGCAAAGTAATCGGGCCGAAGCCTACAATGCGAAATTAGCACCCTCCTTTTTAAGATGTATCGTGCTTCGAACAGTTGGAAACTCATTATATGAGCTTGGCAATATGGCTGGCAAGAAGTTGGGGGTATACCACGCGAAGGATATGTTTGTAGCATAGGTCGGGGAAAGTGCAATATTAGAATAAGAATTCGTGATTTTTGTTGTCTTGTATTATCTTATTCTTGTTGTACTGCAAATAAATGTGACCTAGGTACCGAGCCGGACCTATAATAACTTTATGTTGAGGCGTGAGATGTTCTTTTGTGTTAGGGTAAGAGTTGTTTGTTATTTCGTTTATAATCTTTTTAGCCGTTGTTTCTGTTAGAGTCTGATTTTGTGTTAAGTTCTTCCAGTGATCCTAGGTTGTGGACTTGCATAGATTGTGCAATTTTACAAAGCCTGGCTAGCTCATAAAAATTTGGAGCATGAGATTGTGGGTCGAGGCCACACGTTTATGGTAGGTCACGTTGAAAAAGTATCTTACGGACACGCTCCATGTTGCCAGCAACATCGACGGGTCCGAGCCTGTAACGTGAGCCTGTGAGCTGAAGAGAAGAAAAAAAAAAAAAGGGTTAATACAATTATTCAAATTGGTTACTTACCTCTATGCGCTGAGCTCCACTTTTGATGTTCAAATTTGTTTTTTTATTATTTTTTTATCTGCTGCGTTTAAAATTACATTATTTTAGCTATTTGATTTCAATTCTTGCACCTTTAGGCTTAAGCTCAAAATTAAATGAAAGAAACGTGGAAAGCGATGACAGCTGAGAAATGTCACTTTCCATTGGAATGCCTGTTCGAAAATGTAAGATTGAGCGACTGGGGATATGAGTGAATGGCTAATTCACAATAGAGATATAGTCTTAAATGAGAAGGATTTTTGTCTTGTAACTAGCTAAGCTTTTTACCACTGTTAGGGTTTGAGTGTGGATGTTGTTTTACTCTGTGTTTTGAGTTTTTTTTTGTATAAGAGGTTTGTGTCTTGGTTGTCTTCGGTGTTTTTACATCCACTCTCACTCAAGTTTGTTGAGCTAGGAACAAAACGATGTATTCAGCCAAACTTTATGATTTATGTGTTAGTAAACGAATCGTGAATTTAGCTAGTTTAAACTAATAGGATATCAAAGCTAAAATCAGCAGAGCAGAGATGAAAAAGTGTTCTTCAAAGAAAGAAGTGTTGTGTTTAAAAGTGCAAGTGAAGTTTTTTTAAACAGTGCATTAAAAACTTAGAAAAGGCAGCCAGATCATCACGGTGTAATATCGTAAGTACTAGGTTCTAAGTTTTAGTTGTGTAACAAAAAAAAAAAAAAAAAAAAAAAAAAAAAAAAAAAAAAATATAAAAAAAAACCGCAGTTTAGTAAAAATTAATTATTTGTTGCTAGGTCAATCGTCAAGTGACCGGATGAAACGGTGTCCCGTACTCCCGTTGTTTTTTTATACATATTTGCCGATCCGCTAGGTGCTGTCATATATACATATATATATACATTGATAATCTTAGGTAAGAGTTTTAGCATAATGTAGCTAGTGTAGAATATTCTAATTTTAAACATTTTTTACTAGGTCCTTGCATGGCGGGAGGGCAGTTTTGGGACCTAAGATTAATTGCGAAAGATTTTTTTGTATGTCTTAAAATCAGCGCTAAAGTTTAATGCATAGTAGAGTCGCGAAGTTAAGGTCCAGTGGGAATAAAGTTACTCAAGTGCCCAGAGAGTAACATCGAGCTAACCAACAGCTGTTCGCGACTGGAAAACGAAGACGAAATGAGCAGAGGTCAATGACCGAAAGTAAAATTGAGGCAGCAGAGAGCCAACAGCTGATCGTCGCTGTGATATAAAAATATATGCATGCATACACATTGTATATATATATATATAGAGTTCAACGACCTCAGCACAATTTTTTTTGTTCTTTGCATATGCTTGGACTATCGATATGTTTAATTTTAAAGTTTCTTTTTTTTATTTTTATATGCTTAAAATTGCGATTTTTTTTATGAATTAACGTTTGCTCAGAGATTAATTTTCTATATTTTAAATCAAATTTAAACATGAAATCTGTATAATTTTTAAGTTTTTTTTACTAGCTTTTTTTTTTGAATTGTTAAAAGTAGCAATTTTTTATGAATTCATTCTTGCTACGTAGTTTAATTTTTCATATTTTAAGTTTAATTTTATATATGAAATATGCTTGATTTTGAAGTTTTTTTTAATTTTTTTAAATAGTTTTCTTTTGTCGATTTTTTTTATGCATTCAAATACGCTACATATCTTAAATTTTTAATTTAAGTAGATTAGGGTAGAAAGAAAAAGAGAACTGCTTTTCTTTTAACACTTCATACTTTAAACTTTACGAAAACCACGGATGGAATGTAGCAAAGCGGATGCTGGCGCCAACATCAACACTAGCTGGAAATCGGTGAGTTAAGCCCTTTTCATTTTACCATATATATACATATATATATATATATAAAAAAAAGCAGTTTCAATTTCTTTGACTTTGATTCAATTTTTTTTATATAAAAAAAAAAAAAAAAAAAACAGTTTTAAATTTTTAGATTTTCTTCTATTGCTTTATTTTTTTTTTTTTTTTTTTGTACGCAATAACTATTATTCTCTGCATCTATTTATATATATTCCATTTATAACAATTGAATTGCGTTAGTGATTATAAATTGAATTGAATTGAATTGTTTTAATAAATATTAAATATGCCTTGAATCAAGCTATGCGGTTTTATTGCGGTTTAAAGGATTTTTTTTGGTTATTTTTTTTAAGAATAACTAGAGCAAGTATGCCTTGCTAAATATTTTGTCGGTTGGTGTGGACTAGGTAGTGGCTCCTAAACAGGTATGTTGTGATGTAGTTCTGACAGGGAAATGGGTAATAAACGGACTTAGACAGATTTTTGACGGAGTCAGCGCTTGGGAACCACATAAAAAAAATTCATGGAGTCCGTATGTGGTTCACGGCTGCTATGTTAAAGGTGCAGATGTAGGGTGGGATGACTCCAGCTGACGGACAGAGACTTAGGATTGTATGTTATGTGCTTGTTTGCTTCTTTGGTTTTTCATTGCTTCTATTTCACAGTACCTATACTATCAGGTTATTATCCATCTATCTATTTTATCTAATTTTCCAGTATCTATTCGATTTTTTCATTACTTTGTCAGTTATGTCTTTTTTTATTTTGTCTCCTTCGGACACGAACAATTTTATGTTTTGAGCTAGTGGTATGCACATGCTGGCAAGAACCATCCCAAAAGCCGTCGAGCAGCCGGAAAATGCCACCGTGTCAACCGCCGGACATGTAGCACACCCAACATAGCTAGACTCATTACAAAAAGTGTAGAAAAGTTTCGGATTATCTTTGAATTGAATTTTTATTTTGGCTATATAGGCAGAGTAGCATTGTTTATTTAATAGTTGATATCTGTAACGACAAGAGGAATAGCAAGCGAAGTCTAAATTAGAGCCTGACTTATATTTTACCTTATATTTTTTAAATAAGCGATTTTTGGAATTTTTTAAAGACTTAAGTTCATTAGTTAACCAAGGAGGGTTTAAAGGTTTGAAATTAATATTTTTTTTTTGCACAGATAATGAGAAACATTTTTGCAAGGTATCATTAAGAAACTGTACTGAAGATTCGACATCATAAAAAGAGTATGAAGACCTATTATTTAAAATTGGGGACCAGTCAATCCGCGCGAGAAGAGCATTAAGTTTAGCATAGTCTGTTTTTTTAAAGTTAAAAATTTTATTATTTCGCGTATCTGGAGCTAATTTATTGTCATTTATGTTGGCAAGTAATATTGTTATTTCAAGAGTTGGATGATAATCGTCTTCAGGTAAGGAAACTGGGTTCGAACGACGGAGATTTACGGAAGTGCATCTATCTACAAATACAAGGTCAAGAGATCTATAATTTTTATTAAGAATATTATTAACCTGCTGAAGACACAGATCAGACAACTTATCTAAGAAATCATTTGTCCAATCAAAGGCAGAAATAGGAGTAAGAAATGCGGAATCATCGGAAATACTCAAGGATACAGAAGGTAAGTTGAAATCACCTAATGCAATGATAGTATCCATATTTTTAAGCATATTATGGACTGTTTCAATGGCACTAATGTGGTTTAAGTAAATTGTTAAATCACTTTTAGGTGGAATGTAAGAGCAAGTAAGAAAAATCGTATTATTATTTACTTTAACTGTAACACAAATAAACTCAAGGTCGTTGGTACCAGGAATTGTTAATTCCTCCGAAGCAAGCGAGTTATGGACAGCTATCAGAACGCCACCACCGATCTTATCATAGCGATCTTTACGAAAAATTTGGTACTTATTGCACATTATTTCAGAGCTTAAAACGTTAGAGCGAAGCCAAGTTTCAGTAAAAACTATAAAGTTATATTCAAAATCAAAACTGTTCATGAAAATATCGGAAAGTTTAGAATTGAGACCTCTTACGTTTTAAAACACAAGCTCTAATTTAGACTTGTGATTTTTTAATCGTTTTTTGTATGGTACTGAGGACTATTAGAAGGACGAGGCAAGTGTACAACATTTGCAATACGCGGTTTGTTTTTGAATTCAAATTCATGAACAATTGTATTACGGGGCCAAAATTTACATCCACAAGAGTATTAAATAAATTTTCCGGAACAGTCAATCTAAAAGAAGTAGTCAGTCTCGCATTTAAATATTTGAATTTTTGGATCGAAAGAGGCATACCACTATTTAACTTTGAATTAATAAAACATTTTATATCATCTTCAGTTGTATCAGCAGCTAAGCGCGAGACAAAGACGTTCCGAGGCTCGGACGTGCCAGGTGCATATCCGTAAATCATTTTCAGTTTTTCGTTTGCGGTAGTCGTCATCAGATTTGGGGATAATTTTTATCTTATTTCTTATATGTTTCATTGAAATTTCGCTTTTACGTGGTGGGCTTCAAACCCAACGCACAACCCTTTAAAGGCAGGGGGAACCCGCCGCTCAGATTAGCCGTCAAACTAACGGTTGCCAGTTTGCCGTTTCTAGAGGACACCACGCAGAGGTTTGAGTCAAAGTACAAAGTAGTTTGAAACAAAGTAGGCTTTTTCCAAACCATGACACCAAAATCATGTACCTAGCTGCTTTGGAACAGATTCCACACCAGGTGATCACTTCGTGATATGACAACCATGTAGCACGAAAAAGGATATTTTTTAATAATTTTTGACATCAAAATCAACTCTCCATCTGCATTGGAACAGATTTCATACCATGTCATAATCCATTATCTAAAAACCGTTGCTGGGCTCCTACACATGCCAGGAGTTTTCTGCACATATGACACCTATTCACATGCAAAGAGGGTATTTTTAAAAATTTTTTGAGACCTAAACCAACTCTCTATCCGCATTGGAACAGATTCCAAACCAGGTCATACTCCATTATCTAAAAACCGTGGCTGGGCTCCTACGCATGCCGGGAATTTTCTGCGCATATGACACCTATGCACCTGCAAAGTGGGTATTTTTTAAAATCTTTTGACACCAAAATCAACTCTCTATCTGCTTTGAAACAGATTCCACACCAGGTCATAATCCATTATCTAAAAACCGTTGCTGTGCTCCTTCGCATGCCAGGAGTTTTCTGCACATATGACACCTATTCACATGCCTGGTAATGGAATCTGTTCCAAAGCAGATAGGGAGTTGGTTTTGGTACCAAACAATTTGTAAAAATTTCAACTTTTCAGGTGCATGGGTGTCATATGTGCTGAAAACTCCTGGCAAGCGTAGGAGCCCAGCAACGGTTTTTTACGCAATGGATTGTGACCTGGTATAGAATCTGTTCCAAAGCAGCTATGTTCTTGATTTTTCTTTTAGAATATTTTCAAATTTGCCTTATTTTTAGCTATATATGTGGCATATGTGCAAAAAAGTCTTAGGTAACCGAATATTGTCTAGAAGTATTTTTACTGTTTAATTCATTGAACTTAAAAAGTAGAGTTACTACAAATTATATTAATATCTTTAAAAATTTCTTAAATATTTCTTTTTAATGTCTAAAAGTTTTTTTGTCGAATATAATTCGCGTTTTGCTAATAAACAACGATTAACGTGAATAATAGACCGTACCACCTTACTTACTTACTTATCTGGCGCTTACAACCGAAGGTCGGTTTTGGCCTCGTATAAGAAATTGCGCCAGCCATTTCTGTTTTGCGCTTGCTGGCGCCATTTGTAAACACCAAGTGTAGTCAGGTTATCCAACACCTGATCCTCCCAACGAAGATGTGGGCGTCTTCTTCTGCGTTGAACACCACCGGGCACCGAATCGAATATTTTTTTCGCTGGAGCGTCGTTTTCCATTCGCTCAACATGACCTAGCCAGCGGAGCCGCTCGATTTTAATACGCTTAACTATGTCGATGTCAGCGAATAGCTCATACAGCTCGTGGTTCCATCGAATTCGGTACTCGCCATTGACGCAGATTGGACCGAAGATCTTACGAAGGATCTTTCTCTCGAAGGCTCCCAAAGTCTTTTCATCAGAACTGCTCAACGTCCAGGTTTGTGCTGCATATAATAGGACGGGCATGATTAGTGACTTATAGAGCGTGAGTTTTGTTCGTCGAGAGAGGGCTCTGCTTCTCAATTGCCTACTCAGCACAAAGTAACACCTGTTGGCAAGAGTTATCCTTCGTTTTATCTCAATGCTGACATCGTTGAAAGAGTTTACGCTGGATCCCAGGTAGACGAAGTCCTTAACAACCTCGAAGGAGATGTTGTCAACAGTGACGTGGTTTCCAAGACGCTGGGCTTGTTTACTTGTTGACACTAGGTATTTCGTCTTATCTGCATTCACTGCAAGACCCATTCGACTCGACTCTTTCACTAACCTGGAGAATGCTGCGCTGACTTCGCACGTATTATGGCCAATGATATCGATATCATCAGCATACGCCAGCAGCATAATACTTTTGTAGAATATCGTGCCACTGTGTCTCAAATCAGCAGCTCGGATGATCTTCTCCATCATTAGGTTGAAAAAGTCGCACGATAAGGAATCACCTTGTCTGAAACCTCGTTTGGTATCGAATGGAGGAGTGAGATCCTTCCCGATTTTAACTGTGCTGCTGGTGTTGCTCAGTGTCATTCTGCAAAGGCGGATGAGCTTTGCAGGAATACCAAATTCAGACATGGTGGAATATAGATGATTCCTTATTGGACTGTCGAAGGCAGCTTTAAAATCGACAAAAAGATGGTATGTGTCGATTTGTTTTTCTAGGGTCTTCTCCAAGATTTGTCGTAGCGTAAATATCTGGTCTATGGTGGATTTGCCAGGTCTGAAGCCACACTGATAAGGTCCAATCAGCTGGTTTACGATGGGCTTCAGTCTTTCACATAGTACGCTCGACAGGATCTTATATGCGATATTCAGAAGGCTTATCCCACGGTAGTTGGTGCAAATTGTGGGATCGCCTTTCTTGTGGATTGGGCAGAGCACACTGAGGTTCCAATCGTTTGGAATGCATTCTTCCGACCATATTCTGCATAGAAGCTCATAAATGCATTTAAATAGAGCTTCGCCTCCATTCTTGAAGAGCTCAGCCGGTAAGCCATCGGCTCCTGCGGCTTTGTTGTTTTTAAGCCGAGCTATAGCTTTCAAGACTTCCCTATGGTCGGGCAGCGGAGCTTCAACGCTGTCGTCCAAAATTGGGGATTCCAGAATATCATCCCTATTGGTGGGATTGTTGTCGTCGTCGCCATTCAGAAGCCTAGAGAAGTGTTCCCTCCACATCATCAGTGTACTCTGGATATCTGTCACTAGATTCCCATTTTCATCTTTGCAGGAAGAGGCCCCGGTCTTAAAACCATCGTCCAGGTGTCTTATTTTTTCGAACAATTTTCGGACCTCGTTCCTGTCACCATGCATCTCAATTTTCTTGCACTCACGCATTTCATGCTTCCCTTTTCTTTCGCCTGAAAATGCGTCTCTCTTCCCTCCTCTTCTCTTTGTATCGCTCTTTAGCAGCACGCGTTACAACCGACTACAGGGTGGCTTTGTAGGCGGCGTCTTTTTCTGCAGTGGCGTCGCGACACTCCTGGTCGTGCCACTGGTTTCGGCGAGTGCGGTGATAGCCAATCAACTCTTCGGCAGCCGTATGCATTGGGTTGGAAATGTGATTCCACTGCGCGCACATATCGGATTCTTGCATTCTTGGTTGCGCACAGGCGTGCACTGATCTTGGCTGCGACAAGATAGTGATCCGAGTCTATATTGGCACCACAGATGAAGGAAGAGTGCCTTCCGTCAATCAAAACGTGATCAATTTGGTTGCGCGTCTTTTGATCAGGAGACAGCCAAATTGCTTTATGAGTACTGAGATGCTTGAATCTAGTACTACTAACGACCATGTTTCACGCTGCGGCAAAGTCAATCAGCCTCATTCCGTTACCGGAGGTATTGTCGTGGAGGCTGAACTTTACGACTGTTGGACCAAAGATATTTTCTTTTCCCACGTTGGCGTTGAAGTCACAAAGCACGATTTTTATGTCGTGGCGGGGGCTGCACTCATAGGCCTCTTCAAGGCGCTCGTAGAAGCTGTCTTTGGTCTCATCGTCCTTATCTTCTGTCGGAGCGTGCGCACAAATCAGGCTTATATTAAAGAATCTTGCCTTGACACGGATTATGGCAAGTCATTCGTTCACAGGTGTGAATCGCAGGACATGATGCCGTAGTCTCTTGCCAACCACAAATCCGCATCCAAATTCGTGCTTCTCCGCATGGCCGCTGTAGTAGATATCACAGGATGCTTGCCGTGAGCAACCCTGTCCCTTCCATCGCATTTCTTGGATTGCAGTGATATCAGCCTTGTATCTTTCTAAGATATCTATCAGTTGGATAGAGGCACCATCCCAATTAAGGTTTTTTTTTTTTTTTTTTTGGATTCGCCCGGAGGTAAGAAATCTTCATAGATACGTATGACCTGCGCCATACGCATGCACGATTTACATTCTAAGAAGTTCCCGGATCAGCCGGACTGATAGAATGCACCTACGTGCTAAAACTTACCACCTGTTGGCAAATAATAGCCTCCACTAAGCACAATTCCTTGGCCTTTCAGCGGAAATTAAAATTAAATAAAATTTGAGAATTTTTGTGCTTATGTAAACTTCATAAACATCATCGAATAAAAGCACATTCTTCATAATACGAAGCAATACAAGACAACATCCAACATTATTTATTAGACCATATATAACCGCATTTATAATTGTTGTCGTTCGGCTTGAGGCCACTGTCCAACCCAAGATCCTACGTGGAAAAGAGATGCAACTCTCAAACACCAAACCAATACCAAACATAGCACAGATATACAAGTATATAGTAACATCTACACAATTATCGCGAGTTATATTTGTTATCACAAGGAATGCGTTAAGTATTCAAATGTAATATCATTTTGCAATTTAAGACATCCACCGTGTCAGAAAAATTTATCAAGTTCAAGTTGCCATTAAAATCACTACACATACATCGCAAAGGGTCGTGAAGGGCATAATTAGAAGTGCACTGACTCAACTTAAAAAGCTGGAAATGTCTGGCTCCGCTCCTGGGGATGTTGAAGTTTAATGAAGAAAGGAGGTATTGTGAGTATATATCACCACTGAGTAATTTGTATAAAAAAGAGACATTGAGCATAATTCTTCTGCTTCTTAAGGAAGGCAGGGAAATAATTTTGAGGCGTGTTTCATAAGGGGGAAGAATAATATTGGGGTTCCAACGATAATGTAAAGCAAAAAGTAAGAATTGTTTTTGGACCGATTCTAATGCATCGATGTGGACATTGTATTGAGGGTTCCATATTACGGATGCATATTCAAGAATTGGTCTAACAAGAGAGGTATAATGTATTTTAGTAGTAAAAGGATCGTTGAATTCTTTAGCCCATCTTTTAATGAAACCAAGGACACTAGCCTTATTTACCACCAAATTAACTTGAAGATTGAAACGAAGTTTAGGATCCAAAATTACACCTAAATCAAGAAAACTGTGTACAATTTCTTAGTTAGTATTATTTATAGTGTAATTTATACTATTAGCAATTCGAAGTGAGAATGTCATTTGCTTACATTTTTTTAAGTTTAATTTTAAAAGGTTAAAATTACACCACTCAACTAGACTGTTTAAATCCGATTGTAAGAGTTGTTGATCTTCAGGCGATTTGTAAGTTAGGAAAAGTTTCACGTCATCGGCGTACATTAAGACGTTAGAGTGTTTTATTACTGAAGGAAGGTCATTTATAAACAGTAAAAATAAAACCGGACCAAGATGACTTCCCTGCGGAACACCAGATGTAACCAAAATATTTCTTATATAAAACTTTTTGAGAACGATTCGACAAGTACGAGTTAATCCAGTGTAATAGTTTGACGGGAAACCCAATTAGATGAAGCTTTTTCAGAAGAAGATAATGATTGACACAATCAAAAGCTTTGCTAAAGTCTGTATAAATAACGTCAGTCTGTCGTCCTAAAGTAAAACCTTTGATGACACGCGAAGTAAACTCCAAGAGGTTAGTTGACGTAGATTTTCCCTTTAAGAAATCATGTTGAGAGGTGGAAATGGAGGAAGATACGACGTGGGTTATTTGATCAGTTATAATTTTCTCAAATAACTTAGGGATTGCGCTTAGTTTTGCGATACCTCGGTAATTGGAAACATCAATTTTTGAGCCGGATTTATGAAGAGGTATTATATAAGATTTTCTCCATATATAGGGAAAATGACCACTGTGCAAGGATGTGTTAAAAATTTTTGACAGAGGAGAACACAAACTTTTGGTGATTTGCTTTCTAATATTTAAAATCAACCAAATTGCAATGAGCGGAACACGAGCTGATGCAGCCAGAATTACTAGTCTTAATGAATATTTTATTCATCTATCATTTTCTCTTAAAACTAACAGGGTTGCTTTCAAGTTCGAAAGTAGTAACAATGTTTACAAAGTAGTAAGGTTTGCTTAATATGATATAGTAATGTAAATGTATATAAAAAGTAAATGTAATAGAAAGATAAGTGAAATGAGTTATATATTAATTAATGAAAAATGATTTATGAAAATTATTGATACAAGACCGCTACAGTATCCCCCTCCTAGTTGTAAACTAACGATAACGCTGGGGAATGATAACTCGTCGTCCCGATTTGGTAGTTTTCTCAGAATGGTTCGCTGCGTTGCTTTGTTGCTCTAGTGGTTCGCTGGAAAAATCTATCGATGTTGTAGTTTCGGCCGGAGATTTGATTTGTTTTTCGTTCACAAAGGCTGCTTTGAGGCGGTCGATCGAAACGTTGACTTCACGACGTAACATTTTGACTTTGAAAAATTTTTCGGACCTTTCCAATACTTCGAAAGGGCCCTCGTATGGTGGCTCCAGAGGTTGACGAACGTGGTCGACACGCACGAAAACGTATTTGCAATTCCGCAGAGCTGGCTGGACGAACGATTTATCAGAAATGTGATGTGACGCTAGAACTGGTTGCAGAGATTGCATCGCTTTTCGTAACCTCTTGACGAATTCGGTTTCCATTGTCTCGTAGTCGTTGCTTGTTTGTTGAAAAAACTCGCCAGGAAGGCGCAATGGTGTGCCGTATAGCATTTCAGCTGGACTAGCACCGATATCTTCCTTAATTGTTGTTCGCATACTCAGCATGACCAGATATATAGTGAGAGCCCAGTCTCCCGACGCATGGCATTTGATGGCCGCTTTTAATGTTCGGTGCCATCTTTCCACCATGCCGTTGGCCTGCGGATGGTAGGCTGTTGTTCGCAAGTGCTTGACGCCCAATAACTGGTTGAGTTCGCGGAATAGGCTGGACTCGAATTGTCGGCCTTGGTCCGTAGTTATGCGCGCAGGGACGCCATAGACTGAAATCCAGCCCGTGAGCAGGGCATAAGCGACTGTCTCTGCTGAAATATCTGGAATCGGTACCGCCACCGGCCACCTAGAAAATCTATCAATACATGTTAAGCAATATCTATTACCTCGAGATGTTGGTAATGGGCCAATTAAATCCACGTTGATATGCTCGAATCGCTTATCAGTAGGTGCGTAGACCCCTACTGTGGACTTTGTGTGGCGATGTACCTTCGCTCTTTGGCACTGGATGCAGGCCTGCGTAAACCGTGCAATGTCTTTGCACATTCCAGGCCAAACATAACTTGCTGAAACCAATTTCTGTGTAGCTTTTATTCCTGGGTGCGCCAAACGATGTAAAGTGTTCACCACTTGCTGCCGAAAATTTGCTGGGACGTATGGTCGAATTTTGTTGTGCGCTGTATCGCACACGAGTGCTGCTGAGGTTCCTGGAATAGGTAAACTTTTCAGTAATAGAGAATTTTTCTCTTGCGAGCCGATCAACTCCTCCAATTCTGGATCCTTGCTTTGCTCTTTAGCAAGCGCTTCGAAATCGATGGTATCCATGGAAATCGCATTGATTCTAGACAACCAATCTGCTATGTCGTTGCTTTTACCTGGCATGTAGCGTATATCCGTCGAAAATTGACTTATGTAATCGAGTTGACGTGCTCTTCGTGGCGCTGCTTTTTCCATTTTTTGGTGGAAAGCGTAGACTAAGGGCTTATGGTCGGTGAAAATCACGAATTCCTTGCCTTCAAGCGTGTGCCTAAAATACTGTATACCCTGTATTGTAATAGAACAATGTTTTAAAATGCAGCTCGGGATTTCGTCAGGACCAGTCGTAAAAGAAGATTTAACTTGTCGAAGGTAATGCATAACTATATTAGAATCTATTACGGGGGTTTCAAAAGAGTTAACTGGTGGTAGGACTCATGCTCAATGGTATATCGGAGTAGGTTGTTTTAAAGAAGTTTGCAAACATGTTGGAAACTTCGATTTCGCAAGATGCTTCTTCAGGATTGAATTTCATAAGAGGTGGGAAGCTGGAGGTTTTTCGTTTTGAGTTGACAAAAGTGTAGAAGAGTTTCGGATTATCTTTGAATTTAATTTTTATTTTGGCTATATAGGCAGAGTAGCATAGGAGAGGTAGTAGGCCTGGTTGAACATAAGATAACTGCATACCTTCAAAATCGGGATCTGTGGTCAAAAAACCGATTTTTGGTAGGTGCGTGTATAGTTTGTTATGAAACTCCGTTATATCTAGCTCAATTTTAAAAATTTGAACATTGATAAAAAGAAGAAAAATATACCTTTAATATAATATGCAGACTGTTTTTTTAAAAAGAGAATTGACAAAGTTACAGGTAAAATAATTTGAAAATTTCTCATTTTTTTTTTAATTTTTTCAACTTCAACAACGTTTTGTTCACAAATTTTGTTTTGTGGCACTATTAGTTTTAGCAGGATTCTGAAAGCCTGTTAAATTTTGCGTACAATAAGCTATCGTTTACTTCAATTGGCTGAAATACAAAAGCACTATCGAATTTTTAGTATTCGTAATAAAATACACTAAAAAATTTTTTTTTTTTCTAAAAATGATTTTTTTACCTTTTTCGTTTATATATATCAGCATAAAGCGGGTCTATTGCCCGGATGTGACGAAACAGTTTGCAGTTTTCAACCACAAACACGCTCCGAATGAATGGTGTTTGTTTATTGAAGGATCTTGCAAGAGCATGATTTATTTAAAACCTTTTTGTGTGATTCTTGATATGTTAAATTCTGATATATGTAGGTTTGAAAGCTGTGCTATTACACAACAAAAATGAGTTACCATCGGTTCCTTTAGCTAATGCAACGAACATGAAAGAAACATTCGACAATTAAAAAAAAGTCTTCGTTTTATAAATTACAACACGTTTAAATGGCAAATAGTCGCCGAGTTAAAGGCTCTAACAATACTGTTTGGAATGCAAGGTGGATATACCAAGTATCCTTGCATTATTTGCGAATGGGATAGTCGTGCGACTAATAAATATAAGCAAAAGGAATGGCCACTGCGTGCTTCATTTCAAGTTGGCAAAAAAAATGTTTTGAATACTCCACTGGTGCGACCTGAAAATGTAATCCTAGCGCCTCTTCATTTAAAATTAGGTTATATGAAAAAGTTTGTCAAGAAAATAAACTTTATTCATTTCGGTTATTCTAAGGTTTATTTGTGGGCCCACAAATTCAGAAAATTTTCTTGGACACTGATTTCGTTTCTAAATTAAATCCAGTTGAAAAAAAGAGCTTGGAACAGTTTTATTTCGTTATGCATTTATTTCCTCGGCAGCAAGAAGAGTCGAAATTACTTAGATGTTGTAAATTTAGTACTGAATTCGATGGAACCACGAGCTGTATGAGCTGTACGCTGACATCGACATAGTTAAGCGTATTAAAATCGAGCGGCTCCGCTGGCTAGGTCATGTTGAGCGAATGGAAAACGACGCTCCAGCGAAAAAAATATTCGATTCGGTGCCCGGTGGTGGTCAACGCAGAAGAGGACGCCAAAATCTTCGTTGGAAGGATCAGGTGTTGGATAACCTGACCACGCTTGGTGTTTCCAACTGGCGCCAGCAAGCGCAGAACAGAAATGGCTGGCGCAATTTCTTATACGAGGCCAAAACCGACTTACGGTTGTAAGCGCCAGATAAGTAAGTAAGTAAGTAAGTTAAACTATCCGAGTTATCACACTTTTAAGAAATAACTTTGAACCAATATAACTTCTAAAAGAAAAGAGAAAGACATTTTTTTGTGGCATTTTTTAAAGGTTTCAATATTTAAATATATTTATAATATCAAAAGAACTAACAGATTCTCAACGATAAATTCATATTTTTATTTTAAAAAAGTAACTTAACAAAATTTTTATTTATTTTATTTATTTTTATTTATTTATTTAATTTTAAACATTATTTGTATACTAAGAAGCAAGTTCTTTTATAATACATCATAGTTGGTAAGGTTATAGGCGTATTAACTTAATCTAAAAACTTAAATACTGGACACAATTAAAGATCTGAATTGACAAAATTAATTCATTCTTATTGTTTTAAAATGGCTTAATACTTAGTTATAGTGAAGATGGATAGTAAGACCATAGGTAATGAGCAATAAAAAATAGGATAGAATACGAAGATAGGAAAGCAAAAGATATAAAAAGACAAATAGAGATAGACGAGAAAAATAGGCTACAATGTATATTAATGCGAAAAATAGGAAAAAATGGCCTGTCTAAACATTCTGGTTCCTTTAATAGATTTAATATGAATGGGCAGACTATTCCATAATCTAATTGCGTTAACGAAAAATAATCTTGAGGAATTCAGAAAGTTAAATTTAGGTATAGTGAGCATACGACTTCTTTGTAGTTGACTAAATTGTAATTTTTCATATAGATAAGATGGTTTTTTGAAATGGATCAGCTTGTGCAAGAAAATACAGTTTCTGTAACTCAAGTAGTTTATTATATCACAACCAAGGATGCTTTTATTGTATTGTGATATATGGTCAAACTTGCGAAGGCCGTATACATATCGGATGGCATGATTAAATGCCAGCTGAAGCTTTAGTTGAGAACTGGAGTCCAGTTTACTGTAGACTAGCTCCGAGTAAGTAATTATGGGAATAACTAGTTGTACAACAAGTTTGCTTCTAGTAATGGTGGGTGTAAATTCAGCTGTCACTCTCAGGTTGCGTAAAATCAAAGAATATACAATATATAGAATGCGCATCTTGGTACAAAACGCAAACATTTTTCTTTCTTACTCATTGATGCGGGGGGTAGCAACAAGACGAAGATACGATGTGAGCAGCATTAAGCAACATCGAACATTTTGAGCGAACCAACCAGCGGTTGCAACAGGAATGGTGTTGTTTGACAAAGCACACAATGTTTTTCTGAGCTCGATCATGTTATTCATTGCTTTGCTGGCCTTTTTGAAATTTTTTTATTATATGAATTACTGATGCGACAAGGCGTTATAATAAAGAAAAACAATCTGAAGTCTGGCATTAAATGCTGTATGCAGACTTGCAAAAAATCAAAAAGAAATTTCCCTAATATTAAATTATTCAAATTTCCTTCCCACCATTTAGCAATCGGTCAAATATATCGAGAAAAATGCAATATCTCAGATTTGAACTACGGTTCAAATTTGTACATTTGCGACAGCCATTTTTTTAGTTCATATATAGAAAAAAAAACAAACATAAATCTGGTGCTTTTCCAACATTTAATTTAAATGAAGTGGTAGAAGGGCACTTGGAAGAAGATTTTTCTTACTTCGAAACTCCATCTAAAAGACGAAAGTTTAGCGACGTTGTTAAAGGGTATTGCAGTAATTGGGAAAAATTCGTTAAATTAAGGCATGTAGCTACTTGGTGCGGTCTGTATTCGAGTGAAAATTTAACATTTTTTTTTTTACAGGAAAACGGAATAGATAAATGAATAGATAATAGATAATAGATTGGGGTGATTTAATACACTCAAAAATTTTATTCAATTTTTTTTATAATGTATAAAACTTTTATTTGAATTTTTTTACATTTTTATCCCTGGTTACCATCGTTACATCAAACATTGAATCAATTTTTATTTTTTCTATATTTATTTGCACAAAATCCAGAAAAAGTTGAGTTTTTTATTATTTTTTTTCAAATCTTCATAATTTTTTGCCAAACTTAAAAATTTTAGTTTACACGATAACCATACTCATATTATTTATAAATTTGTTTTTTTTTTTTTGTTTTTCTAGGTGCTGCCAAACTTTAGTTATTATTGTAACCATTAGCTCTTTCCGATATCGACACGTCAACTTCAAATTAAAGTTTCATACATAACAAATGTTAAATATTAATAAAATCATTATTTGCAAATAATTTTTTTGTGTATTTATTCACCCTAAAAAATTTTCCATTATCTCTAACCATTTTCCTGTAAAAAGTTTTCAATTTTTACTCGAATACCGAGCGCGCCAACTAGCAACATGCCTTAACTGATTTTTATAAGAAGCAATATAATAAAATACTTAAAAAATATAAAAAATTGCAAAAAGAGGGAAAGTCAAATAAACATACTAAATCGTTTTGATTATCATAAAAAAAGGTCGGTACAGAAAATAAAAAAAGATATTGAAGGCTTAGAAAGTGTTAGTAAAGAGTCTAAAATTTTTTGCAAATTATTAGAAAGTTCAAAAAATTAAAAAAAATACTCAAATGAATTTAAGTTTTTGGCTCAAAATATATATTATATACGCAATCAACTTATATGTTCTTGAGAAATAAGTTGCATCTCAACCTACCGCATGTCTCTACCTTAAATCGATGGGCTCCTATAAAGCTTCTTCCGTTTATTTTTATTCTTATTCTTATTCTTATTCTTATTCTTATTTTTATTCTTATTCTTATTCTTATTCTTATTCTTATTCTATTCTTATTCTTATTCTTATTCTTATTCTTATTCTTATTCTTATTCTTATTCTTATTCTTATTCTTATTCTTATTCTTATTTTTATTCTTATTCTTATTCTTATTCTTATTCTTAATCTTAATCTTAATCTTAATCTTATTCTTATTCTTATTCTTATTCTTATTCTTATTCTTAATCTTAATCTTATTCTTATTCTTATTCTTATTCTTATTCTTATTCTTATTCTTATTCTTATTCTTATTCTTATTCTTATTCTTATTCTTATTCTTATTCTTATTCTTATTCTTATTTTTATTCTTATTCTTATTCTTATTCTTATTCTTATTCTTATTCTTATTCTTATTCTTATTCTTATTCTTATTCTTATTCTTATTCTTATTCTTATTCTTATTCTTATTCTTATTCTTATTCTTATTCTTATTCTTATTCTTATTCTTATTCTTATTCTTATTCTTATTCTTATTCTTATTCTTAATCTTAATCTTATTCTTATTCTTATTCTTATTCTTATTCTTATTCTTATTCTTATTCCTATTCTTATTATTATTCTTATTATTCTTATTCTCTCTCTATATAATGTTTCTTATATCGTGTTTTTTTTTTTTTTTTATTTATTAATTTTGTTATTTGTTTGTATAGAATTTTTATAATACATATTTTGCCGTCCTTTATGGGAATTTGATAATTTTTTTATTACTATAAAAGCATAATTGCAATTAATTTATCGAAAACCGATAAATCTGAAAATTGCTTGATAGAAATTGCTGCGCCTGCGAAGTTGCAAAAGTATACAAATTCCGATTCCCTTCTCTCTTACCAGGACTTTAGCAAGCGAACACATCAGACATGTTTACAAAAACAAAGCACCATCAATGGTGCAACAACAACAATGAGCACAACACGTTGCGGTATGGAATATGAGAGCGGGTTGTCATGTTTGGTTTGAGCGGGTTGCAATGTTAGAGAGCGGGTCGTAATATTACGACCCGCAAACAAAATTTCTTCTTATATGAGATGCGCATTCTATATATTGTATATTCTTTGGTAAAATGTAATGAACTTTTTTTACCACATTGTTAATGTGGTCCGTGCATGTAAGCGTAGAATTTATATAAAAGCCAAGACTTTTTGTACAACTTGTTAGCTCTAATTTATCAGGGCCTATAAATAAATCGGGAATATTCTCATAAAAACTGGTATCTTTCGCTATAGGTAGCACCACAGATTTCAGAGCATTAAGCTTGAGACAATTTAAGATTGCCCATTTATTTATAGAGTCTAGATCCTCATTTACTCTGTAAGCTAAGTCATCTAGAAGACCAACTCGATTTGAGAGATACAGTTGTACATCATCTGCGTAGGCATGCATTGTTGAATGTTTACAGACCCTAAAAATGTCATCGATAAAAATTACGAACAGCAGAGGACCTAGAACTGACCCCTGGGGTACACCACTAGACTGAATCTTATACTCAGAAAATTTATTACCAACCTTCACTGGTTGAACCCGATTTGTCAAGTAACTATTTAAGAGCCGAATAGCACTTTCACTGAAACCGTACATATATTTTAGTTTTCGACACAATAGCGAATGATTGACTGTGTCAAATGCTTTTGAAAAGTCCAGCATGCAGATAAGTGTTACATGCCCTTCATCATAAGAAGACCTAATATCATCAAATATTTTAACAGTGGCAGTGGCACAGCTATGAAAAGCCCTAAAACCATATTGCATTGGAGATAAAAGATTATTTTCATTTAAATAGTTTTCAATTTGACCTGCCATGAGAGACTCACACATTTTGGCCAGGCAAGATAGGATGCTGATAGGCCTATAGTCATTAGGTTCATTTGCAGTTGTTTTTTTTGCCAATGGCATAACAAGTGCAACTTTCCAAGAGGAAGGAAACGAGGACGTGGTAACACAGTGGTTTACGATGTGTGTAATAGGGCTAAGGACATGCAGAAGAATAAGCTTTATGAATTTTATTGAAATATGGTCCTCTTAATTTTTACAATTGACTTCCTCACATCACTAGCACTTATTGTGGAGAATTGAAAATTTGCACGTTCAACAGTATCAGAGAAAACAAAGTTGTTGTTTGAAGTACGCACTGTGCTCGAGAGAAAAAAATCGTTTAAAGTATCTGGGTCAACATTGCATTCATTAGGAGGTTTTTCACCAATACCCATTGTTTTCAGGTTCCTCCACAGCACTTTTGCGGTGGAGGAGAATTTCGATGTGCAGAATTTTTCTTTAGACTACCTAATAAGCCGAACTGACATATTCCTAGCAATTCTAAATTGTTCCCAATTAGAAGTAGAAGGACACCTTTTCCACAAGTTGTGAAGCTTGTTACGTTTTTTAATAGCTTTTTGAACATTAGCTGTAAACCATGGGCATGCCCTATTTTTTACCATAACTGAACGCAAGGTTGGGGTAATTTTTTCAATAAAAGTGCAACACTTAGCAGCTGCTTTCTGACAACATGCTTTTCACCTTCCTGTGGTGAATAAATAAAGCTTTTCATTTGTCAAGTGTTCGCCTGAATAGGTTATACAAGTCTGGTTGACAAAATTTTGACAAATTATTTCTTGTAAATTGACAGCCAGAATAGGTCTGTAAGTATGTATTAAATGTGAGGCTACTTAGTTGCCGACTTAGATAGAGTAGTTTCTTGGCTTTTTTCAGAAAACCACTCGTATTTATCAGATGAAATTGCATTTTTTAAAGATTGCACATGTTTGTATTTTATCTTAGAAAGCACAGCAGTCTTCGTCACTATTCATTTTTATATTCAGAAGAGCAGCGATTACTGATACCCTCAATCTTCCGCGAACTGACGTCCATAAATGTTTCATGAGCGAAAACGTTCTTTCTACTACGACGGAAGTCACTGGGATGCACAATATAAACTCAATAACCATTATCAAATTTTTTGAGCTGACATTAGTTTCCCGAGCTATTTTAGTAATCCTTATCCATTTATTTTCGTATGTTACTTTTTTCCAATTTTCAGTGAACTTCTCAACATATATTATTTGGTTTGCTAAACTGATCTCATCAAAAATTTCGTCAGCGTCTATTTCATATGCTGTTATATGCGAGTGCTGTTTAATAAATGAAATTCTTTTTTCAATATCTTCCCTAATAATATTTTTTTCAATCGTCACCCACTGAAATTGCAAAACTTCTTTAAAATTATGTATGTATGTATGTAGTTTGTAGTATGTAGTTTTTTGTATTTAGTTTCAGCGATCTCACAAATTTCTTTCAAAGCAGTATTTCTCACTGTAACATATATATCGTCACCTAAAATGCAAAATAACGTAACATCACTTTTGATAATTTTACAGGAGAAGCAAAAAACGATATAAAATTCAAACAACTTGAGATATTGAATCGAAATTTTGAAATCAAATAACTTGGTTATTTTTGGTGGCAGAAGTTAAAAATTCATAACACACATGTTATATAATGTAGTGAATCGTAATCAATAAAAAACACAATTTCGAATTTTTTGCTCATACGTTTTTTTGCATTTTATGTGACGATATATACAAATGTTTATATATTTTAACTGTTATAAGCGCAATATCGACAGGTAAATAATCAGCTGCTCTCTGCACAGTGTTGTGTATTATATGTGCTGAACAACCGACACCTACGATTGGCCGGTCGAGTTCCATTTCCAACTTTCGGTATACATTTGTTTGGCCTCTTCTAGCTGCACCGCCGAAGTTTGTATTCGTATTATCTGCTGATAATGCACCGACTTTCTATTCCACTTCATATTTTTCCAAGGCCTTTAAGATATGGTATTTTATAATCTCGGATGTTTCTCCCGGTACTTCGTCAAAATAAAGAAGTTTAACTCTGACACCGTAAGTGGAATTGTAATATCTAACAAGAATTGGTATTAATTTAATATCATTCCTATTTGAGCTATCGATCGTAATTGATATAAACTTCTTTTAAAAATTCAGAAAAAAACATATGGCCCAATTACACCCACAGCCAAAGCCTCCAATTTGGTAAACTTTAAACTTCCAATTTAAACTTTACATCATAAAAGTTTTTGTACCAGTTTCGAGGTGTAAACTGAAGAATTAAAACTAATATCATGTTTAACAGAATGGTAAGCAAAAACAATTTCTTTGGCCAAAATAAAAGATTCTCCGCAGTCGGCTCCGGCTTCTTAAAGAAATTGGAAATGGAAAAATTTTGTTGTGCCTGTTGAGCACATTTGTGTTTGTCCGATTTTATATGATGTAAAATATCAGCTCGCCCTTTATTCTCAATGCTAAAAACACCCTTGCAAATTGTACAAATAACTTTATCGCATAGATTTGAACCATTTCTAATGTATTTGAACTCTTCCTTCAGTTTGGCAGTAAATTTGCACTTCCTCCTCGGCATTATAATCTTCAAACTTTGAAAACCTTACATTGATGTTAAAGCAAATAAATAAAATTTATTTGAATACAAAATAAAAATTAAATAAAACCTACGAATCGCAACATTTCGCAAATCAAGAAGGGTCAAAACAAATGAATACTACCTGCAAACAACAGGCGTCAATATACCAACGATTTGATTAACAGTTCATTAAATTATTTTATAGTTTCTTACAGGGTGTTTCAGCTAGTTTCAAAAATATCAATTTGGTGTTTTTTTTTTTGTTTTTTTTCCGGGCCCAAATCCGGACAAAATCGCCAATCCGGACACAGTCCGCACAGGGTTGAAAATTCCGGACAATCCGGACTAAATCCTGACGTATGGCAAGCCTAGTCATATCATTTTATTACAAATTCTATTAGGAAATTTTTGTAGTACATTTCAATTTGAATTACAAAAGTCAGCTCAACCGTCAGTTTTGAAGCCATGAGGTAGTCTAAGGCTCGATCCTCACAATGGGCAAACAAATAATATATAAAATTCATTAAATTTTTTTTATTTATTGAAATGACAGCTTTTGTGTTTTTTTTTGGAGTAAAAAGTGAATATGTTGGAGCTTTCTTCAAATAGGGGTTTATTAAGTGCTTAAATTAAATTTATCAACGAAAAGAAATTGAATGAAATATATTCAAAAACAACGGAGTTATTTTCATCGAAAGTAGGAAATACGAATTTCTGATAGTTTTTTGTTATTCTAAGGAAACGATGTTATAAGAAAAAGACGCTTTACTAAAATGTTGTGCAATTTTGAAGATATTTGAATGCTTTTGATGTTACAATAAGAGAATTTTCTTTTGATTATTTAGACGAACAGTTTCGCTAATAAAAGTACGCTAGTAGGATAATTTGCGATTCTTGTAAAGGGGCGGAAGAAGAGGCGTGGTCAAAACTAAGTATGCTGTAACCTTATCTAGGATTCAAGTCATGTGTGTGCAAAAGTTGAGTTAAATCCGTTCAGCCGTTCAGATTTGTTGGCTATTTAAAGTAGTCTGATGTTGCAATTCCCATACAAAATTACCAATTTCGATTTTTTCGATTTTTCCGCTGTTCCTTCGAGTTTTTTGTAATTTTCTTTTTTTTCTAAACCACATCTGTATTAAGGCAAACAATACAAAAAAAGAATTATTAAAATCGGCCAAACCGTTTCTGAGCCTTAGCAAGACTAACGCACACGTATTTCATTTTTATATATAAGAAGAATAAGAGTAATTATGAATATTATTAATTATATATATTATTTATTATATATATTTTTAATTGTATATGTTTTTTATTGTATATATTATTAATTGTATATATTATTAATTGTATATATAGTGTATAGTTTTAATTTAAATAAAATTTTATATTTTTACTGTTCAACAAATTTACAAAAGGTTCTTATATAAATGAAGTACGCTTAACAAGATAGCGTATCTGGGTTTTCCACATCACGTCAAAATTGAGGTTATAACAACATAAAAGTTTAAATTTTTCAACTTTCAAGTTGTTAAAACTAAAAATTTCAACGTAATGGAAAAAAGAAGATACGCCACCTTGTTTTTTTTTAACAGTTAGACTATAAAATTTTGTTTAACTAAAACTTATGTAATTTTTGCATTTTCAAAGTGGTTTTACAAGAAATTAAGACGTGATGAAAAAAACCCGAGTACGCCATCTGCTTAGCATCTTCGATTTATATATAAGTAGCAACGGCTATCAAACCTCTGAACTTTTTTTAACTTTGTACTGTGTTATATATGTTATGTTATTTATTATAAATTTAATTTATTACATATATTATTTATTACATATATTATTTATTATAAATATTATTTATGAAATATATTTATTAAATATATTATTTATTATATATATTTTTAATTATGTATATATATTATTATGATCTTTTTTAGAACATTTTTTTAAACGAGATACAAATTTCAATATTAAGCTTCCAGCATGAAGCGAGCCCAAATCCTAAAATTGTCTACGTAAAATCAAAGCATTTAAATCGGTAGATAAAACAAAAGTTAATTTTTTTTTATAACTATGTTGTGCTCCTTTTATATTAATTTTAATGAGTAAAAAAAAATAAATAAATAACTGGCCATTTCAGCCCTTGCACTCTGGGCCAGAATTGAAATTGTGCGGCATAAATTCAAAATTTTTGTTGGGACAAAACTGCATTTAAATAAATTTATTTTGAAGAATATATTTGGAAGGTAAGGTAATCATCAAAAATTTGGATGTTTTGGCAACCCTGGAATTTTGGCGTTGCCTTAAAGTCACGTGTTTTATCATCTGTTGCATTTGTGTAAAAGAGGCAAATCTTTTTGTTCAATTCGAAGCTGTGTAAATTTTTTACGATCAAATAAAATTACATTGTTAAGAATGGAAATTAATAATCAAGGTATGTAGAGTGTATAAATCAAATTTTCTTTCCATTTGTCTGTGTTAAATGTCATTTTTGTGTATTGTTTTGTTATGCCTTAAAATAGAAGATAACCAACCTCGTGCACGTGAATTGTGAGTCCAGAACTAACTTTCTGCCAAATTGTGCCAAAATGTAATTGTGTTAAATTAAAGCCCAAAGGGTGTTTAAAGTTATGTTACTAATTTCATTTGCGGCTTTGGCAGCATTCACTTCGTATTTGTCAACTTCCAGATACGTTTGAATTTTGTCATGGAACGCTGTTGAATGTTTGGATAGACAAAAATAGAGAAGCGTCTGAAATTTTGAGGTGGATCTTTGAGCAGCTAAATGCATATACCTTAAGCCCTGAAATTAAGAGGGATATTGAGAAAAAAGTAAAAAGTTTTGACCTGTTTATTAAAAAGAACTTGCCAAAATGCAGCCGATATTTGAAAACGTTCATGGCCAAGCATTCAGAGTGGCTATCGTCAAACATGATTTTGACACTGAGTAGTACGTCGACTATGAATCGAGCAGGGCGTCCTCGAGTAGGATACACTCATGCAGGAACCCGACTAAAGAGGAAATTAGCCGCTGCTTTGACAGACGAACAAGACCACAATGCTTCTCTTCTTGTGCACGCTGCAGCAATTTCAGCAACAAAATGCAATGAGACGGAAACATCGCTAATGTTACGAAAAACTTTTCTACAGCCAAAAGAACCACCTTTAAAAAAAAATTTTGGCTTGTCCAGAACCGAAACGTCTAACTCCAAATGAGGCTGTAGCGTTTTTGCTCGAAAACTCTTTCACAAAACAGCAATACAACAACATTCGGGAGCTAAACAAAACTCAATATCCGAGTTATAACAAAGTAAGGGAAGCAAAATCCAATTGTAGGCCACAGGGAATTACTGTTACAGAAACCGTTGCACAAGTCCCTCTTAAGGACTTGTTGGATCATACTGTTTCTCGCATTATCCTTTTGCAGGAAGAAATATTCAAACAGTTTCCAAAAATTTCAAATGTGAAACTAATTGCAAGTTATGGATTTGACGGATCTACTGGTCAAAGTATGTACAAACAGAAATTTTGTGTGGACGAGTCAAAATCTTTTGATCAGTCCTTGTTTGCAACTACCGTCATACCACTAAAACTAGTAGGTGATTTTGGAACGGTTTTATGGCTTAACCGAACTCCACAATCCGTACGATTTTGTAGGCCGCTCAAATTAGAGTTTGTGAAAGAAACTAAGGAACACATTCTTACAGAAAAAAAATGATCTGGACAACCAAATACAAAAGCTGGAGCCGTACCTATGCATTATATTGGATAATAGAAAAATCTCTGTAACTTATGATCTTCATATGACATTAATAGACGGGAAAGTTTTAAATATTTTGACCGGGACAAAATCTGCTCAGTTGTGCCCAATATGTGGGGCCAGCCCGAAAATGTTCATGGAAAGTGATAATATTTGCTATCCCAAATTCAAACCAAAACCTGGAAGCTTGCAATATGGTATAAGCCCGCTCCATGCGTGGATACGTTTCTTTGAATTCGTGCTAAAAATTTCTTATAGAATTGTTTTGCAAAAATGGCAAATAAGAGATTCAGAAGAAAAGGTGTTAATTATGGATAGAAAGAAAAAAATACAAAAAAGGCTGTGGAAGGAAATGGGTTTACACGTGGATAAGCCAAAACAAAATGGTAACGGCAATAGTAACGATGGAAACACTGCAAGGAGACCATTTGACAATGTAAAATTATTTGCGGAAATTTTAGGGCTCGATTTAGCAGTACTGGAGTCTTTTCACAACATCTTAATTGCAATTTCATGCGAGCTGGTAATCAATCCCCAAAACTTTCAGGAATATTCCCAGACCACAGTCTCATTATATATGTCTAAGTACCCATGGTATCCTTTGTCAGCAACTGTTCACAAAGTTCTAATACACGGTTACCAAATAATGGAGTCATCAGTATTACCACTAGGCTTTCTTGGTGAAAACGCATCAGAAGCACGCAATAAGTATTATAAAAGTGACAGGCGGTCCCATGCGAGACAAAACAGTCGACTTAATACTATGACAGATGTTTTCCATAGAGGAATTGATACTTCGGATCCTCTGATATCAAGTATAGTCGTAAATAAAAGAGCAGCTAAAAAAAAATCTAAACCGTTGCCCGTAGACGTCATTTCCCTCCTAAAAACCCCAAGCTTTGAAAGTCAAAACATTGACTCCACAATCGATGATAGTGACAATGATTCTGATTCAGAAACTGAAATCATGTATTGTTTTGAATTAGATGCCGAAGAAGAGGAAGATATTTAAGAATGATGAACACCATGACTACATATTTTTTAATGGTAAAAATTTAAATTTTATTGAAATTTAGAGATAAATTTAAAATAATCTGCAACTTTTTTACAGAATGCCCCGTATCGGCAACATCAGTCGTCACATCTGAGAATATGAGTAATAGTTCATGCCAATTTGCAGAAAATCGTTCGAGTTGAGAAATCAGCTTCAACGTCAAAAATAGGTTCCTAAATATAAGCTTATATCACCGCATTACTTTAAAAACAAATATTCTTTATTATCTTCTATTAATCTTAAACACCTATATATAAATATATATAAATTTGGAACGGCTGTCAAACGGAGTGAACACGAAATCGTAACGTCCGCTGAAAAAATTAAAAAAAGGCTATAAAAAGTCTATATTAAGCAATCAAACTTTAATAAAAATAGTTCAAAATTTAATGTGATCACAGTGAATCTAAAAAACAAAGCTTGAAACAATTATATTGAGCAGCATACAAAAAATAAAATAGTTAATTTTCTTTGCCAACTCTTGAAAAAGAAATGGCGCCGAAAACAAGAAGAAATAAGAAGCAAAATCATAAATCAATGGAATTATCTGAAAGTGGAACAAGTGACGAAGAAGTTGAAACATCAAATTTAACAGCTATAATAGACAATATGCAAAAGCAATTTAAAGTGCAAGAAAAAGCTATAAATAAAGTCAGAGACTCGCAACAATATATCAGCGATAGTTTCAACGAGCTCAAGAAAGAGATAGCAAGACTAGCAGAAGAAAATAAACAAATAAAAAAAGAACTTGTTGAGCTTAAAGAACAAAACGAAAATGCAAAAACGAAAATAAAGAACATACAGCGGGAAGTGCTTGTAATAAAACAAAAAGAACATAAAAACAACGTTATAATAACAAACCTGCCAAAAATTGAAAAGAATGAATTAAAAGAAATAATCATAAAAATTGGTGAACAAGTGAATGCAAAAGTAGCCAAAGAAGACATTAAAGAAATTTATCAAAATGAAAATAAAAAATATAAAACCTTTCCGTTGATAGCTAAAATGAGTAACGAAGACTTTAAAAACAAATGCATGGAATTTAGAAAGAAAAATAATAAAATTGACGTTAGCAAAATTTTTCCCAACCTTAATATGGAAGAAAAAAATGTAAACTTTCATCATCTTATGGAGAAAGAATTAAGCGAGCTGCTGAAAAGAGTTAAGTCAGAAGCAAAAATTAAACAATACAATTTTGTATGGATAAAAGATGCAAAAATTCTTGTCAGAAAGAACCAGGAATCTGCCGTTATTCAAATTGAAAGCCTTGAAGACTTAAGAAAACAAAAGAAATAAATTAAATTTTTATAGTTATTTGCATTCATTTTTTTTTTAAGCAATCTTTATTAATAAATTATGGAAAACTTTAATCTTATAAATAGTGAAGTTGTAGAAACTAATATAGAATACAAAGTTAATAAGTTATTTTTTGAAAAAGAAGAATGCTACTTAAATATACTGTACCTTAACATACAAAGTATACGAAATAAAATTAACGATCTCAATATTATAGTTGAAACAAATAAGAAAAATAAGAAAACAATACATATAATAGCTTTAAGTGAAATCTGGATCTTTGAAAATGAAAACATGTACTATAATCTGCCAAATTATAATGTATTTTTTGCCAATAGAGAATCAAATAGAGCAGGAGGCTGTCTAATGTATGTTCATGAGAGCCTTAGTTCTACATTAATATCATCATCAGAATTTGAAAAAAGTAGTTTTCTAACGATAAAATTATTAAAACTTGAAATAAGTATAACCTGTGTGTATAGAAATTGTTCCTCTGATGTTGCATCATTTATAAATGTTCTCGAAAATGAAGTCCTAAAATTTAGAAGTTCTATAGTAAAGGGTGATTTTTTTGAGGTTATGATTTTCATGCATTAGTATTTGACAGATCACGTGGGATTTCAGACATGGTGTCAAAGAGAAAGATGCTCAGTATGCTTTGACATTTCATCATGAATAGACTTACTAACGAGCAACGCTTGCAAATCATTGAATTTTATTACCAAAATCAGTGTTCGGTTCGAAATGTGTTTTATCGACAAATTTTGTTCAGCGATGAGGCTCATTTCTGGTTGAATGGCTACGTAAATAAGCAAAATTGCCGCATTTGGAGTGAAGAGCAACCAGAAGCCGTTCAAGAACTGGCCATGCATCCCGAAAAATGCACTGTTTGGTGTGGTTTGTACGCTGGTGGAATCATTGGACCGTATTTTTTCAAAGATGCTGTTGGACGCAACGTTACGGTGAATGGTGATCGCTATCGTTCGATGCTAACAAACTTTTTGTTGCCAAAAATGGAAGAACTGAACTTGGTTGACATGTGGTTTCAACAAGATGGCGCTACATGCCACACATATCGCGATTCTATGGCCATTTTGAGGGAAAACTTCGGAGAACAATTAATCTCAAGAAATGGACCGGTAAGTTGGCCACCAAGGTCATGCGATTTGACGCCTTTAGACTATTTTTTGTGGGGCTAAGTCAAGTCTAAAGTCTACAGAAATAAGCCAGCAACTATTCCAGCTTTGGAAGACAACATTTCCGAAGAAATTCGGGCTATTCCGGCCGAAATGCTCGAAAAAGTTGCCCAAAATTGGACTTTCCGAATGGACCACCTAAGACGCAGCCGCGGTCAACATTTAAATGAAATTATCTTCAAAAAGTAAATGTCATGGACCAATCTAACGTTTCAAATAAAGAACCGATGAGATTTTGCAAATTTTATGCGTTTTTTTTAAAAAAAAAGTTATCAGGCACTTAAAAAATCACTCTTTAGTAGGTGATTTTAATATTAATTTGCTTTGCTATAACAATGAAACTATTAACTATCTTAATAATATTTATAGTAGTGGGTTCATATGTTTAAACAGTTTAAGTCAAGAAATGTTCACAAGAAAGGGAAACACTATTGGAACAATAATTGACCATGTTTTAACAGATAAATTAAACTTTGATTATGTTCTAGCTATGGAAGAAAACTCAATTTCAGATCATAGACTAATTTCTCTTGCAGTAAACATTAAAAATAAACTCAATTCTACTGGAAAAAAATCCAATATGCAAATTTTGGATTATCGTGCGTTTGAAGAAAATGGCATGATCAATGAAATTATACGAAAGCCCTCATTTTCTGATTTTCATAAATCTCTAAAAGAAGGTATAAAAAAATTCACAAAACGAATTAAAAAGTCAACAGAAAAATATAACAATCCATGGATGAATAATGAGTTATTCGAATTAATAAA
This sequence comes from Pherbina coryleti, assembly GCA_943735915.1. NCBI lineage: Eukaryota > Metazoa > Arthropoda > Insecta > Diptera > Sciomyzidae > Pherbina > Pherbina coryleti. Next base: position 114,253,115 of record OX030948.1, on the reverse strand, counting down.
AAATAGAAACAAATTTTACAAATTAAAATCTAAGCACAAAACCAATACATTTTTTAACGAAAAATTTAAATCACTAAAAGTTGAAGTCAGACAAAAAATTAACTTTTTAAAAAAACAATATTACGCCAATCAAATCACACAAAATATACACTCGAGTAATAGAACGTGGTCAATTCTAAAAGAACTTATATATGGAAGAAGACCTGTAAAAAATGAAATCTCCCAAATTAAGTATGAAAATATCGTAGTATCAAACCCAATTGAAATTGCAAATTGTTTTAATGAATACTTCATAAATGTAGTCGAAACCCCTGAAAACTTTGATTATAACGAAGAGTTAGCAGATAGAATTATACAACCTTTCTGTTTAAATAATTGTGATGTTATTGAATTTGAAATAGCGATTAAAAAATTGAATTTAAAATCGGCGAATGGTCCAGATGGAATATCTGCACAGTTCGTCAAAAGATATAAAGACTTTCTAGTCCGCCCTTTAACCCATTTTATAAATGAATGTTTTCATAATGGTCAATACCCACAAGAACTAAAAATTGGATCTGTAGTACCCATTCACAAGTCAGGAAGCAAAGAAATCTGCTCAAATTACCGCCCAATAACTAAATTAAACACAATTGATAAAATATTTGAAAGTATTATATTAAATCGATTAAAAGTTTTTCTAAAAAATAATCAAATCATCGATAAAAATCAATTTGGCTTTGTAGAAAACTCAAACACACTATCAGCATGTATATCATGTACAGAATTTGCCTACGAAAATTTAGATAAAAAAAAATATGTTGCCTTTTTGGCGATTGACTTAGCAAAAGCATTCGACTCAGTTAACATAAAAATAATCATAAAAAACTTGCTAAATTGGGGATAGGTGGAACCGAACTTAAATTATTTGAAAGTTTTCTTGAAAACAGGGAGCAATTTGTTCAAATCAAAGAGGCTGAAAGTTCAAAACAAAAAATTAAATCAGGAGTACCGCAAGGATCAAAATTAGCGGCAACTCTATTCTTAATATACATTAATAATATTTTTAAAGTTAATTTAAAAGGAATACCACAGTTTTATGCTGATGACGGAATATTCATGTATGCAACAGAATCGATTGAGGACTTAATATCAAGCATCAGATCAGATTTAGCAAAAATCAAACTATGGTTTGATAACAATTTACTAAAAATAAATTTAAAAAAAACGAATTTTATTATATTTAAAAATTTTAAACCAATACCGAATCTAAATGAACTCCCTGGAATTGTTTTTAATGACGTTCTTATTACTAGAGTGGAATCGTTGAAACTATTAGGAATATGGTTCGACTCAAATTTAAATTGGAGCGAACACATATTGAAATTTAATTATAAATTAATTCCTTTAAATTTTGCAATATATAAAAATAGAAAAAATATTCCACAAAAACAGCTATGGCTCCTGTATGAATGTTATTTTATGTCGCAAGTAGGCTATTTAAATACAATCTGGAACCGATGCTCTGAGCAAAAAATTAATGAGTTGCAAAGACTTCAAAATAAAATTATTAAAAATATATTATTGCTTCCAATAAGGACCCCAACAAGAAATCTTTATGTGAATAGAATGGATATAAAGAAATACAGCATAATGCAAACATTAATAACTATTTACAAAATAAAAAAAAAATATTATTAAGAACAATCTTGACTTAAATCCCACAGAAAACAACATGTATAGATTTCGAAACAATAGAAATTTACGAACAACTTTTTTTAGAACAGAAAGAAGCACAAAATCTATACGCAGTTATGGTATAAGAATTTTCAACAAACTACCTGCACATGTAAAAAATTGTAATATCCTAGATCACTTCAAAAGTATGGTTAAAAATCTCTTATTACAAAACTATAATTTTGAACTGTAAAATTGAAACTTTTAAAAGAAAATTAAATATTTTATAATATGAATTGTTAATGCCAAGTACTATACAAAAAATTAAATTTGAATACAGTAAACTAGTAAACTAGTAAACTGAATTATGTTATACTAAATGAATATATAAATAAGAATTAGCAATGATCTCGTCACGCAATTGATAGCGTTATTTATTATAAAATCTATTAAATTATTTTCTCGTACAAAATGTATTTTTTTTGAGAAATAATTGCATACGATAAATTTATCTCACATGCAATCAATAAAGAAAAAAAAAAAAAAAAAAAAAATAAACATGATAACATAAACATAATGGTTGAGTAAAAACAAAACAAAAAATATTATTATTTATTCGCACATACCCCCTTCACCTTATATGGGCGGTAGGGCTTTGCGTAGTCGGATCGGTCCAAAATTTGGCCTATTTGTTACACATGTGAGGTCTATCTGATGTGCCAAATTTCAATTTTATAGTGTCATTATTCTAATTTATGCCGCACAATTTGAAAACTGGCCCAGTGTGCCTTGAAAGGACTTTGACCTAGCTTCTTATGATCAATTGTGTTGTGCGTGTTATTAAGTTTGTACACAATTGACCGAGAAACGGACCTACAGGCTTAACGCCGACTCCGAACGGCGATGAACGGAATGTTCTCATTCTCAAGAAGCTTTACATGGCATTTTGATTACTCTCTGAGGATTGCCATTGTCTGCAGAGAGGTGGCAGAAAATTTTAATTCAAATAATTTTCTGTCGCTACTTGGGTTCGAACCTGGGTACTTTAACCAACTACGCCACGGACGCCACAATTAATATTATTAATACAATTAATTAATATAATTAATATTATTTTTTTCTTTATAAAATACTAAAAACATTCATTCTATAATTATTTTTTATAAAATAAAGCCTATACAAATAAAATTAATAAATAAATTTTACTCAACTTATAGTGATTTTAATGAGTACTATTCTTTATAAGATAGTAAAAATTGTCAGTTATAAGCAATCACTTGGACTTTATTTCACTTTAGAAAGAAATGTTTTAAAATATTCCGTGTAATAACGCGTTCATGCTGGAGCGAAATGTAGGCTTTTGTAAAAAGTAACTAAACGCAACATAAATATCAGATTTTCGCCATACAAATGCCAATAGAAAAAAAGCAGAAAAAGGAACTTTTATTCTACTTTTTTGTATGTAGCACCCTGTGTTTCATCGATACTTTCAAAATTCGAAGTTAGTTTTTTTCACATTTTGCAATGGCTGCGCTCAGCTGTTGTGCAACTGTTGAGTGTGTGCATGCTAAACGCATAAGTAAAGTTTCTGATCAGATGAATATGCTCGATATGTGTTGTGAAAACTGTCTGTCTTTGGTATCTTTTTATTTTTCTGATACATTTTCGTGCTGAGCTCAACAGTTAAACAACATTTGTATCTGCTGAACGCAGCCATCATTTTTCGAAACAAAAATGTTAAAATTAAAGCTAATGTTGAATTATAGCCAGCAACACAGTTTGCAAAAGCAAGTTCAGTAAAGCAAGTTCGAAAATGCAAAAAGCAGATTTTTGTTATGAGCATGAACGCCTTATAAGCAAAAAAGAGTTTTAATCATAACAATCGATGTTCTTAAAACGTTGGTATTCTTAAGTGATAAAAAGCCTTAAGGACGTTTTTTTTGCAAGCATTTAACATATATATGTACCTTTTTTTGAACAGAAAATGCACCTTTCTTCCTGTTCTGATTTAAAGTCAAAGAATTTCCTTCGTTCAAGATCAAAACAAAAATAAAACAAAAATAAAATAAAAATATAAATAAAGGGTCAGTCCGCAGAGATTGATAACATAGTGGTCGCTCGACTATTTTAAAAAATTTTTATTTTCTAACCACAACTTTCGTAATGTTTCGGCATTTTAGAACTGCTTTCAAAAAACATTTTGTTTGTTGTATTTTCAAAATGGCGGCGATATTTTTCATGCAACCACGAGCGATTTTCGTATCTTATAGAGTTTGCGGTAATGATCATATCTCAGCTCCTATTAAACATACAGTAATAAATGAAAAAACATAATATTAACTATACCGTAGGCTATTATCTTGCATATCAGAAAAATTAATTGGGTTGTTACTTAGTTTGAAAAAAAAAGTTAAAGTTTCCAAAAAAAATCGTAATTTTTGGTAACTTTGAAAAAAAAATTTTAATAGAAAGAAGGTAGTGGCAGACCTATTTTTTTTTTTGGTATTAGGTACGTAAGAACCTAATAATATGAAGTAAGAAGACGATTTTACATTATAATATGTTATAGTCAAAAATTTTTGTAGGACTGTGACGACCCAAAAAGCAGTAAATTTTGGGTGCACACGTTTTCCACCATCAAAGAAGAAACTGAATTATTTTGGATTACATTATTTATTATATTATTACAATACTTGCCTTTAAATTATTTTTATTCTAATATTTAATTGAATTACTGAATTATTAAACTATGTTAAATTAATTAAATTATATATATTTGTAACTATATATACTGATATAGAATGTAACTAAGCACCCTGTGCCAACATAAACTCATAGTATAAGGTCAGTGCGGCAAAAGTACAGCAAAGCTTATCATACGATTTCAACATTTCAACATAACATAGAGCATCAGCCAGAGAAAGAGAGAAACACACGTTGAAAACCAGTATTTCCCCTACCAGCGATCTAAACCCATGGTATAATAATACAAGGTAGCATTGACAGTTGCTTGGGAAATCATCTACTGTCAAAAAATATACTCAAAAAGAGAGCGCTCACAAACCGCCATTGAAAACACAAGCAATGTTGAAAACGTTGAAGTGAAAAAAAAACAACAACCACAGCAGCTGCTGATGTATTTCCACAAAAAGCTGTTTTTGACAGTTTATGTTTTCCTGTTGAAGAGAAAATAAGCAGATGTCAATGCTACCATGTATTATTATACCATGATCTAAACCTAACACAAACAGTGCGACGCGAGACACAAGTAAAAATACAAATACAACTCGAGTTACCAGCAAGCATAGCTTAACGAGAGGCACATGAAAATACAAATACAACTCGAATTATCAGCAAACATAGCGCAACGAGAGGTACATGAAAATACAAATACAACTCGAATTATCAGCAAGCATAACGCAACAAGAAATACATGAAAATACAAATACAACTCGAGTTACCAGCAAGCATAGCCTAACGAGAGACACATGCAAACACAAATACAACTCGAGGTGCCAGTAAGCATAGTCTAACAAGAGTTACGATTGAAGCAATGAGTGGATTGAAAAATCAGTAGCTGACGGACCACCAACCGAGAAGGAAGTTAATCGCGAAGAGTATCTGACGGACCACCAACCAAAGAGGAGCGAACACCAGGAAAGGAGCTGACGGACCATCGGAGAAGGAAGACAAATTTTGAGCAAGCAAGTAGCTGAGGGCTAGAAACGCAAACACGGTGGATCGAGAAGGATTGACAGCGGAGGCTGAGGACAAATACAAGGTAGATATTTTGTTGTGGGAAAAGTACTAGATTATTTGCTAAGGCGCATCGTCAGGTCGCACGGGTGGTCAAGAAGATAGGAAGCGCACCGTCAGGTCGCTTGGTCGAGTCTTAGAGCTGGTAGATTATTTGCTAAGGCGCACCGTCAGGTCGCACGGGTGGTAAAGTACAGGCCAGGAAGCGCACCGTCAGGTCACAGTGTTCAAGCTAAAGAGCTAATAGCGTATTTGCTAAGGCGCACCGTCAGGTGTAAGGGTGGGAAAAGACACCTAGAAGGCGCATCGTCAGATCGCCCCAACAAGACTAAAGTTTGACGGTCAGGGCATAAGTGGGTAGTCAGGGAAAAGTATAGAAACCGGACTAGCACCACAGACATCAGCCAAAGCGACAAATCCTGATCCGCGAAACGCAGAGCCGATTTCTACCAACAAGATATCTCTCGCCGAACCAACACCACATCGCTCGCCACACCAACTTACTTTCATCATAATTGTAAGAAACAGTAAACTAAAAATTTGCTAAATAAACTATATTTTCTAACCAAATATCCCAAACTATAAATTTTTGTGACGAATCCTGGACAGCGGCTGAGCATATCTCAGCTATAGAGCCGGAAGACCGGCAGCTTCGTTACAGGACTTAAATATAAATAGGGAACTCGATTTGAAACATCCATTTTATACTTCTTCAAATTCACGTTTTTTAGCGACGCCAATCCAGTTTGCGAATTTTCTGGATTTTTTTCAAGTCACATGCTTATATAACATCCTGGATTCAGAATATGGCCTTGCAGGGAGGTTCTGGAATACTTTTGGAAAAAAAACCCATCTAACACTTATACCTTATGTAATAAAATGGAAGAATTTTAAAATGCAATATCTTTTAAATGAACCATAAAAACCACTTTCATTCTTATATCATCAGAATCCTCTTATTACGTAGTTTATTTTTTTTTTAATTTCAAATTTTTTCACCCGTGCTTATTGGAGATACTTGACTATTTGAGATACTTGATAATTGGTGATACTTGATAGTTTCAAAGTTACCAAAAATTACGATTTGTTTTGGAAACTTTAACTTTTTTTTCATTATTAAGTAACATTCCAATTAATTTTTCTGATATGCAAGATAATAGCCTAAGGTATAATTAATATTATGTTTTTTCATTTATTACTGTTTGTTTAATAGGAGCTGAGATATGATCATTACCGCAAACTCTATAAGATACGAAAATCGCTCGTGGTTGCATCACAAATATGGCCGCCATTTTGAAAATACAACAAAAAATGTTTTTTGCAAGCAGTTCTAAGGTGCCGAAACATTACGAAATTTATGGTAAAAAAATAAAATTTTTTTAAAATAGTCGAGCGACCGAATTTGCTTTTTTGTGATCAATCTCGGCGGACTGACCCTAAAGATAACACAAATGTTGTTATGAAAATTAGCTAACGTAAATATTGAAAGTATTGTAGTATTCTTCCACTCAATGCGGAAAAATAATGCCTTGCAAAAGTTTGTGTGTATGTTTGTGCAGGGCCACTAATAGTAACTACAAGTTGCAATCCTTTTCTTACATGCAAGTCTAACAAGGACAGGTTTATTGTACAATCGATTTAAGATGGAGAAGCATTGTTCTTTGTTGAAAATCGGTCATGTTGGTTTGAAAAGATTTTTTCCTTATCTTATTCTATTAAACGAGCAATATTAATATATATATATATATTTGTTTGTAAATGATTCTCGAAAACGATTTCGATGAAATTTACAATATAGATGAAGAGCGGCATGAAAAATCGATCCAGCTAGGTTTCATCTCTAGGAAAAGTAGTTTTTCCTAGTTTTCACGCATTTAGGCAGTGTGCTATTCTGAAACTTTTCACTCGGATGATGAAATTTTGACAGTCTGAGTATGAATATTTGATATATGCGAGGTGAATATGACTGTCAAAAACTCATGTAGCACCAGGGGCTAGCATAAATTTTGACAATCGGCAAGAGAATTATTGACACAAGCAAAAGTAAAAAAAAAAAAAAATAAATAACTGGCCATTTCAGCCTTTGAAAGGACTTTGACCTAGCTTCTTATGATCAATTGTGTTGTGCGTGTTATTAAGTTTGTACACAATTGACCGAGAACCGGACCTACAGGATTAACGCCGACTCCGAACGGCGATGAACAGAATGTTCTCGTTCTCAAGAAGCTTTACATGGCATTTTGATTACTCTCTGAGGTTTGCAATTGTCTGCAGAGAGGTGGCGGCCGTACAGAAAAATTATTTTAATTCAAATAATTTTCTGTCGCTGTTGGGGTTCGAACCTGGGTCTCCAAGTTCGTTGACATAGCGGCCACGCACTTTAACCAACTATGCCACGGACGCCAGAAGCAAAAATAGAAAACAAAAAATTACTTGAGAGTTCGTGAGTCGTAAAGAAGTTAACAATTTTGTGCTTCCTACAGCATAGCAATCAGAGGAAATTTTTTTAAAAAAAAAATAAATAAATAACTGGCCATTTCAGCCCTTGAAAGGACTTTGACCTAGCTTCTTATGATCAATTGTGTTGTGCGTGTTATTAAGTTTGTACACAATTGACCGAGAACCCTACCTACATGTTTAACCCATTTCTTGCCAAAGGGTGCGTTTTCGCATCCAAAAGTCGGGAAATTTTTTAATAAACACTAAATGTAACTTTATTTTCATGTTAATCCATAAAAAGAATGTTTGATATTTTAACTTTCGTATTGTAAGTTCGAATTAAGCATTCCCCCAACCATACTCTCTTCCCCCTACCGAACTATTTTGAAAAAAATCAAAAAAAAAAAATACTTAACGAAGGAAAAAATGTCTTAGAATTATCTAAATGTGATGAAAATAAATCAAAAAATAATAAATGATTAATTGTATAACGTAAAGCAAATGTAAATGCGATATATGTATTTGCATTACTTTTCGTTGCGTGCGAAAACGCACCTGTGGCGTTTAGCCTGATTTTTCTATTATACTAATGCATACTAACTATTATATAAAATTTAATCGCAAAACTAATTTGAATTTATTGAATTGGGTTTGGCTTGCTAGTGCTAATATTTTAGTACTTTACCAACACTTTAACGCGTAGAAATTACACTGTCTTGCATGTAAAGAGAAAAATATAAAATCAATGCCACAGTTTAATTTCAGATCGGAGATAGCCAGAAATCTAATATTAGCGGATGATAAACAACCTGAGTCAGATGATAATGTGGAGGAGCTCAGCGATAAAGAAGATTTTTGACCATCAACATTTCCACGCATCAATGTTCCTGAGCATGTAATTTTTAATGCATCAAAATGACTAAAATGTAAAAAATGTAAATCAAACATTGGTTTTCATTGTAAAAACTGTGTCCTAAATGTTTTAGTGCTTGGCATAACATATGAACTTATTTGTTATGTTTTTTTTTTTGTTAAATAACAGTATAACCATCACGCAAATTTTGATTTTTCATATATTTATATTATTCCCAAATAAAGTTCTTGTGCATCTTAGTTGCCACGGGTGAGTTTTCGCACCCTGCTGCTCCAGGTGAACGGAAAAGCGGAAACATTTTTTGACTATTTCAGATCCATTTTGGGGAACCTACAACCTAGCCATCATAAGGATTTCACCGGGAAAAAAATTTGCTTGTCTTGGCCAGAAATGGGTTAACGCCGACTCCGAACGACGATGAACGGAATTTTCTTGTTCTCAAGAAGCTTTACATGGCATTTTTATTACTCTCTGAGCTGCAGAGAGGTGGCGGCTGTACAGAAAAATAATTTTAATTCAAATAATTTTCTGTCGCTGCTGGGGTCGAACCTGGGTCTCCAAAGTTCGTTGACATAGCGGCCACGCACTTTAACCAACTACGCCACTAACGCCACAGTATATATTAACCCTTAAATGCACCGTATATCTCTAAAGATACAACCATTCAAAAAATTCTTACGACTATATTTTTGGTTTGATTTTTTTCAAATCGGTTCTATATTATTTAAAATATTATAAGTCTTAAATAAAAAAATAGTTTTTACTTCAATTTCTCGTACTTTTTAAAAAAATTATGTACAAAGTAAAAAAAAAGAAGTTAGAAGTTTTTAACAGTTTAACTTCTAGGAACAGATAAATAATTTTGATTAGGAAAAAATACTGACTGCTTTCAAAACATGTCCTTCATAACACATTTCTTTTATTTTGATATATTTTATTAGGGATTAAAGATGTGGGTAAATTCACATTGTATCTTTATAGATACAACTACTTTTTAAAAAAAAAATATTTTCAAATCTAAAAACAGAGTTTTTATTTTTACTCAATTATAATTATATATATATATATTTTTTCGGTAAAAATCGATTTTGCAAATTAAATTTCTTTTGGTCCTTTTTTCACAGCAAAAATTACAATTTTATTTCAACAAACAAAAATTGTATTCAACTCAGTAAATTCTTTCCAACTACTTGTGAAAACTTTCCGAATAGCACACGGCCTTAATAAATATCTTTATTTTCCTGCTGAGTATGCTATGTTAATTTTTCTAAGTCAGATATCGTATTGCTAGCTAAGTGGTTAGAGCTTCTCGTAGATTAAAGTGATTAAAATAGATTTGTAAAGAATTTTTTAGGCATAAAAAAATGAACTGAAAAGAATAAATTTGAAAAATTTTGAGTGCAATTAGTTATTAACATTAAAAATTAAAATTTGAATAGAAATATCTTTAAAATTAAAAATGATTGCTGAATAATTTGTGTAGCATTATTATATTAGGCTGGCGAAAACCCTCTGACTGAACCCTCCAAGAGGGTGCCGGCCGGGCAATGAGCACTGCACAGCCCCCTGGGAGCGCTTTGGCCCTAGAAGGACCTTTGCACTCACTCCCCGGGCTATACAGTGTCTAGCAGAGGTGTTATCCTGCGAAGGATGGGGCATGGTCAGAGGTGTCTGGCGGCAGGCATAAACGCTATGGGTGATTCCCAGAAAATAACAATCAAATGGAGGGTACGAATAAGGAGAAAACCAGGGTTGGGATGTCAACCCAAACGTCAGTGGAATGCGTGACTGCTACCACCGGTGGCCACGGTGAGGAGCAATCCTCTCTACGTGTCGCCAGCAGTCACACCTCGCCTATGGTTGGAGCAGGCCATAGTGGTTGCAACACTACTGCCAAGAACATCCACAGGATGGGAGCAGGTCCTGTCGGAAAGTCAGCTACTGCCACAAACTACTCGTTACGTCACGAAGGTGCCATAGTCGACGAAGACTCGGACCTCGGCGGAAACTCAAAAGCTGAAGACAAGCCTCTTCTCTCCCCCCCAGACCAATCAGCGGGTGCCAGCTCCTCTAGTAAGGATGGGCCCAAGACGAAGTCGAAGAAGGGACTGAAAGCAAAGGCAAACCACAAAGCGGCCCTAAAGATCTGTAACCGGTTCTCAGGTAAGAGCAATCTATCTTCCGAAGAGAAGGAGAGGCTCACCTGGGCCGAGCAAAGGGTAAAAGAGGGCCGCGAACACTTCACGAAAAATCCGCGCTTCGCAGCCTCCACCATGCAGTATGCACACAAGGTGGAAGAAAATGCGGCACAGAAACGCCAAAGGTCGACGGAAAGCTCAAAGGTTGATGCTCCTGAGAGCAAAAAACAGAAGCGGAAGTCGAACACGCAGCCCGGAACGGAGGAAAAAGCGAAAGCGAGCGATGTAGCCAAACGACATCTGATCGTGGCACTAATCGACCGCAGCGATCCTCAGGGGCAAATGACTCTAGACAGGTGGAAATCCGTAGAGATGAAACTTCTAGAGTAAATGTTCTCAAGGATGGACCCGACTCCCCAATGCCCACCTTTGACGGTGCGGTTTGGCTGAACGGAGTAAAAATCCTAAAATGCAACGACGACCCGACTCTGGAATGGGTGAAAGGAGTAGTTCCGAGGCTCCAAGGCCTAAGGGAGGGCGCCCAGCTGGAGGTAGTTGACAGGACTAGTACCCCGTCTCTACCAAAGGCGAAAGTGCTCATCCCAAGAGTCGTGCCACCAGATTGCGCACTAAAGCTGCTAAAAAAGCAGAATCCAGACGTGCCAACAGCTGACTGGAAGGTGCTAAAAGTTGCTGAGCCGCTACCAGGTAGTGGAGGCGGGCAACAATACATCCTCCAGATCAACAAGGGGACTGATGACATTCTGTACGCACGCTATGGGAAGATGGCTTGGGGCGTTGGCAGTGTGTTTTGTTGTTAGGACAACAACAAAAACACGCTAGAGTCCGGAGAGGTAGAGAAGGATCTAGGCCTAGAAGCCATGACGAATGCTACCAAAGGACTCAGCATAGACGACGCAGATGGCGTAGGAGGAACGATGAGAGCAGTCGACCCCGTGGAGGAGCCTACAAATAATGCAGTTGAAGGTCCTCCAGATCAATCTGCATAAAAGCAAAGCATTAAGCATAGAACTCCTTCTCGTACTAGAGGAAGGAGGCTACGATGTGGCTTTAGTGCAGGAGCCATGGATAGCCTCTGGCAACACAGTCTCCGGCCTAAAGTCAAACAACTACAACACATTCTTCGCAACAACAGTACGTAGAACGAGAACCGCCATCCTTACAAGGAAAGGCATACCTATTTAATGTCTCATTACAGCACTGACGATCTCACAGTCGTGACACTAGAGGGCGATGAAGACAAGAAAAACCTTGTCGCGTCATGCTACATGGCTCACGACAAATCCGCACCACCGTATGAGCTTCTCACGATGGTAGAAACAATCGAAGCAAAGAAGCAGACAGTTGTCATCGGAGCAGACGCCAATGCACATCACACAGTATGGGGGAGCTCAGACACCAATGATCGAGGTGAGTCCATGCTAAACTTTATTTTACAAACTAACATTAGCATAGCACACACAGGCGACGAACACACATACGTAGGTCCCTCGTCGTCTAATGTCCTAGACTTAACGCTACCTCTTGTAATAACACTCAGGTCACGGATTGGAGGGTACTTAAACAAGACTCCTTCTCAGACCACAAATATATAAGCTTTAATATTAGCTTCAAATATACCCCATCTCAAAAAATCTTTAGGAACCCCGCTAATGCTAACTGGAAACAGTTCAAAAGCTTAGTGGAGTCCAGGTTACCTACACCCATAAATATAATCTCAGAAGCCGATGTAGAGAGCTCCCTGAAGACCCTAACAGAACTGCTTCTAAAATCATATAATACTTGTTGTAAACCCACGCGAACGAACCGACAGACCAGACCACCTTGGTGGAACTCGGATCTCGTAGAGGAAAGACGCGACCTAAGAGATTTCTTTAAGCTAACAAAAATAGCTGAACAAGAAGAAATATGGGGGGAATACAAAGACAAACTAAAACTTTTCAAGAAGAACGTACGCAGAGTAAAAAGGATATCTTGGAAGAACTTCTGCTCTAGCATAGAGAACACTACTGACACAGCAAGGCTTAGGAAGCTACTCTCGAAGCAGCCTTCCGTCCAAAGCCAGCTACGCAATGATAATGGCGACTGGACAGAGAGCAATTAGGAATCACTTGAGATTCCACACGACTTAATAACGAACAACAAAATCCAGTGGGCAATAAACTCATTCTCAAGATACAAATCTCCTGGATTGTTCGGGATAGTCCCAGCCATGCTGCAAACGACCAAATCAAGAGTCGTCCCATAGCTCGAAACCGTATTCAAAGGCTGTATTAGGCTAAATTATGTACCCGTTGTCTGGAGGACAGCAAGAGTTGTATTCCTGCCGAAATCAGATAGAAGCAGCCACTTGTATCCGAGAGACTACAGGCCCATAAGCCTAACGTCTTTTCTAGTAAAAACACTCGAAAAACTGATAGACCTGCACTTGAGGAATGGTGCGAACCGATCCGTGCTAGCATCAAATCAGCACGCTTATACGAAAGGGAAATCTGTGGAGACAGCGCTCCACTCCCTAGTAGCCCCCATAGAAAAAGCCCTACACCAGAAAGAATACGCACTAGGCGCATTCTTAGATATCTCTGGAGCATTCAATAATGTCTCAAAAAACGCAATACTCAAGGGACTTCACGCAATAGATGCACCACCAGCAATCGAGCACTGGATAAACAATTTACTAAAATGCAGAATGGTCCAAGCTGAGTGGGGTGCAACAACCGTGGAAAGGGAAGCACACAGAGGAACAAGGGAAGCACCAAGGAGGGGTTCTCTCTCCCCTAGTATGGAACCTAGTTGTGAACGAACTTCTTAAATACTTTGAAGGCAAAGCCCCAAGGATAACAGCGTATGCAGACGACATAAGCATTATAATTGTGGGGAAATCTCTACCAACAATAAGCTCTATAATGGAAAGAACACTCAAAGAGGTACTCAGATGGACTAACTCAGTCGGTCTAAGTATCAATGCTGAGCAAACCGATCTGGTGCTGTTTACAAAACGATACAAGATACCGCCGTGGACACTGCCAAAAATAAATAACATACACCTCAGCCCGAAAACTCACACAAAATACCTAGGGGTAGTCTTAGACAGTAAGCTGACATGAAGACTCAATGTAAACGAGAGAGTGAAAAAGCCAATAATGCTCTATACGCATCCAAGGAGATGCTAGGCAGTACCTGGGGCCTCTCACCCTCTCTGATGCATTGGATCTACATATCGGTAGTTCGTCCCATTCTACTCCATTCTAAAAATCAACACACCTCAAACTGTTGGAGAAATCCCAACGGCATGCAGCGATCTGTATAACGGGGGCGTTGAAGACAACTCCAACTAAAAACCTAGAAACTATTCTAAGTATAGACCCCCTGGACATACACCCTAAACTAATAGCCGGAAAAACGGCACAACGCCTTATAGCGGCTGATAAAGATTTGTCCAGTCTCACGGACTATATGATCCCACGCATAACCACCAGATCAAGAGTACCCACTCTCGTAGGACCGAACGGCTGGTGCAATAGAATTAAACAAACACAGAGGGCAGTAAACATATTCACTGACGGCTCAAAAATGCGCACAGGTGTGGAAGCGGCAGTGTACTGTGCAGAGCCCGACATAAGGCGACATATTTGCTATCAGGAAGGCCGCGGAATTAGCCCTCGGAATTAACACTCATCACTCTCAAAAGCTGAAGACAAGCCTCTTCTCTCCCCCCCAGACCAATCAGCGGGTGCCAGCTCCTCTAGTAAGGATGGGCCCAAGACGAAGTCGAAGAAGGGACTGAAAGCAAAGGCAAACCACAAAGCGGCCCTAAAGATCTGTAACCGGTTCTCAGGTAAGAGCAATCTATCTTCCGAAGAGAAGGAGAGGCTCACCTGGGCCGAGCAAAGGGTAAAAGAGGGCCGCGAACACTTCACGAAAAATCCGCGCTTCGCAGCCTCCACCATGCAGTATGCACACAAGGTGGAAGAAAATGCGGCACAGAAACGCCAAAGGTCGACGGAAAGCTCAAAGGTTGATGCTCCTGAGAGCAAAAAACAGAAGCGGAAGTCGAACACGCAGCCCGGAACGGAGGAAAAAGCGAAAGCGAGCGATGTAGCCAAACGACATCTGATCGTGGCACTAATCGACCGCAGCGATCCTCAGGGGCAAATGACTCTAGACAGGTGGAAATCCGTAGAGATGAAACTTCTAGAGTAAATGTTCTCAAGGATGGACCCGACTCCCCAATGCCCACCTTTGACGGTGCGGTTTGGCTGAACGGAGTAAAAATCCTAAAATGCAACGACGACCCGACTCTGGAATGGGTGAAAGGAGTAGTTCCGAGGCTCCAAGGCCTAAGGGAGGGCGCCCAGCTGGAGGTAGTTGACAGGACTAGTACCCCGTCTCTACCAAAGGCGAAAGTGCTCATCCCAAGAGTCGTGCCACCAGATTGCGCACTAAAGCTGCTAAAAAAGCAGAATCCAGACGTGCCAACAGCTGACTGGAAGGTGCTAAAAGTTGCTGAGCCGCTACCAGGTAGTGGAGGCGGGCAACAATACATCCTCCAGATCAACAAGGGGACTGATGACATTCTGTACGCACGCTATGGGAAGATGGCTTGGGGCGTTGGCAGTGTGTTTTGTTGTTAGGACAACAACAAAAACACGCTAGAGTCCGGAGAGGTAGAGAAGGATCTAGGCCTAGAAGCCATGACGAATGCTACCAAAGGACTCAGCATAGACGACGCAGATGGCGTAGGAGGAACGATGAGAGCAGTCGACCCCGTGGAGGAGCCTACAAATAATGCAGTTGAAGGTCCTCCAGATCAATCTGCATAAAAGCAAAGCATTAAGCATAGAACTCCTTCTCGTACTAGAGGAAGGAGGCTACGATGTGGCTTTAGTGCAGGATAGCCTCTGGCAACACAGTCTCCGGCCTAAAGTCAAACAACTACAACACATTCTTCGCAACAACAGTACGTAGAACGAGAACCGCCATCCTTACAAGGAAAGGCATACCTATTTAATGTCTCATTACAGCACTGACGATCTCACAGTCGTGACACTAGAGGGCGATGAAGACAAGAAAAACCTTGTCGCGTCATGCTACATGGCTCACGACAAATCCGCACCACCGTATGAGCTTCTCACGATGGTAGAAACAATCGAAGCAAAGAAGCAGACAGTTGTCATCGGAGCAGACGCCAATGCACATCACACAGTATGGGGGAGCTCAGACACCAATGATCGAGGTGAGTCCATGCTAAACTTTATTTTACAAACTAACATTAGCATAGCACACACAGGCGACGAACACACATACGTAGGTCCCTCGTCGTCTAATGTCCTAGACTTAACGCTACCTCTTGTAATAACACTCAGGTCACGGATTGGAGGGTACTTAAACAAGACTCCTTCTCAGACCACAAATATATAAGCTTTAATATTAGCTTCAAATATACCCCATCTCAAAAAATCTTTAGGAACCCCGCTAATGCTAACTGGAAACAGTTCAAAAGCTTAGTGGAGTCCAGGTTACCTACACCCATAAATATAATCTCAGAAGCCGATGTAGAGAGCTCCCTGAAGGCCCTAACAGAACTGCTTCTAAAATCATATAATACTTGTTGTAAACCCACGCGAACGAACCGACAGACCAGACCACCTTGGTGGAACTCGGATCTCGTAGAGGAAAGACGCGACCTAAGAGATTTCTTTAAGCTAACAAAAATAGCTGAACAAGAAGAAATATGGGGGGAATACAAAGACAAACTAAAACTTTTCAAGAAGAACGTACGCAGAGTAAAAAGGATATCTTGGAAGAACTTCTGCTCTAGCATAGAGAACACTACTGACACAGCAAGGCTTAGGAAGCTACTCTCGAAGCAGCCTTCCGTCCAAAGCCAGCTACGCAATGATAATGGCGACTGGACAGAGAGCAATTAGGAATCACTTGAGATTCCACACGACTTAATAACGAACAACAAAATCCAGTGGGCAATAAACTCATTCTCAAGATACAAATCTCCTGGATTGTTCGGGATAGTCCCAGCCATGCTGCAAACGACCAAATCAAGAGTCGTCCCATAGCTCGAAACCGTATTCAAAGGCTGTATTAGGCTAAATTATGTACCCGTTGTCTGGAGGACAGCAAGAGTTGTATTCCTGCCGAAATCAGATAGAAGCAGCCACTTGTATCCGAGAGACTACAGGCCCATAAGCCTAACGTCTTTTCTAGTAAAAACACTCGAAAAACTGATAGACCTGCACTTGAGGAATGGTGCGAACCGATCCGTGCTAGCATCAAATCAGCACGCTTATACAAAAGGGAAATCTGTGGAGACAGCGCTCCACTCCCTAGTAGCCCCCATAGAAAAAGCCCTACACCAGAAAGAATACGCACTAGGCGCATTCTTAGATATCTCTGGAGCATTCAATAATGTCTCAAAAAACGCAATACTCAAGGGACTTCACGCAATAGATGCACCACCAGCAATCGAGCACTGGATAAACAATTTACTAAAATGCAGAATGGTCCAAGCTGAGTGGGGTGCAACAACCGTGGAAAGGGAAGCACACAGAGGAACAAGGGAAGCACCAAGGAGGGGTTCTCTCTCCCCTAGTATGGAACCTAGTTGTGAACGAACTTCTTAAATACTTTGAAGGCAAAGCCCCAAGGATAACAGCGTATGCAGACGACATAAGCATTATAATTGTGGGGAAATCTCTACCAACAATAAGCTCTATAATGGAAAGAACACTCAAAGAGGTACTCAGATGGACTAACTCAGTCGGTCTAAGTATCAATGCTGAGCAAACCGATCTGGTGCTGTTTACAAAACGATACAAGATACCGCCGTGGACACTGCCAAAAATAAATAACATACACCTCAGCCCGAAAACTCACACAAAATACCTAGGGGTAGTCTTAGACAGTAAGCTGACATGAAGACTCAATGTAAACGAGAGAGTGAAAAAAGCCAATAATGCTCTATACGCATCCAAGGAGATGCTAGGCAGTACCTGGGGCCTCTCACCCTCTCTGATGCATTGGATCTACATATCGGTAGTTCGTCCCATTCTACTCCATTCTAAAAATCAACACACCTCAAACTGTTGGAGAAATCCCAACGGCATGCAGCGATCTGTATAACGGGGGCGTTGAAGACAACTCCAACTAAAAACCTAGAAACTATTCTAAGTATAGACCCCCTGGACATACACCCTAAACTAATAGCCGGAAAAACGGCACAACGCCTTATAGCGGCTGATAAAGATTTGTCCAGTCTCACGGACTATATGATCCCACGCATAACCACCAGATCAAGAGTACCCACTCTCGTAGGACCGAACGGCTGGTGCAATAGAATTAAACAAACACAGAGGGCAGTAAACATATTCACTGACGGCTCAAAAATGCGCACAGGTGTGGAAGCGGCAGTGTACTGTGCAGAGCCCGACATAAGGCGACATATTTGCTATCAGGAAGGCCGCGGAATTAGCCCTCGGAATTAACACTCATCACTCTCGAACATATTTGTAGACAGCCAAGCGGCGATTAAATCCATGAGTTCCGATGCCATCAAGTCCAGAAATGCCCTGGCGAGCAGGGAAGCACTAGACGCTCTGTCCGACAGAAAGGAAGTGCGTATCTACTGGGTTCCGGGCCACCAGGGCATCGAAGGAAATGAGATGCCAGACGAACTAGCAAAGGAGGGCGCCGGGCTGGGATTAGAGCTCACTGAGCATATACCGATCCCACTACAAGAACTATAGGGCAACCTTGAAAAAAGATCCGCACTAACAGTGAGTCGCAGGTGGAAAGACACGGCATCCTGCAAAATTGCCAGAACTATGTGTGAGGCACGCTGCGGAAAACGAACTACATGCATCCTCGCACACCCACGGAGTGTCTGCAGAACACTAGTAGGTATTCTTACTGGCCACTGCATGGTGGGAGCCCACGCAAAGAAGATGGGTATCACCATGGATGAAAGCTGCAGGAAGTGTATGAAACCAGGCACCATAGAGACCCTGGAATACCTATTATGCACATGCCCCGCTATACTCAGATCAGGACATAAACTCCGACGTTCTCGTCACTAAAATAAGTAGCCAAACCCCCTCTTGAATCCCTTCTAAAATTCGCGAACATGACGCAAATCTTTAATAAGTTCTCCTGACCCACTCAGCCTCCACCTAACCGGTACAACTAAGGACCTGTATGGTCTATGTGAGACCTC